>OX246741.1:9162168-9529668 GCA_945910005.1 Isoperla grammatica
TCATAAATATGAGGTTTGTTATAAGGTATTATACTTTATATTGTTGGTATCTATGTAGTGTGGTAAGAAAACGCTGAACCTACCTGAATGGACGCAAGCGGGCGTGATACAGACTTCATCTGTACAGACTCTTTCACTCTTTGTAGAGTTTTGTTGTTTCATCGGAGCTAAAGCGAGAAGAAACAATTAAACATTGATTCACATTATGGAATTAGCCCAAAAAAGCTACATACTTATACATGAAATTACGTTTACTTTGTATTTATTTTGTACTTTCAACTTTAAATATATTTGTGTTTATTGTCTCTATCCACTCACTCACAACAACTGATTTTCATTGTGAGACATTGGGGTTCCACACCAACTTTGTGGATGCTGATGTCATAGATGAGTGAATCGGAACCAATCAGCGGGTGGCTTTTAAAAAAAAATGACATTTGGTTGGCCAATGCATCACTCAAATTTGACGTCAGCTTCCACAAGATTGCTGTGGAATGACTTTGTTATGTACTTCGTTAAGCTAATTGCTGTGCCGGCTCTAAAGTCGCCGAACCGGGAATCGAACCTAGGACTTCTTGCTTGGGTAGAATGAATAAACCCACTACTGTGCGTGCCAACCTAAGAAGCACCCTGTCAATCACTAACCTCAAAGGGAGGCGGTAGTATTGTGGAGATCATAAATGCCAATCACTAACCTCTAAGGGAGGCGGTAGTATTGTGGAGATCATAAATGCCAATCACTAACCTCAAAGGGAGGCAATGGTGTCGTGGAGATCATAAATGCCGATCACTAACCTTAAAGGGAGGCAATGGTGTCGTGGAGATCATAAATGCCAATCACTAACCTCAGAGGGAGGCAATGGTGTCGTGGAGATCATAAATGTCAATCACTAACCTCAAAGGGAGGCGAAAGTATTGTGGAGATCATAAATGCCAATCACTAACCTCAAAGGGAGGCAATGGTGTCGTGGAGATCATAAATGCCAATCACTAACCTCAAAGGGAGGCAATGGTGTCGTGGAGATCATAAATGCCAATTACTAACCTCAAAGGGAGGCAATGGTGTCGTGGAGATCATAAATGCCAATCACTAACCTCAAAGGGAGGCAATGGTGTCGTGGAGATCATAAATGTCAATCATTCCCATTATTCAGTAAAGCCATCTCAGCCGGTACCGACAGCTGAGTGTGAAGAATGTCGCCTCGACGGGACTACGGACGGGTTTCACTCCCCGTATATAGGGGAAGGTCCCCTTTTTGTAACTGTGTGTCCACCCTATTGACTGCCGCTTGAGATTTTTGACAAAATTGATATTTATAACTGTCAACAATGAAGGCGATGGCTAAGTCGCCCTTGTGTGTAGTGATTGGCAGGGTGCTTCTTTAGGTTGGCACGCAGAGTAGACCAAAGAGCTACGTTTATATGTATAGTGAGGGTCCATAGCACTTACAGTTGTTGTCGTTTTTTGCCAGAACTCCAGCCACGAGGACTGAGGCTATCAGACAAGACGTTAAGACTCTTTCCATGGTGGTTCTACGTCGAACACTTCCTGGATCTCTGCAAGAACGCTCCATCAATGCTGTGGTGGTCGAAGCCTCTGGGGTGACTCGTGCACGATGGGGTGACAAACTGTCAAATAGCCCTATGTAGCAGTATGATCTTATTTTTTTATTTTTTTTATTTATTTATTCAATATTTCACATACACCGTATTCTGCCATTTGGCGTGAAATAATAAACATAACAATAAAAACACAGAAACAAGAAAGAAGAACACACATTCAGGGGTCGAAATTAACGCTCGCCCGCGCGCCCGAGGCTAGTAAAACTTTGCTCGGGCTAGTAAAAATCTTATTTCACTAGCCCGACGGGCGAGTACGTTTTCCAGAGCTTACAATTGCCGTTCAAAAAATCATAATATTTCGCGCCGATCACCTTGCGAGTTTCCAGTACTTACCAGTACTTACTCCAGTAAGAAAACTTGCAAAAGCTCTTTAGTGAGACACCTTGTAAATCACGATTGATTGATTAATGGGGTTTAACGTCTCATATTTATGCAACGATGGCTAATCGAGACGATGAGCGGGTGATAATGAAGATGAGAAAGATGATAATGAAGAATAAAGCCACATCCGAATCAGATCCATTGTACGTCGCGTGAGTCGTCATACGGGAGTCCAGCAAGGGAGGGCAGGGCCAAGTGGGAGGAGAAATATTCAATGGGTCAGGGGGGGGGGGGGGGGAAAGGGGATTGGGGTGTGGACTGCACTTCGTCTGACTTCTCCTCCTCGACCAGTCCGGCTTGGGTGGCCCTACCAGAAGCATATGCTTCCGCCGGCATAGCTCTCGGGATCAACAAAGCACGCAAACCTGCCCACCACGATAAGGTGGCAGTCTCTGGACGGAGTCGACATTGCAGTGCTAAGTGTTGAATGGGAAATGTTTAAATCCAAGGTTCTGGAGCTGGAAACAGGTCAAACTAATGAGGTTTGCCCTGCATTGCTGTCAAAAGAAATGGGCCTATCAAACTTAAATAGATTGTTTCTTTTGTTGCTTTCTCTCCCAACAACTTCAGTAGAGTGTGAGCGTGGCTTTTCTCACATGAAAAAAATTAAGTCTGATTGGCGGAGCAAATTGGCAACTAAAACAATGTGTGACATTTTGCGCATCAAATTGATGAAAACGTCGATTGAAAAGTTTGATTTTAAACCAGCAATTGAATTGTGGATAGCAGGTGCATTACGCCAAAGACGACCAGATAATAAAACATTCAAGAAGAGGCGGGTTGAGAAAAGCACTGACAGTTTGCCAACATTTGGGGAAGAAGAAGATGAAGAAAATGATGATGATGAAGAAGGAGTAGAAGAAGAAGAAGAAGAAGAGCAGCTGGAGGAGGAGTGTCTGCAATGAGTCAGTATATAAAATTGAAGGTGTGAGTGTGACTGTTACCTGTTGATATCCGAGAGTTACATTGAAGAGGGAATAAGGACAATGTGTTTTTAAGTTTTTGTAACTTGTTATATGAGCAGTTATTTTATTATATGGGGGGGGGGGCAGAGGTGTGTATTCAAGTAAAAAATATAGTAATTTTCATAAATGTGTTTACAGATAGATACAGACTACAACAGTATATATCTCACGCTAAGTCACAATGCATCTTTTTTAATATTGTATAATCATATAATTTTCCATTTACAGTAGAACATACAAAAAATAAAAACCTTTTCATTTAGGCCAACAGGTTTATTATGGTAAACAATAGTTCCCACTCACTCCCTAGTCCCCCATAAAAACACGTCAAACCTGGCGAATATTGTGAGTTGTGACCCAAAACTTTCATGTATGAATAATGATCGTTTTACATCAATATAACCTATTTCATTATACGGGCTAGTAAAAATGGTCTCGGGCTAGAGAACTATTGATGCAACTAGCCCGGAGGGCTAGTGGCCAAAAAAGTTAATTTCGACCCCTGCACACATTACACATGTGTTTGTCACAAAACTACATAAAATAAGAACATTTACAAAAAAAACCAAGTACAAAAAAAATATATAAAAAAAAAGCAAATTATAAACTAAACTAAGGACAAGGACTAACTCGATCAGATCATAAAGTTGCAAAGAGAACCTTTATCATATACAGATTGTAATCTCTTTTCATTTCATGAATTGTTTAATTGTCTTCTTAAATTTGCATTATTTATGTGTAAACCACATCTGTGAGTTAATAGAATTAAAACAAAAGTTTCCAATGTATAACACTACATTTTCATCTTTATTTATGTATAGTTAAAATAGTAAATATAATTATTTATTTTTGATTACACGCTAACATAATATGTCTATGGTGTGGTGTGATAGTACATCTAATATTCACATGTCATAACCACACAGACATATCCAGTAGGTGTTCCATTGTTAGCCGTATAAGGATCATTTTCTCTAAAACGGCTGGTCCAACATACCATTTTCAGAGCGAGTTATGTTATATAAAGTACAACCTATTCTCACAGAAATTAATTATATTAATTGTACTTTCAAAATGTTAGGGAAAAATGAAAACGCATCCGTTGTTTTCTATCAAAACGGATATTAACAGCAAGAAATAATTATGTGGCTTCATATGATTACGAGAAAATGTTCATTCAGTCAAGGGAAGAATGTGAAACTTCTGTTTATGCTTCTTGACTCAAATCACAAGAAATAATAACGATACTGCATATTTTTAGATAACCTTTTTAAATGAAACAAAACGTTTATCAAATAAGGTTTATAAATGATAAACTAAATAAGTATCAATGAAACAAAAAATCTTAGTCGTAAAATGTGAATTAACTAGTATATTATAAATCGGCTTCTAAACGTAATTTTTCATAGAAAAAGTCCTCTCGCGGTAAAATTAATTTTGTTTCTTATTAAACTTAATTTGATTGTTAACCCTGTGTTACCTTAAATCCAGTTCAGTTATATATTAGTTCTTCAGTTGGGTCACTACGCAGTAAAACCATGGCTACTATACAGCCATGGCTATGCACGCGTACGTCAGTATTGTAACTACTACACCGGTGTCAGAATATTAGGCAACTGTAAGTGGATCACCAAATACTCCGAACAAGAGTGCCTGGCAGAACAAAGGGCTGTTAACTCTCGCAAACAATTACAAGAATGTCATAAAATCATATTTCATTACAGTAACTAAATCAATAAATCTGTTTCAATTAATGTGAGTTTGATTCAATTATCATTCAAATCCTATTGTATTTAGTGTACTTGTTAGAAAGTTAGGATACTTGTTATTACAAGTAATCTTTATTTGATTTGCTTGGCTACCTGAACGCACATCTCATTTGAAAACAAAACATGATTGTACATGTGTCTGTATACTTGATAACTAATGCTGGTTTCTAGTGGATATAGATACACCGAGATATATCGTTAAACGATCCCCGGTCGTCTAGCTACAACCTGTGTCTCGATGTTGATCGAGTTAGGGATGGCTCAGCTAGAGCTAGACAGAGCCTTGTATTACCATTCTATGAATACAAACGCAGTTTCAATGCAAAGGAGTTCTGCAAACTCATGGGTGTCACATCTAAACAAATTGTACTTCACTTGATGAATGTGTGGCATTGAGGTAGGCAAACAGTGATGGCCGACGTAGCTTGAACTAACTCTTAGGTGAGAGCTGCAGGGACAAGTACTCAACACTTTGTATTTTAGATACTCCAAACAGGAGTGCCTGGCAGAACAAAGGGGCAGAACAAAGTACAAGATATTAGAGTGCAGATATGTTTAGTATTATATAGGCTAGTTTGAAGCTCCACCCCATTTCCGTCCAGAATAACAAATATGACTGATTATAAATTCTATATAATATGAAATATAAATGAATATGATATAATTGTCGGGTTGTCACAGGAGTAGTAAGGGGTGGTCACATAGCAATGGAGGGGAGCAGTAGTGGAGCGTCACACTAAGAAAATGTCAAGTCTATCGAAAACACGTTTTTTTTTAAATATTGGAAATACAATACATTTGCGTTACTTACATAATTTTATAATTGGGAATCAAGGTTGGCATAAGGTATACAATTTTGGTTTTTTGGTTTTGTCCCATCATCGTCTCTTCACTGACTGACCATGGTACGTCATGATAAGCTCTGATAACCGCGCGATGAAGGTAACCGTCTAAAAATAGAGGCTATTGTTTTCTCAAGCAGTGTGTCCTCGTGTGTGGTCATAAAGTGTTGTACCTTATGTCGTGGAGGTTACAGAACAATACTACTGAGATGGTTGACAGCCATCTTATAATTACACATCTTCTCTCGCCTTGACAACGCCGAAATTTATGAACCTGAGGAAGCTCAAGTGTGACAAATTGCCCGCCAGAATGTTCAAGAGGAAACACAGAAAGGACGTTTTTGTAATGTTGTCAGGAAATGAGTAGTATGGCTCATTTTCATGAATGCGGATGGCAACTTAGCTTTACAACCATACATTTATCCTCTACACTAATTTTTCACAAAAGGCTAATATTGGATTGTTTAATATTGTCAAAACATTTTACTCTATTTCGATGTTTTATCGTAGATATTGTAGGCGTACATAAATTAGACAATTTACTTTTAGCAGTGTTCCAACGTATTTTATTCGTCATAATATGTACATGTGAACCACGTACGCGTGATTATGTAACATATTTCCCATTTATGCAACGTAAAACTCCATCTACAGCTCTCAAGTGATCATTTATGGAGATTTTATCATAGTTTGTATTCGGCAAGTATTGATAATCACTCGTACAATAATTACATCAAAGAAATACAAGACAAATTCATGCTCATATATAATATATATGTCTCCAACTTTACAGGCCGCACTTCATGGCTTACACGTGGCCACACGTGTACATATGTCTCCAACTTTACAGGCCGCACTTCATGGCTTACACGTGCCCACACGTGTATACAATTAAAAAGCCATAAACCAATAACAATAATTTGTGGAAGCTATTATTCTTAATATCTTCCCAACAACACCACAAGTCTTGAAACTCGTGCTCTACACAAAGATAATTCCACGGCTATAAAATTCACTTTATCACATTTTGTCTCCCATTTCATCTACAATGTCGTGGTTGGATCACTCATTAAAGTTTATACGAGTCAGGTGTGTGACTACGCAATGTTTCTGAAGAAGAATAGGACTCAACGTGCCACTTAATTTTCCTTCGGGAAAGAACTCGCCCGAAGAAGTTAGTCGTGCACCCACCGATGAAGACTGACCTTCAACAGTCCTTCAATGTAATAATTACAAGTATTACTGCAGATCTGATGAACATAGTTCATGTTCTTAGCTTTTTGGTCGTTGACTCCGTAAAAAATTAGATTTCCGTCCGATTGCTGTAGGTGCATATCAGGGCTCTATGCAGAGACAACTGCCAAGGATTTAAACACTCACGTAGGCTTTCGCGGCCCGGGTCTTTCAATAAACTTGAACTTGGCTTTCGGGTATAGCCGCGTCGATTATCGCTTAAAAGCTGACGTTTCGGACAGGTTACACTATCCATCTTCAGAGCTAAAACTTGAAGAAGTCACAGAATGAAACCTACTCGGTCCAGCTCCACTCTGTGACTGTCTGTGTCTGGAGCTGGACCGAGTAGGTTTCATTCTGTGACTTCTTTAAGTTTTAGCTCTGAAGATGGGTATAAGTGTAACCTGCCCGAAACGTCAGCTTTTAAGCGATAATCGACGCGGCTATACGCGAAAGCCAAGTTCAAGTTTATTAAGTGCAGGATTTGCTGCTATGGAATTGTTTTATTACATGCTATTTTCCAAAAGAACAAACTACATAGCAACCATTACTAAGAACTAAACATTGCTTAACCGAACTAATAGTAGTAGTATTATTATAAATATTTGCCTTCTTGTAGAGGAATGTCATATCTACGTATGGGTGTAAAAACATTTGTGAACAGCCGGTTAGAAAATAATTGACACATTTTTGAATTATTCAAATAACTTAGAATCTATTCAAAAATCTGTATATTATTTTTGTACAGGTGGTCACAAATGTACTTAAATCCATACGTTGATATGATATTCCTATGTACGAGTAGGTAAAATATATTTATAATTATTGCAATATTAGTTTAAGAGTAATTTGTTGACGACCAAAACATCTGCAAAACGCAGCTACTGCCGAACGCTCTTATAATTGTTTTCTTATGAGAGTATGAATGAACGTAAGCTGACTTCGAATGATGCTTGGCTCTTCTTAAAAAGTACAATATTTCACATCTGACTCACAAAAAATACTTTTGGGTAAAATTTGTTAAGAGAAAGAAGTTCGGATATTTCCCCCCCTCCCCAAAAAACATAAAAGCACTATTACGTTTTGATCCAAACATGATAAATTTTGTCTCATTTTTTGAGAATATTCCGTACATCGATATAATTATGCTATCTCGCCCCGCATCATAAAAAAAATTAATCGAAAAGCTACGACCAAAAAATCTCTAAGTCTCACGCTTATCAACCAATTGTGTCGCACTCTCGCAAATGCACCATAATAAACCAACGTCGCTTTTAAACTGACAGTAAGTTTGGTAGTTTCCTGTTCACTCCACTTTCAACATCGTTTAACAAACTGCGTCGAATGAAATTGTCGGCGTACACAGCAAACAATATACGCAGACAATCGGAACCCGGCCTGTCAAATCTATTCTGTATACTAAATCAAGTCACACAATGCGAAGGTCAATTGTGTTAGGTCACCTTGGGCAAGGTCATATTATTGCCAGCGGTGAAGATCCTGTCTGTACTAATCGATGCATTGACTGTATCCGGTATCTATTGCTGCATCTGATCTCATTTCCGGTTAGAACACGAACGATGCGTTTGTTTTGTGAATGATAAAATTTGATTAATTGTTGTAGGTTCTTTCGTACAGGAAATTAGCATTAGGCTACCTGTCATAGTAATGAGTTGTAAGGCATTGTGTTTAGTGGGATTTGTATCTGTCAATTACAGATAAAATGAACGATGAATCTGTTGAGTGCATCAGAGAATCTGGAAAACTAACAACAACTAACTGAACTAACTAACATGGGTGGAATATATTTGGCAAAAGTTGAGGATGTAGGAATCCAACAGGTGGACTGATGTGGTTCTATGAATGATTAATAATTACCACGTGACAATAGCGGTGAGAAGTTTTTCAAGGTTGTTTGAGCGTATTTTTAAAATGACTCAATATAAAAATGTTGGAATTATGCGGGATTAGATGTTATTAGGATCTACAGAAATTAAAAAACGATGCAAATATGTGCAACATTGAAATGCACACAATTAGCTTTTATTGAACGTATTTAACGCGAGTAGAAATTTTGAATCGGTTTACGATAGACTGGAGCAATGGACTGGAGTAACATGAAACTAATCGAGTACAATCGGAAAAGATTAATTAATTTAGGCCTATCTACTTCTATTACGTGGGCTATATTGGTAAATCTAATTATAAAATCAATGGGGAGAAAATGCGATAATATAATAATATTCCTACTGATTTGTCAAAAAGGATGAAAACACAGTTGTTTGATGTTAGCCAGTTTTACGATCAATATTTTAAAATACTATTTTTCAATACAATTTAACCCGGAGATTCTCTCCACCTCCGAACACCTCCGAGCAGCTCCGATCTGTGTCCGTGGAGGCTACGCTGCAATGTCTTATTATAATGTCGGAAACGGTCGTTCACAAGATCACGTGATAGATGAAAATCCTTGA
Source organism: Isoperla grammatica (assembly GCA_945910005.1). Lineage (NCBI taxonomy): Eukaryota > Metazoa > Arthropoda > Insecta > Plecoptera > Perlodidae > Isoperla > Isoperla grammatica. The sequence continues at coordinate 9,171,456 of OX246741.1, forward strand.
TGAAAACATGCTTCATATGATAACAATACACGAAAACTCTTGTTGTCTGCAAGCTTATACCAATTAATCCGGGAAAACATTATTTTCTCTCACAATTAAAATCAAATCAAAGTACTCGAATTAATATTTATATATTATTTAAGAAAATGTGCTCAAGTCTGACAAAGGAAGTGCATTATACCATGTATCCGTTGTGAAGTATTTGAGACGTGTATAAGATCTTGACCGCTTGTCCTTCCTACGGCTGAAACCTTGAAGCGAAAGATGCAACGGTCTCTCTCTCTGTCATTGCTATTAAAATTATGACTGGTTATGTTTTCATTACATAACATGTCTGACATTACATTCACGTTGTATTATTATCCACGCTAGTGAAATTGCTTCTCATTAAAACACCCATGCACATCTTCTGTTGAGTTGAGCATTAAAGAGCTCACCCGCATTAAAAACAGCAATAGCTGCATTTTTATTAGTGATGAACAAGAACAACGATAGTAGAAATTATCGATAATCGAAATGATTACTTCGATCATTATCGAACGATAATAAATTTAAAAACGTGAAGCAATCTTTAACGGATTCCGTGATGTTACGTTGCTTAACCGAGCGCAGAACGATATAGCAACATTAGAACATGGATCTGATGTGACGGTTGAAAGTAAATCATATTATATGAATCAAGCCCGAGGCAAAGTATTTTGCCGGTATCTTTGAGTATTTCAACACTAAAATGGATCTAAAAGAAAGAAATACATTAGGAATGCGTTTTTTTTTCTTCAGAAAAACAAACCATTCGATAAAATTTGTATTATCGATTATCGAAATTAATAATCGACGATTAATAATATCGAATTAAATATATCGATTAAAATATCGACTATCGTGCGCATCCCTGATTTTTAATCTACCCATTCGGTTACAAAAACTTATTTTCTTTGGGAAACATTTTATAAAATGTATTCTGTATGCAGTAAGGCTCCAGTTTGCACGAATAGAGAGAGAATGGTCAACGAATTTGATATTTGAAAGATTATCTTTAATGTCAAATTTCGGGTAGAAACATTCGAAATCTATTCTCGACGTCATACTTTCTTTTTCTAAAGTGACTCTTAAATCGTGTGTATATTTATGCAAATTTTCCGGTTTAATGTGAGTGAGTGAGTGAGTCCCCTTAAGCAAGCAACAAAAACTAAACAGGTCTGAGCGATGCGCGAATATACTTCGCATGTCAACATGGAAACTAGATTGCAAGAGTGGGTCAGTTTTTAAAAGTTGTGCATTTGACCCAGTGATGCAGCGAGAAGGTGGTATCGAATCCAATCCAATCCATTCCAATCGAATTATTGACTTGACTGGGAGTCGGAGGAGCCGGTTTGACTTTCTGTGAAAGTAGGCAAAAGTATTAAACGAAAGCTCCTATTTTTATCTGGATTGCTGGGCCCCGTTTCGAATTCAGTGGGAAGAGTAGCCTACATTGACCATTAGGTGACCTAGGCAGAACCACTACTGTAACGGCTATCGTGATATTTAAAAATATGTGGGCGTTTCTGTTTAGAGGTTTAAGGGAGAGAGGGAGGAGTTAATTGAAACCATTTCATCTCCAAAATCGCACTTGTGTAGGATACAATTATCTTATTTTTCCCTTTGTGGTATTTGGAACTTTGGCTTTATGGAATGTGGGATGGAATGTCCGGGAGCTGTTAGTAAGAAGGTTCGTATTCACAGTCGTCCTCTACTTCTTACTTCTTGGGTTTTGGGTTAGTAATAAGCAAACGGTGACTTTGGAGCCGTCCTAGCAACGAAGCACTCAATAAATTCAAAGTTGTTCTGAATCAGCCTTGTTGATTCTGGCATTTGTCCGCAGGTGTTCGCACTGTCCAATCACTGATTCATATGTTTCGATTTGAAATATCGATCTTTGATTGGTTATCGCTCACTTGTCGATGGTGTTCGAAGCCTGCAGGGTTGGTTTAGTCACTTTAAATTAAAGTCCCCCACTGCAAATCAGTTTAGTTACTGAGTGGGTAGACTCTAAATGTGAATTTATTTATTTATTTATTTATTTACTCTTAGAGGCGCCCGTTGTTGCTAAGGTATTGTTTTCTATACGCGAAATACATGCATGAAACTGTTACCTAGTACAACGGGCCCGCCTAGGGGTAGGGGACGACTATGAATACGGATCCTTCAGTCTGGATTGCCGGTAGCGTGTATCGAACTGGCGACCTTTTGAATTAGAGCCTCGTGTGCTGTCTCTATCGTTATAGAAGTCAGTCGATTGTTTGTTAGGTCAGGTTTCAACTTCCCATGATGCACCTTATGACGAACCAATCAGAACGCAGAAGAGCCATATGAGATGGTCAACTACGGAAATCAAAACCAAAACAGTGGTACTGGATATTTTGCTGCTGTTGTAGTCAATGATAGTTTTGACTACTGAAATAAGCAACTATAGTTGTCGGTTGTGAACCAGATGCTTGTTATTTCACTATTTCACTGTTTCTTATTGCAAGTCTTATTTCAATTGTGAATCGGGCTTAAGGCATCAAGCTGACAATTGAAATAGAGTAGAATAGATTCAAAGGGTTATTCCCGTATTAAATTATCCTCCGGTTATTCCCAATCCAATTTTCCTCGTTGGGCCTTGATCGTTCAGCGTGAGTGAGATCGCCATCGTTTCGGTCTATTCCCATCTACATAATAATATATTTAACACGATGGAAACTCCCAGAGTGTTTTAGGTAACATCACTTTGCTCACTGTCGTCATATGGATCCCTGGCCATTTATCCTGCAACGTGAAACATGTGTTCGTCAATAAACTTGAACTTGGCTTTCGGGTATAGCCGCGTCGATTATCGCTTAAAAGCTGACGTTTCGGGCAGGTTACACTACCCATCTTCAGAGCTAAAACTTGAAGAAGTCACAGAATGAAACATACTCACACACACAGTCACAGAGTGGAGCTGGACCGAGTAGGTTTCATTCTGTGACTTCTTCAAGTTTTAGCTCTGAAGATGGGTAGTGTAAAGCCAAGTTCAAGTTTATTGATTGACCCGGGCCGCGAAAGCCTACGTGAGTGTTTAAACATGTCTTCGGTTGCATCGGTTCATGGCAGGGGTAGTATTATGCAATGGCGTATATAGGTAAACGGAAAAGGTCATACATACACTAGAATAGCAATTTGCTGTGTACACGTGCAATATTTACTCGTGAGCCAAAACACACGATGAGAATATCGTGCAAATATACGCATCAAAGCGCGTGTACCAACGTTTGCCGGACTAGTATTACATTCATTGTACGTTTAAAACAAAACTAATGCACTTCTTTTACAATATTAAAATAATTTGCTTCACGGTGCATGAACAGAAGTAAGTAATGTAAGTGGTCTTCTGAAGAAGGTTGAGGAAAGTTACTACTAGATACTAACGTTTGCCGGACTAGTATTACATTTATTGTACGTTTAAAACAAAACTAATGCACTCCTTTTCAATATTAAAATTTTGCTCCATGGTGCATGCACAGAAGTAAGTAATGTAAGTGGTCTACTGAAGAAGGTTGAGGAAAGTTACTACTAGATACTAACGTTTGCCGGACTAGTATTACATTTATTGTACGTTTAAAACAAAACTAATGCACTCTTTTTACAATATTAAAATAATTTGCTTCACGGTGCATGAAGATAAGTAAATAATGTAAGTGGCTATAGGTCTACTGCAGAAGGTTGAGGAAAGTTACCACTGCGCTTCGGGCAAATTAATATCGATGTGATGTAACACGTCTTCCTTTAATACAGACGATTATAAAATTTGAATAAATTATTGCAGATAAATCGCACCTTAACTACCGCGTAGGATCAGCAAGTGTTTCTGTTGCCTGTTATAGGGTGCACATGCACCAGTTTTACCTGATGTGCCCCACTTCAGGTTACTAACTATAGGCATATTAGGGTGTTTGAATAGTTGGGAAGGAATGTCCTAGTGCTCAATCCTAGCATTAATCTTTACACCGAGGAAAAAGTCCCCTTCAGTTAGGATTGCCGGTGGCCGGAATCGAACCGACGAGCTTCCGGATTAGTGTCTCGTGTCTTACCACTGAGCCACCTCTATTGAATGTATTGAGATTGAGAAGGCTGAATGAGAGAGGGCCGATATAGGGCCACAACACGGCCCTCTGCAGCTTAATCGGTCAAGTTACGTTTACGTGATAAGTTTCTCATATTGTTTATAATACGTGAGACGTATAACAATATGAAAATGTAAGTATAAATTATATTTTGTTCAGAATCCAACATTTCACAAATTCTCTTTAAATTTCTTTCATGAACGTACAACAACAACAACAACAAACAACAACAACAACAACAACAATAACAAACTGTATACCAACAATTATTTTGAATTGTTTTCAAAAGTCGTAAAATTAGGAATGTCAAACGATATGAAATTCCATATCGATAATCGCAAGAACAATAAAAAATTATCGTCTCGATAATGCATTTTCAATTTTTATCGCGATATTATGCACTAATACTAAAATTTTACTTTTTAACATTGCGTCGTATGTGTGTGGGGGGGGGGGGTAGTGGCGAATAGTTTTCTTGCGGCTACATCGAAGGAGGGCACTCGGCGGCTGGTCGGTGGTCGCTCGGCTAACGTTGAGCAGGCGCCAAATTCAAATATGAAATCAAGTCGCCGCGATTATCGGGATATCGCACAGAATTTAATATCGTACGATTATCGCGATATCAATATCGCAATAATATCGGTATACGATATTAGCGATATTTATCGATATGCGATTATCGTTGACATTCCTACTTAAAATGTTCAAAGTAGTATAGTGTTCATACAACAACTTCGGTAATGCTTCCGTCACGGGTGGGTGAGCGGCAGCCAACCAGCGACCGTGGCTAATTCAGATACCTGCTCGGGTTGGCCGAGACCGTAAACACGTCATTGATTGATGACGAAAGCATTCCCGTAGTTGCTGTGCGACTACTATAACGGAAATAGCCAACGGTTTAGCCGCGGTCGCTTAGCCGGTTCCCATACGACCACCGAAGTTAAGCAACCTCGGGCTAGGTCAGGAGGTGCATGGGTGACCACTCTCCTCTGAAACACTAGTTACCGTTGGTTAGAGCAGATTGGAGGGTTCGAAAGCTTATGTAACAGCTTCGTTCTTCTCGTCAACTGCTCGGCAGTCCAGGTTAGTGGAGGAACCTATATGACTGGTCAAAGTTACACCGTCCTTTCGGATGGGACGTAAAGCCGATGGTCCCTTTGGTACTTTTCAACAGGAGTAGGCTACGTGCTGGTACCAGGCTTCCCCTCCTCCCTTCCTCACTATCATCAGGCTAAAGAGGGCATTGTGCCCTATATACTGGCCTTAATTACAATAAAATAAATATCGGAAAAATAGTTATAAATCCGACCCGTCCCCATGCGTGGCGCCTGCCATGCTACTTATCTAGGCTATTATTCCCAGCAGGAGGCCGAACTCGTGGCTTAGTCATATCTCGCGCCTGATTAATCGTGTGTCAAAACCTCAGTGGACCATTTCCATCTTGTACTCCCGAGATGAGCCGGTTTTCAACGAGTGAACGGTCGGTCCCGTTATGACGCTCGGTTTTTGTGTGTACCGTACCACTAACCCTAATACATCTCACGCGCGTTCTGAGCGCTTAATTAATTGTCACCACTCAGACCGAGGTGCATTGGATGGTTTATGACCAAAACACTTAAATAAGCGGTTGTAATCGTTGTGTTGTAAGAAAGATGTACGCTCACAGCATTATGTAGGAATGGGAAAAAGCGTTTAAAATCCTACACTTTTAACCTAGTTTTAAAACGAAGTTTAAACTGTGAATACCCCCCCCCCCCCTCCCCCACCCCCACACGATTTTTTTTTTTTTTAGATGAGATTTGAAAATGTTGTAAATTTTTTTGTTTATTGAAATTTCTCCTTTTAAAGGGTAAACTACGCACAGGGGGAAGAGGAAGTGTTTTGAGTTTGAGCCGACTTGGGAAATTAGATAAATCCGATTTCAGCAAACCATCGCGACGCTCACAGAAGGTTCTGCACGCCACTGTAAGACATGTAACTACGTATTTGTTTAGCACTCAAAGTAATGTAATAACATGCACATCCACAATTTTCTTTGTTTGTTTGCTTTTTATTTGTTTTGTTATTGTAATATAGGTGTATAAATAAATAATCCTACACATAAACCAATCCATTCGAACAAATGAAATCATATACAATTAAGGTTTTCTCTTACATTCAATGAGGTGACTAGAGGAAATCAGAGACTGCATATTATCACGTAATGGATTTAGATGAGTTTTATTGAAAAGTCTTGAAAGTATCAAGGGCTGCAGTAACAGGGCGATACAAATCTAGGTCAGTGAAGGTAAATGCATTGTCAGGTTTGTTTTCAATTAATTGTTGACAAAAGAGTCGATTATTTCCTAACAGCCGCTTTTGTGTGACAACACTATTACTTGTTGCAATCATGTCGACTGTAGTTGCTCTTTGATGGTAATTAGCGTTGCAAACCACGATTAACATAAACGCTTCCATGCAACTATAAAATGTCTACAATACACACACTTTTATGATTTCTTGAAACTCAAAAGAATACCTGCATCATCTTTGGCATTTCTCTTTCCACAATAGGCTTGGAGTTACTTTCTTGTTAATGCAAATGAAATACATATTGTTTAGAAACAAACTGTGTTATTATTATGATAGTATTCATTCCATAATCCAATACTGCATACAGTATACAATTTTTTATATTGCATTAACCATTAACAAATGTTTTAAACTAAGTTTAAACAATAAATACATTTAAAGGACATATTTTGACGCCTGGAGAATTTTCAAAGAATGTATTAGAGGAATGGAATACTGTAGGAAAAAGAGAGGTTTTGGGATAATTAGAATAAGTGTATACTAACTCTAAAGGTCCATAAAATATGGTTCAGAATACGGTGTTTACTGTTTTAAAGATGTGAAGAAACAAAAGAAAGAGGAAAATATAATGGCAAACGAACCCACCCAAAACATGATACTTTAAATTGAGTACATTATTTGTAGAACTCGTATAGTAGGATATCCTTATTTCCTTATTCAACGAAATGCCACCGTACAGTAGCCCACACTAACCAAAGCATTATTTTACTCAAATGGTGACCTTAAATTTTACATTATGTAAATTTATGTATAAAGTCACTCGTTTGACCTTGATCAACTGACACGAAACAAACATGATGACGTAATAACTACATTAGAATGCATTATGCCTATGCCTAATATGTACGCAGCTTACGTGATTTGGAAGATGTATTTACGGAGGAGGTGGATCGTGAAAAGCAGGGGATTTATAACCCGACTAGTGCCTATTATAAGACCTATTACAATCTGAAAGATATCAGAGTAATGGGTCTTATGTTAAGTGCTAGGGGTACAATCCCCGGCTTTTTCGAGAAATTTCGGAAATCGTTTCAATTACCATCAAGTCTCACTGATGAAATTGTTCTGTGCGAATTACGGTGGTCTATTTTTATATTAAGGCACCATTGTATTCGTAATTTTGTTTAGTTTATATAAATAAATTGTATTAAGTGTAATTTGTTTCGATTTTCGTTTTGATATGTTATTGTACGTTATTCTGTGTCTTATGGCAACAGCTTTGGCTGCAGAGACCGAATAAAGGTTGTTATTATTCAAGTAATACCAGGATATAACGGCAGAGAGTAGCTCGTAATGCTAAACCACACAAAATTAATGACAGTTTTATTAATTATTGAAATGACATTCTGGTAACAGTTACAATATTTGACAGTTTTTAAATTCATTTTTTTGCTGATAGAGAACTAAATTGTACGTAGGAATCATTTTATCTTGAAGGTTCTCGAGATATCTATAGGTCCTCTTAAGAAGAGACCTACAGACTTACCGACTTACTGCATATCACCCCGTGATCCTTTTAGCCTATTTGTGTGGTACTCTAAGTACTTAAACAGCGATGACACACTGTGGTGATGGGCAGGTATATAAATTTTATGTTTTTTTTTGCAACCAAGCAATTGGCAATGCTCAAGTGTTTTGCAACTAGCCACAGCGTCATACAGCGAAAATAGAAATAGAGGTCAGACTGTATATTGTACAAAGGGTATACTTCCTTATTGATAATGTTTTCTTTTAATGTTTTAGTGTTGCACCTTGTGTTCTATAGTTCCCCCACTCTAACAATTCTCAAGCAACTATGCTAACTCTTTGTCTTGGGATTATTTTACTAGATGATTGTATTAAATTGAGCATAGTTGTCACTGATAGATAAAGTTCGTGTGCAAAATAAACAGTTGGAAATAACAAAAACAATATCTTGAAAATTAGAATTTTTGAATAAGCAAAGCAATATAATGATTTGGTTAGCCAAAAGTATTCTTTCTTTCCTAATAATACTTAATTATTTATTATAATTAATTTAGAAATAAATACAAGTAATATAAAATAAATAAATAGCAAATAATTGAAAAAGATATAATAAAATAATGAAACTGACCAAAAATAAAACAGGAAAAGAAGAAAAAAGTCTAGATTTAGATCGATAATCAGAAGAACACGTTTCAACTCGTCTAGATAAATGTAATTATGAATTATAACACCTCGGGTAGCTAGCATGATGCAATCCAGGAAAAGTATTATCGCATGGACGAGTGACGTCACATGGGATATTTGTTTACGAGCCTGTTCTTCATCCCAAGTCACTGCATATCTGCAGCATTCTACACTCTACATGCAACACGCAATAGTAACCGATCTTTCGTCAGCTGAAGAGTTTACGAAACCGATGCGCATAAATTAAGGGCGTGGCCGATGAAGATTCAAGTCTCGAACTTCATTGGAATAAAAATAAAAATAAATGGTTCGTTCAAACGACGTCACAAAGCTGAAATGACGTCGATCTGATGTAATTAAGTGAGATGTTTCGTGAGAATGTTGGAACAACAACAACAGACTACACAATCAACGACGTAGCTGTCGGATCTCTACCTGAATTTACCTATTCATAGGTTGCACGTACGTCACATCTTTGCGCGTGGCGGCCACATTTGTGATCAATCTTTGACGTTGCTATGGAGAAACAATTGAAGGCTGTTGTGGAAGAACACAGAAATTCTTTGTTCTTTAAAATTCAGCGTGTTTTTCAAATAAAATTGGTATGTGTCATAATATTTAAGTTTTTATTATTTATGTTTACTTTTTAATTTGAATAGTATTTGCCAATGATATAGGATTGGTCCGCATCAATTGTGTCGCAATCATGGCCGCTGTGACGTCACGTGGGAACTATAAATACTTCAAATCGTGCGCATTATATTATTTTATTATTTTTCTAAGAAACGTCTGTGTTTTCCCCCCGTTTCCCCCCTCTTTTATTATATTCGCAGTTTTTAAATTAATCAATTCCATTTTCCAATATAACAACAGTGTTAAGAGCACGACTTATTTCTTCGTAAAATGCATTTAAACATGTCGTGATGCAGTAACAACAGATGGTTATACTGTAATTGTTTTGTGTATTCTTGACTTTATTTCTTGTAACTGACTTTTGAAAAATCAAAATAAATCATAGAAATCAATGAAGTAGCTTGTGAATTACAATGTCAAGATGGCAGATCCTAGAATCGATTTGTTTTTACATGTTAATGGTTATTAAACGTTCTATTATAGGCGGAAATTACAATTTCCTACAAAATCTCTTGTTTCTCAGAAGCTTGTAGGCATATGTTTTTAAAGTATATGTTTTCTTATTGCATACGTCATGTTTGCTAAGTCTGCAAGTGTTGGCAAGTTGGCATGTTTTTCTCTTTAATACATGCGGTCATACATTGGATTTAGACCAGAAAGCAAAAGTTACCTTCAAAACGTGCACAAAACACGTTTCCGCAAAAGTGTTTTATAAACAGAACTTTGATTTATATATTAGAATGTGGCGGGTAGCAACACCAAAGTACAATCTTTCACAGCGTTGTTGTCCAGCATTAACAATTTTAAATTTAATCATTCACTATTGTCGCATTGGTTTTTCTTCATTAATTTAACAAATTTTGACAGCTTTTTGTTCGTTCATCACTTATCTTCGATGTGGATTAGTGGCATTAGTTATGTGGCAAAATCGGTCAAGAAGTTAAATAGTTACAAATTTGGATCAGAATGTTCGGTGATGTGCTCGCTTATCAACGCATCACACCTACTTATCTCGTGTGTTCCGCACAATAAGAAGTTCTTGCCTATGCCGAGGAGGCGCTCGCCTCGGGCGGCCAGAGGGGGAGTTGGTTATAGTTAGTTGTTCCGGATCCCGTGGATCGTATTCTGTTCCTATTAACGGGATTACAATAATGGTCGACACGCCCTCATCTAACCTGGATTCCGACTGCATCTCCACATGACTGCATTCTTCGAGCTAAGAAAAAACACTTTATTATCAACCTCAATTTCATTTTTAACGTGATACACATTATATTACTACCATATATTATATGTCAAGTCAACTACGCCCTAATTAAGCATCGTTCATTCACCGAGGTGTTTTATATTCCATGTAGCTACGACATTAGGATACGTATATTATAGTTTTTTAAATTCATGAGATGTGTGAAGAATGTAAAACGTTATTAAAAAAAAAATCCTTTGAACTAACCGGAACTCCTAAGTTCAAATAATACTAATATTATTTATGTTATGAATAATTGATGTTAGTTTAATTGATAGCCAGAAAGTGTGTATAGTAAGCAATATACGTCATCTCTGTTGGTGAAATATACTACATGGAACATTGTAGTATCACATACGGTTGGTGTGTTGGAATTGGGCATACGTTATCTGAATACGCATTATTTTAAATTGTCTTTTTAAAATTCACAAACACAAATACATTGTTTATTTGTATTGAAAAATTAAAACAAAACACTTATAATACATATTACAAGTTAAATAATATAAAATTAACTCATATCGTTGAATGAGCTGTGTGTATGAGCTAGCAATAAATACACATTTCATTACTGTATGCATCTGTATAATGCACTAACACATGCACGGGTCTTTGTACATCTGACGTTAATACGTGCACGGGTCTTATAGTATATTGTGTAATTAATCTGATGACAGAAAATGTGAGAGTACATGATTTATAAACATTTATTTCAGTCGAAACTAAATTGCAAAATATTGACCTTGATCAAAAGTTGGGTTATCAGAAACGTATTTTCAAAAATACTATCATTCTGACACGATCTTTCATGTCGATTGATACAACATTCAGGTAACGCACAAGTTGTTTGCAAGCAGACCACACAAGATCGTGTCGTGACATCTAAAATGAAGAGGTCCGCAAACGAAAATTGCTAATTAGTTATTTATAGACTGGGTCAAGTTGTTTAATCGATGGCCAATACTCTGAGGAGTTGGCGGCTTAGACTGTGAATTATGAAACAGCAATCACACGTAGATCAATGTGAGAACTATCCTATCTTGAAAGTACCTTTACTCCACTTGGAGATGGATGCGAGAACCGACAACTCTAATTTGGGGGATCCCCACGGGCCCAGTGTTTATTACAGAAACACAACGAATTTATTTATTTGGTAACAACTAACAATAAAGATAGGAGGGTACGAAGGGTGTTAAATGTAATTTTTATGAAAAGTATGAATACCGGAGGAGAGCTTATATGAAAATGAGGTATGATGTTGTAGGCATACGATGTTAGTGTGATCTTGGTTCGGACTGGGCTGGGCTACTGAAAACCAAATCCTGTAACCACAGAAATAAATCAATAACAACCGTCGTCAGAATTATACCATCGACCTGAACCGAACCCAAGATCTTCCGTATCAGCGTCTTGTAGCCTTGAAGACGTTGAAACGTTGAACCATTGGGTTTAAAATATTTAAACCCAATGGTTGAACCACAGACAACTGATTGGTTGAACACGGCTGGTACCGGTGCAGCGCTCTGTTGAGAATCAGCCCAATGAATACTGTGAAGTGAGTTGACCTGAATCGAACCTAAGATCTTCCGTATCAGCGTCTTGTGGCCTTGGAGACGTTGAACACGGCTGTACAGGTGGAGCGCTCTGTTGAGAAGCAGCGCAATGTATACTTTGAAGTGAGTTGACCTGAATCGAACCCAAGATCTTCCGTATCAGCGTCTTGTGGCCTTGGAGACGTTGAAACGTTGAACACGGCTGTACCGGTGGAGCGCTCTGTTGAGAAGCAGCCCAATGTATACTATGAAGTGAGTTGACCTGAATCGAACCCAAGATCTTCCGTATCAGCGTCTTGTAGCCTGGGAGACGTTGAACACGGCTGTACAGGTGGAGCGCTCTGTTGAGTAGCAGCCCAATGTATACTTTGAAGTGAGTTGACCTGAATCGAACCCAAGATCTTCCGTATCAGCGTCTTGTGGCCTTGGAGACGTTGAACACGGCTGTACCGGTGGAGCGCTCTGTTGAGAAGCAGCCCAATGTATACTTTGAAGTGAGTTGACCTGAATCGAACCCAAGATCTTCCGTATCAGCGTCTTGTGGCCTTGGAGACGTTGAACAAGGCTGGTACCGGTGGAGCGCTCTGTTGAGAAGCAGCCCAATGTATACTTTGAAGTGAGTTGACCTGAATCGAACCCAAGATCTTCCGTATCAGCGTCTTGTGGCCTTGGAGACGTTGAACACGGCTGTACAGGTGGTGCGCTCTGTTGAGAAGCAGCCCAATGTATACTGTGAAGTGAGTTGACCTGAATCGAACCCAAGCTCTTCCGTATCAGCGTCTTGTGGCCTTGGAGACGTTGAACACGGCTGTACCGGTGGTGCGCTCTGTTGAGTAGCAGCCCAATGTATACTTTGATGTGAGTTGTCCTGAATCGAACCCAAGATCTTCCGTATCAGCGTCTTGTAGCCTTGGAGACGTTGAACATCGGCAGCTGGTACCGGTGGAGCGCTCTGTTGAGTAGCAGCCCAATGTATACTTTGATGTGAGTTAACCTATGAATGAGTCCACCTACTCTGAGAAACCTCCAATTTTTGTATTTGTATTATTTTAAAATTAATAGTTATTATAATAATACAATAAAATAGATAATATTCTGGGAGAGAGAGATAGTTTTCAATGTAGGTATGGTAGTTCGTCCCCAATCCTAGCCAATTCTTAAAATTTAATTAAAAGTAATTTAAAATTATTAAAATTGAAAAATGGTCAGTGCAATTAAAGTTAGAACCCACTTTTAACTATTTTTTAAAATACGTTGCACAACTAATCAGAGGGGTCGATCAGCGGTGTATTATGTAGGCCTATATGTCGAGGCCTTGGGTTTGTAGACCTGCCATAAAAACAGCTCATTGTGGGTTATCTAGTTTTTATTTCAAAATTTGTAATTGCTACCTCGATTGTGAAGTAAAATATACTACAAGTTTCTAACAATGCTGACAATACATAGGGATATAGGGCAGATTAGTAGATAGAGGTATGTATTGTTGGCGGCATCAAGGCTATATAGTCGGGTCAAGGTGGGTTCCTCGTGGTGACCGGTGCCCGTAAAGAGGACTCTCGTCCATATCTGTAATCATAACGTTTCTCGTTGATCATCTTTATCAATTTTCTAGTTTTCCTTTTTACCCTTTTTTCTTTTCTGTCTCCTTATTCATGACGGCCCTTTCTGACCTGCGCCCACCAACCTCCCCCCCCCCCTCTTCGCCCTCACTCAAACGGGATATCCTTACCAAAATGTGTCATCCCATAGAGAATGAATCATCTTCTTTAGAAATGTCTCTCACGGAAATATTTATTGGCAATCACAGGAAAGACTGCTATATTCCAGGGGATAACATAATATTTGGTTTATTTTTTGTCAATGAAACCGACAGAAATCCATGATCCCGCAAGGTAAAGTTGACCAGCATAAGCATATTACAAACTGGCTGCTTTTTGCTTGTTCTTGTTTTTGCTTGTTCGGTACTTGCTTTGTCTTCACCATAGTAGTAGGTATACAAACAACCGTCTCTCTATTTACGGAAGCTCTTCAACCGCCCAATCAGATGCACGATATACGACTCCTGCTACGTCACAGATTTGAATTTCGTGTTAGCGACCATCTGCCGCAGTCCTTGATTGTCAAGCTCTGTGACCAAGATGTGACCAACATAAATTAACACAGATCTAATCTACCACTGTTTATCACGGTCCTTTCGGACCCCACCCTGACATGCACGCGAAGCTACAGTAATCCATTATTCAAATCCGTGCCCTAAATGCGACCTAGACTTATTGTGTCTTTATCAAGATATATTATTATCGGATCACGTTAAGAAGACCTACTCCACATTGAAGTTATTGTATTGAATTCACTTGTACAGTGATCTGTCACGTGGTAGAATGTAGATTGTGTGCATCATGCATACATTCATCTTTTCTTTTATCCTGGCCTCATTGTGTGATAGGCCACGCACGGCAATGTTTGCAAGGTCGTGACCTATTTAAAACTAGGACAAGACAACTAGTATATTAAAAAAGAACACATACATAATATAATATGAAACAGTACAACGTAAATGGGGGGGGGGGGGGGGGAGAGGCTTATATTATTATAGTAATGTGTATTAATTCCCAAACTTGTGTTCAGGGAAACTTTCCCCTATAGCAAAGTAATTAACTAGGTACATGTAGTAGCCTCTAGTTTAAACTTCGCTGATGCATAGAAATCCCTTATGATAATTCAATCATGATATTATAATCATAGTTATAAGTTGTGATAATAGAAGATGCGGCAAGCCTAGAATTTTGTATACGGTATCCCTTTTTGCTCTTCTTTCAAGAATAGTCAATATTGAGGATTGAGGCAACTTTAAAAGTTTTATGACGTGTGGTCTTTCAAGTGTCTTGGCTTTACCGCTGTTTTTCCTGACGGAAAATGTTTAGAAGGCGGCGACCACTGTAATTGTATGTTGGCAAGGCGGTGCGGCTATGTTGGCGGTCCTGGCGTTAATGGCGGCTTAGTTCCGAGTTTGCCAGAACAAGTAGCTTTAAAAGCTACAATTTACATAATTTCTGCACAGTATTTACAGGAAAATGAACCCTAATGCCGGAGGCGATGTCGTTGATGAAGACGCTGCAGTTCTACAATTCCCAAAAGGTACATTTTGTATACCTAGGCCTAGGCCTAGTGCCAGACTGGTTAGGCCTAGGCCGTAGGCCCTAGCCCCTAGCCTAGGTTCATAACCTGTCTGAGTTGTGATTGCAAATCTAATACGCCTAGACCTAGGACAGTAGGTCAAACTAGGCCTCAGGCTAGGCCTGGTTGTTGTGGGACTTGCGACCGGAAAAAGAATGACGGTAACGTTCGTTATGATTAGCATTACAAGGGGAACGTTTTCTCAGTTTTCGTTATGCCTCTCTGTGACTACGTATATCACAGAGATATAAAACGGTTTAGCAAACCGGTTTTGCCCAAAAACGATTTAAACAAATCACTGTATATCAACAGATTCAAAAACGGTATTGGTAAAATAGTTTGTCATTTCTAAAACGCCAGCCATTTTGGAAATTTTCACCGCCTTTCGAGTGGTCTCTCGAACGATACCGCCTTTTTTATATGGTTGAAATTGACAGCTGATTTGACAACAGCTGGGAGACAACGCGTGTTTGTTGTTTTGTTTTGTTGAGGTATCATTTCGTGAAACGTGAACTTGAAAATACACGCGCGGAAGTCGTCGAAAAGAGGAAGTAACGATCGTGTTTGTTGTCGAGTCTTTAGGTCGATAGTTTAACTCGATCCTGGTATCGATGTATCGCGTACAAATGTTCCTTGAAACGGTTTGACGTGTATATCAACCACAAATCTTGCGATTTGACTTATCCAAATCACTTTCCAAACTGATTTGGAACTAAGGTGTTTTTCAGCAAAACCGATATGTATATCAACATTTGAAAAACGTTTTTGGGCAAAACCGGTTTGCTAAACCGTTTTTGAGCTCTGTGATATACGTAGTCAATGACTAGGCCTTCGTATATCACGCAATTCTAACGCGCTTGTGATGAAGGCGCCTTGCTTTTAATCGGTAGCCGAGTGAGGAATCTGCTCCGTATATCACGTCAATCTGAAGCGCCCTTATCTACACCGGCTGCGAATTCAGCCAATCACATCACAGGCCGTGCACCGCGGAGCTGCTTTGACGTGTACATCACTTAAATCAAAGTGATTTCTAGCCTCCAACTCGCTTGCCCAAGTGAGCTGGATCGCCGCCGCCTTGAGGTAAATTCGACGTGTAGGCTATACCACACTCTGCAACCGATTGAAACCAAGGCGCCTTCATCCTAGGCACCTTAAACTTGCGTGATATACTGTACATAGTCAATGTTCTTTCTCTGTGGTTCCACAGGTCTTTTATTCCACAGGTTCATTGTGTACAATTTCCTTAAAGTTACTGAAAATAGTAGAGTTCAATTATTTACTTACAGGCTGGCATCAACAGGGGAATGAAGACAAAACCTACGCACACAGAAAGGAATGTTTTATTTGCACGATCGAACTCGAAGAGCCTTACATACGTTGCGCCGAATGCGAGCAAGTAGAAATCTGCCCATCGTGTTTCGCGCAGGGCGCCGAACTGAAACCGCACCAAAACACGCACGCATACGGTGTCCTTCAGGACGAGTTTCCGCTGTTCGAGCAGCACTGGTCGGCCCGCGACGAAGAGCGTCTACTGAACGCCATCATCAGTTGCGGCTATGGCAACTGGGAGGACATTTCCCGTTGCCTCGTCACCCACACGGCGGAAGACTGCAAGAACCACTACGTAAACACCTACATCGAACGCCGACCGGCGCCCGAACTGCCACGGTTTCGCGAGAGTCTGCTCTCGTACTACGAGCCCGTACTGTGGGCGTTTCAGACGGACAAGATGGATGATCCACCTCGTCACGCGCGCGATACGTTCGCCCACCGCACCATGTCCGGCTACAACGCCGCCCGCGGAGAGTTCGACCTGGAGCACGACAACGATGCAGAGATCGCGCTCAGCGAAGTCGAAGCGTGTCACCCCTCTGACCCCGACTTTAAACTTCTCTCCGCGCTTCAGGCTGCCATCGTCGGCAGCTACAACGAACAGCTGGCGGAGAGGAAGCGCAGGCACAGGGTCGTCCGCAGACACGGACTGATCGCGATGCAGAAGACAATGTCGTGGCTTCACCGTTTTGAGACGACGTTGTCTCGTCCCGTGGCGGACAAGATCGGCTTTCTGATGCAGGTGTTGTCGGGGCAGGAGTTCGACATGTTGTTCGAAGGTTTGCACGCGAGCAAACAAACGGAGAGGATGTTGTCGAATCTTATGGATTTCCGTGCCAACGGCGTGAGAACCGTGAGGAGCGGTCAGCTGTACTTGAAACTGAAGGCGTCTCGAGAGGATCGCAACAAGATGCGCAAGGCCTCGACGGCTAATCCCGCCGCAGAGTGGCAGACTACGACCCCGCAGGCAGGAGCCACAAGGAGAAGTGCGGGACCGCTGGATATTTTTGGGCTTCCCGGTTTCGACCGTCTCTCGCCGGCAGAGCAGGAGCTGTGCACGAACGTGAGAATCTTGCCGGAGTCATACCTGGAATTCAAACACCTTCTCCAGTCGGAGAGTAAACGCCAGGGGAACCTCAAGTTGGCGCACGCGAGGGCGCTGATAAAAATCGACGTGAATAAAACCAGGAAATTGTACGACTTCCTAGTGAAGGAAGGTTTCATTAATCAATCGCTTCGAGTCACCAAGGAGTTTGGTAAAAACAACACGCAATTGGCTACAGAAGAGCTTTCCAGTCTTCTCCAGCAAGATCAGCCCTCGACATCGAGCGGCAAATATGCGGGCTGATGATCCGAATGTGTGACGGCTTAATGTCGTCCCCTTGCTTACGATTGACCGTGGTTCCTAGTTGCATTTTTATAACAATTTAATACAGTGGAAGCAAACAATTAATTATGGAATTGGGGCACACTTTGACGTAAGGGTTGACCTTAAAATGGTGTTTATTATACACATTTTTTGTAGGACTAGAACTATTATTTTTATGCCTACTTATTTAATCTTTTCTAGGTTACTATATAGGGCCTAGAGTTGACATTATTATTGAAATAGTGAAGTCAAGCAACAACTTGGGACCATGTTAGTAGGTGGCTACACAATATTGATTACAACACATTACGAATATTAGCGCCTATCATGTCAAAGAATATTTGTTATATTGTTATGTTAATAAAATTGAATGATTTATGCCCAAATGGTATATTTGTTTTTCTTATTAAATTAATAATATTCTTATCAGTATTTTAATTATAATCACACCATAGGCAATCGTACAATATCGCTAAAGTAGGTAATAATGTGTCCGTCACGTATTATAAAAATCCTTGTGTACGTTGGAATTTTGTACTTGTTGGCCTCTTATAGACCTCTTATTTATACAGTAATGATGAAATGTATTACACATATTGTTAAGACGTGTTGCGTTGTGTAACTAATTGTGCACATAGCAATGAAGTGGTCTAGTAAATGTTAACATGTTATGAAGTTTGACTTAGTTTAAAATTACTCATCACTCATCAGCATCCTTTCATTTCCTCTTTCAAACAGTTATGTTAAGCCTTTAGCAGTAAACATATTGAATGTACATGGTTTGTGATACGTTTTCTCTAAAAGTATCTGTATAGCATTATTTTAGAAACTTTTATGATAGTGAAATGAGAAGTTTTAGATAAAAGTTGTATCTAAAACTTCCTATTTCACTATCCCAATGCTTGGCAATATCGTTAAACTGGATGCCATAGTGTCAATGCATCATCAGTCAGTACTTTTCATGTTACTCGTGTCTGCTTATCACAGCACATCTTTTCGTAGCAGCTTAAGCTCTCACTATAATCGACACTCGACAGTGCTTATGTTGGTGGCATTATTGCTGTATATGATGTATAGTTTGCACTGAAAATTCAGTGGAAGCTTCCTCAATTTGTCGTGGTTCATCAATTCAAACCATTTTTCTTCTGTGTCAGTGTCACCATTTAATTAATGGAAACCTGTAATTTCTCCATACAAAATCTACTGCTTTGAAGAACTGTGAACGTTATGTGTGTGTTTCTGTAGCAAATAAGAGAACGATGCCAGTTTTGCTAATGGAACATGAAGATAACGCTGATCTCCAAATCTATACGACGTATCGAACCCAAAAAATTGTTTTTATTTTGTATACAATTACAATTATGTTTCATGCTATAGCAATTGTTTATGAATGTGTTTCTTAACTAAGGATTAACCTCCTAACACCTGTTTCTCGTATTGGTGTTATTACGTCTTCAGCGAGACCTGCCAGCGCCTCGTAACATTACATTGCTGTATCATAGTACACGTGCTACAAATACCTCTTGTGAGTTGAATATATGTTTATATACTTTTTAGGTGTGTAGTTTTAAGAAAACCACTTGAGCACACAATGTTGAGCCATTGCAAAACTTATGTTTAAACTTTAAACAGACAATGAGAATGAACCTCTCTAAACTATTCTCTCAAGATTTACACTATTCAGAATGTTCGTCAGTTTTCCTTGAGTGCAGGATGTATGGCATGAAATATTCCCTTGCAAGGTGTATGTGCTAGTTTCCAGAAGAGGTACGGTCTCCTTTCCTTTCCTAGAATGTTCTGGCCCTTCATTGTTCGAACTCGGGCTCTTCAAGAGGTCAGACAGTGTTTCAAAGCCAGGGTCGCAGTAACAGTCGTTATGAGCTTTGATATATTTATAATGTAAACGTTTAACTACCCCAGAAGAACAAATTGAAGGTAGTATCATGAATAACCCATAAGGTTATTGTAATTGAAGAGGAAAGCGACAAATGGGAGGCGACACAATAATAAACATAATCCAAGAAAATCTCGTTCTGATTTCGGGTGAATTTTGTTTGACAAAGTATTCGACTCTGGATCATATGACGTCGGAGGAGATTTGGGGAAAGGGACAAGTAGGAGGAGAAAAAAAATTGGTAGAAAGGGGCCTCTTATGATTAGCAGTCACCCTGTGCCCAGATGGGGAACCAATCGGCGATTGCATATAGCCGCCTAGTGGTTGTTAGGTTTCACGGTCGGTAACGGACGTGTTTCAGAGTTCGAGAACGCGGAGACGCTGCTGATCTCGGAGGTGCACATGCTGCTCGAGCATCGGAAGGCTCAGAACGAGAGCGCCGAGGAGGAGCAGGAGTTCTCCGAGGTCTTCATGAAGACGCTCACCTACACCAACCGGTTCCGCAAGTTCAAGAACAAGGAGACCATCACGGCCGTCAGGAAGTAAGGGAAACTCGTACTTGCCTAATGTAACATCCTTAATGAGAGTGAGTAGTTGAAATGGGTTCTGTAGGCAAGCACACAGTCATAATTATATCAAAACTCTTAACCAGTTCAGTGGCGACTTTCCCTCGCGCTTGCCGTGCGCGTAGTGGCGACTTATTTCCCCACGCTACTTGCGCGCGGTCGGTATTAAGACCTCCTTCTCTACAAACACGTGTTGCTGACAGCATTTTAATACATGTAGACATGTACATGTCTACCTAGCGGAAAAAGATTGAACTAACTTCTTTGTAGAGAGTGCGGGAAAATTTTAAAGCGAGACTCGTCACGGCCACTGTGGGAGCGATTTCAAAATACTTATGACGAGATATTACGTCCAAGGCGCTACTGGCATATAACCAGTGTGACGGAATATCTCGTCATGACCACGGAACTGGTTAAGAACATTTTTTTTTTAGTTAATTGTGTAGCAATGGTTTAGCATATAAAATCAGCTCACATAGGTCTAAAGTTAAATTCAACGATATAATTTTAGTTCCCTTTAGTTTCTCAATAAGGAGGCTTGACTATCATCAACTAGGCTACTACTACTGTAACTTCAGATTAAATCACAGGAAAGTTTATTTTATAAGCCTACTACTTTAGATGACTTGTCACTGCAATGTCAACCACCAATCACACAATCAGATGTTTTGAAATTGCGTTTATCAAGTTATCAAGGTCAGCCCTGTCAAGGGCACTTGTGATATTTAATTTGTTATTTGCCGTCTCGTTGTTGGCCATGTGAAACAATACTTTTGGCAGAATCACTTCATAGGAATGTTTTACATTACATTTTGCAATTACGGAACGAAGTTTTTAGTTCAAAGAATGTTCAGACGAAGACTATTCCCTGAACTGCAGTGCATGACCAGTGACAGTACAAGCATCTTATACAGTAGATGAACACTGACATATTGTTGTCGTAAGTATGCTGCAATGACGTAATTATCTTGTAGCATTGTACTTTCACTCATAGTAAACTGATATTTATTGGGTTCTTCTATAAATTTTGAGTATGGGTATGGCTTTGGTAGTTGTAGTTGTAAAATTCTAGATTCAAAAAGGCAGAATGGCAGAATTAAAGTTGCCGTCTAAATAAATCCAACAGATTTAGGGCAAAAACCTAAAGTACATCTTTCAGCTTTTTGACGAGGAAAGCTAGTGAGATCCGATCGATCAAAACTCCATTATATCATGAGAGCGTTGATATGGGAGATTTCTATTTGCTTAGTATTTAGTATTTACTATTCTCATTTATTTTACTTGGTTGGTTGTGTTCCAGTGCAATACACTTGCTCCTAATCATCTTTCGTAGACATGGTATGTAGTGGTGTAACTGGCGTAGAAAAGTCTTTTCTTCTAAATATGTTTTTGAAAAAGAAAGTGTATTTGCAGTTAATGATGTATTTTTTTACTTTGTATAATCTTTCTTAAAACCGTCTCTTCTCCATGTTTTACAGTTCAGTGGTCACTTGAAAGTGAAACAAAAGAACCGTAGGCTATGTACAGTGCATAATAATGTCTTCACTTGTTGCTTTCAGCCTGTTAATGCAAAAGAAACTACACAAATTCGAGCTTGCTTCGTTAGCCAACCTCTGCCCAGAAACCCCTGAAGAAGCAAAAGCGCTCACCCCAAGGTAAAAAAAATGTCAAATAACCATTTCGAGTTTGATACAGTAGTGTGTTTGATGCCAAAATAACTTACTAGACCATTGATGTTCTTTATGGTGATATGTAATTGTCACTTAGCAAAATGAGGCACTATGTACTGTAGTTGTTTTTAACTTTGCTCGGTGGAGAAAGAAACTAATTAAGGTACCGGTACTCTATTAGCTAACCAGACACAAGTTTGGCTGCACACAGAACAAAAGTAAAGTGCTTTAACTGCCATTTTCTCGTGGTACCTGAACTTACACCAAATTGTACTTGTGGATACATAATTATACACTTTCAGAGTCGATACCTAGTAGGGATGGACAAAAGCGTGTACTTCACTAAACGTGTACACTGCTGCTTGCAAAGCCGTGTACACGTCTGTGGGATCCCGCTTTCGAAAAAAAATCATGTTCTGTCTAGGCCGAAAAATTATGTTTTAAACTTTAAAGTGTTGTTCCCGCAAACGGTTTCAAGACGTAATCCAGCGTGTTTCATGGTTCTGACCTCGGATCACTTGCCAGGTTTAGGCCGAAACTATTCTTTGACACGTAAATATTCCGTCCGTAAAAAATACGTCTTGAATATGTTTTTCGGGCGTATGCTGATGCATGTCCATGTTCCTGGCAGTGGCCTCGGATTATATGTAATGCCTAGGCCGAAATTATTTATTAATTTTAGGCTATATACATTTCGACTGCGATGTTGATTTAGCGGGAACAAGAGATAGGCCATGCATGACCTTGGCAAAAGTAGAGCCACAGTGTCGCTTGGTCATCCCGGGGCTGGCCGCTTTGAGGGAGGGTGGGGAGGGGGGTTAAGTGACAACTGAGGAGTGAGGACGGTCGCACATCGCATGAAACCACTCGTCGTTAGTACAAGCCCTCCGTGGCCTGTCGCACACAGTATATAATAGTATTACACTCGGCGCGTTTATTGTTTCGAGAGAAACAGTAAACGTGTACACGCATTAAAGCGTGTACACTATCCCATCCCTAATACCTAGTAGGTAATAATGTCTTATGATGATAAAATGGTAATACTGTATTGTATTGTATATCATTATCACGGACTTGCTTATTTCCCCACACCACAAGTATATTATACACACAGAATGCTGGTATGATATGTGTAGTAGACACTGGTTATGGTCAGCAAACAAAACAACATTTATATTATTTTCTTGTTGTAAATGTATTGTTTCCTGATTAATTTCCCAAAGGTAATCTAATATTTAATTTTATATTTTGTTTTCAGTTTGGAAGGGAGATTTGAAGACGAAGAACTAAGACAAATCTTAGATGATATTCAGACAAAACGAAGTCTTCAGTATTAAGGAACGTTAGACCTGTGTCAGTGGTCTATGTGGTGGTTGTGGTTAGGATTTGGGAGGACAAGTGAATAGAATC
Organism: Isoperla grammatica; assembly: GCA_945910005.1. Classification (NCBI taxonomy): domain Eukaryota; kingdom Metazoa; phylum Arthropoda; class Insecta; order Plecoptera; family Perlodidae; genus Isoperla; species Isoperla grammatica. The sequence continues at coordinate 9,194,936 of OX246741.1, forward strand.
CAAGAGCTTATTCCTTGTACTGTATTGAGTTATCATTTTAAATGTAGAGGTGATTTTTATGGTTAACGCAATGTTTTGACAATGTTTCAGCTCGAACCGTTTTACAAATTTTGTTTGTTTTTGCATTTATAAGGCTGATGGCAAAACGGTGTGTGAGGAATAAGGATAGTAAAGTTTCCGATTGATCCCACTTCACTTTAGTGCTAGAAATCTTCTTTATTAATATTTCTTCAGTTTGTTTGTGAATTCCTAGTTGTGTGAACCATTTATTTTAGTTATAGCAAAGGCCTTTCATATTTCAAACCATAAAGAACACATTCTTTGTAAGTTCTAGATTTGAAATATGCTTGCATATGTATTACAGTACAAACATTCCATCCTTAGCATATTATTATTATATTTAATAACAATAAATGGTGACAAGGTTGTCTTAACGTAATGGCTCTTAAATCTATCTTCATGTAGCTACCTTACTGATGCTGTTTGCTGTTGGATCCTATTCACGTTTCTCCCAAATACTACGTAGGCTTTGAATCCTTTGATTATATTTTTGTGGTATCAAATCAACTGAAATCACTAAAATATTTGCCTAAAAAAAGTGTGGACATACTTATTGTGTGTGAACCGTCTTGCAATGAATACATTGTTTCTGAATAAAACTTTAATTTAATTTGTATGTAGTAGTATTTTTATTTTATACTATAAAATAAAATATAATATATATTATATTTTATTTTTATCATACTATTGCACTAGATGGCTAGCTAGAGTATTGTGGGCGATACGACTTGCTAGAGAAATAGTAACTAGCATGTGGCCTCTACTCCCAACTATGTACTCTACGTCAGCAAATGACGGATTTTGCACGAGATTCCCCACAGAACCCATTTCCACATACCAGTCTGTATAGGACAGCAAATACTGTACCATGCTGTTACTGCGACAATATTGGACACGGTCCGATATTATCATTGTCGACGAGGTGAACGATTTTAGCAGCGAACCTAGCGTCAAGGATTAACTCCAGCCAAGGGTTACAAAGTTAGATGGATGTGTAAGCATAACGATTCCATTTATTTTCCATGCTGCAATCAATTTTAGTTACTCCAAGGCACAGGGAGTGCTAGCGCCTTTCGTTCGCCCTCCAAAATGTCTCTTCTTGGCATAGCCAACTGCAGTTGACGGACAGTTTTCACATGACAGTTTTGTCAAAATCACCTTTCCATGAAAATGCTTTCGGGGTAATCTTCGCAGGTCAGGCACCGTTTGAACTGGGTTATTTACTTCCGACAATCTGGAAAGGAGAAATGACAAGGAGCACACAATGCAAAACATTAAATTCACGCGTGTACTCCAGTTTACTATCATGATGCAGGAGGATAAACGACGTGTTTCATGTTTTGCATTGTGTATCCCATTGTTGGTGAGCTTGAGACAAGGTAACTAATTTTGAGTTGTCGTTTAGAAAGTATATATTTTCTAATAGTCATCATTTAGTATTATTCTTTATTGGGAAGATTCCAATCTAGGAGATAAATAAATGAAATAAACATACCAACTCGGTTACAAGAACTGATTTTCAGTGGGGGACAATTATACCATTTATTATGAGCTTCGTTGCTGTGACGACTCCACATTCACCCCATAACGTGACTAAAGGCCATACCCTGACGTTATGATTTTAAGTTTCGTTCCCGGTTGCGAGATACAAGCTTAAATCTAAAAAAAATTTGCTCTTATTTTGTATCGATGTATTAAACTCGCTTAGAGGGAGATTTGTTACGGTTTACTCGTTGCATACTTGAGATCAAATGCACAGTTGTTCCTCACTTGCTCCTCAACTCAGCCTTTCCTCAGACTCGCCCAGCCACCAATCACAGAGCAGTACACACTGCAATGCTGCTCTGTGATTGGTGGTTGGCCGAGTCTAAGGAAAGGCTCGGTTGAGGAGCGACAGTGCATTTGACCCTTGGTTGATCTCAGTCCCGCGTACAATTTGAATTTCACAACGATATAAGAATTAGTTCTTCAAGTGGACGATAGGTAGCGCCGTTCTCCCGCCTGCCGATAAAGTACACGACTGCATCGCTTACAAACTCGTTCTTACGGACAGGAATGTATATTACTTCCTTCTTGCTCACGTAACCTTGTGGATTTGATTCTGTTTTATTTTGATTGGCGAGTTCCTTGCCACTTTTCTTATACGTTCCCTTTTCCAAGGCACTAAGATTTCTGGCGCCACCCCGACAAAACCGTTTGAAATGTATCTCTCTCTCGCAGAAACTCGTATCGGAATAATTTAATTTGCAACTTGCGCTTTTGTTCGATCATGATTTGGGCTTTACGTCTCGTTTTCGATGCTACTAGAGACGACGAGTAGGTAATCTGTGAAGATGAAAAAACGCCAAAGCCAGGATTCGAACCTGGAAATTAAGAACAATGGTTTACTAGACCAACGCCTAATCGACCAGTTTTGCTCTTATATTGGCAGGGTAGCAACTGGAAAGTGATTATTGTCGTTTCTTCGAGTTACAAATGCTGCAGTTATGCTGATCGATCGAGACTAGCGTAGGCGATAGATATACAGATGAAGAACGCTTCCAGCCTTATACGGGACTCGAACCCACATCCTTTTGTCTCATGTAGATTGAGCCCGGACAACAAAAGGTAGCCTACTTGTCATAAAGTCATAAAGTTTGCCCGAAACAACCTTATGCCCACGAGTCATTTATGTTGTGGCCAACCAGCGAACCACAATTTCAAATCAAATTCAAACAGTAGTTTTCTTCTAGATTGTATATAGATATTTTTAAATGATAACAGATTTATTTAAAATATAATTTATTATTAAGGAAACGAAACGAAACAAAGAAAAATGTATGATTTCATAAAGGAAACATGATTCAGATTTATTATAAATAAGAACAAAACTAGTAAATTGAGCCGTGGTTCAGATGTATAATTGAACATTTCACTGACCTTATTGTTGGTTTCAGTTTGTCTCTCTCTATGGTTATGTTCGATAAAAACTTCCGAGCAGGGATTCGAAATATTACATTTCAAAAAATAAATAAAATAATAGATGTTTCAGCTTCTCATCTTTTGGAAAATTCTCTTTGAGCGAGAAAAGCTTTATTTAACCTCGGTTATAGCAATGCTTTACCGAGCAGTCGAGTAAATTGAATACGTGTAATTTTTTAAAAATGTGATGGACATTTAGATGGGGAAGTCTGCAAGCTCGATAGGCATATAACGGATATTGACGATTATTTAATATGAATGTAATATATGTGACAAAATCAGTTGTAACTTGTAAGTACACAATCTATGAATGAATAATAAATGAAATGAAATGAAACAGTTACACTAATGAGGGATTCCCAATATGGAGGTCGGTCACACACCAACTAACGAACCAATCAGATTCTGCGCTGCCGAACGGAGCTTCGTTCTGATTGGTTCGTTGTTGTTGAGTTCGATATCCGTCCATGTGGGGAATCCACCATTAAGGCGCGTAGAACTTGGCATAAATGTAACTAATTCACACTGCAGCCAAGTCACATTTCCATGTCGGTCAGACTGATGAAATATGTAGCGATAATTGAAATTGATTGATTTTAAGTAACGGTCTGTCATAATTACAGTGTGCATGATTTATCGATCGCGTTATAGATTGCGTTTGTATCATAAATAATGGTACTTATTATAACTTATCGAGGATGCTCACTCAGTATATATACTCATCAATAAGGTCAGAAGATAAACTGCAACATAGTGGACCGTTTAAATTGATATCTGCATGCGACGATTATGCCGATGATCACGATTGAAATAAAGCCGTATGGATTTGTTTCGTTTCGGACAAACATGCACCAATCGCGGCTAAACTTCGCATTGGATACAATAAAAGATAAACTAAGTATTGACTGTATCATTGCAATATCTTTTTTTTATAATTCGTCAATTAAAATTACTTTGTTATACCTGACTTGTTACACTTGTTATACTTGGTATACTGACTTGTTATATCTGACATGAAATACATGGTTAAGTGTTAACACACACCTAGCTATGGTTTACAAAATCAAAATACATCAGTTATAACAATAATTTCCCAAACAAAAGTATTACACTGAGCGATCTGTCTTTGGCGCAAATATTTATACATAACAGTGTGTCCTAACCGACCTAACACAATAGTCAAAATGCATTTTGTTTTTCATAACTTATGGCTTAGCGATGGCATAACTTATGATACGTTGATTAAATTAAATTCCATATCCACTTGTTTTGCTATTATCACGCGTTTCACAATCAGTTCACTTCAAGTATTTGCTTGCGATGCCAATTATCATCCTCCGTGAAACCCATCGAAGTGTTTGTTGATAATTAACAGTTAATTACAACCAACTTGAACAGCTTATCACCCTAAGAGAGAACGTTAATTATCCACTGTTTCCCCGAAAAGCTCTAGTCTTAAAATGCGTATCTAAATATAATTACGAAAATTGTATTTTTCCAAGGTAAAAACAACGCATTTTTTTCGTGGAATGAGATAATTTTGAATGGGTTACAATTAAGAAGAGTAAGAAAATAATCCAACATTGTTACATCTTTTTCACAAACATTGCATTCTCGAACATTAGAATTATTATACTAAATACTAAGATAGTGGAACTGAGTTTGAAGTTTGCTCATACTTGATATCTATATTATAAAAAATAGCCGCGGTTCGGACTGGGGGTTCCTCTAACTTACTTAAATTGCTATCTATATGATATTATGTAAATGGTGACTTTGAAACCGGCATAGCTACAAAACCAAAATATCTGTATAATTTCCACCACTGAAAATCAATTCTGTAATTGAACTGAGCGGGTGCAAAAAATATTAAATACAAATTTGTTTTACAATTTCTCCTTTTGAATATCCATATTACGATCGTGTGTTCTGACAATAAATAAACCAAACTATTTTATAAGGTATTCATCTCTTTAAAAGTACATAACTATTATTTTAGTCACGACTTGTCGTTACGCTTAGAAGCAATCTACGATCTACCGCGTTCATTTCGAAGCGTGAACAATGTACAATGTAGCCGATTGGTATTAGTCGGTCACTTTATTCACGTGGGATGGTTTTTATATTCGATTTCTGTATATATTTAATGCAACCAAGCCGTCGACGATACCAATTTGGGAAACTATTAGTCCCTAGCCCACAGCACCCATAGGATAGGAAAAAGATTGCTTTATACTACCCAATAACAACTAAAACATCTCAATCGTAAACTATTTCTTTCAATATAAAAACGATTTAAATTTAAAGAATTTCCTATTGTAAATAATTAATTTGTATAAACATTCAGTTTTCAAAATGTAAAAAAATTATAAAATTGCAGTCGAGTTTTGTGTTTATTATGGGGAGATTGTTTCCGAACGGGTAGTACATTCTGACGGACGAGATCGAGGCGGGTAAACCGGCGGCATCTAGCGGGGAGAGTCGTAAACGTCAGTCAGTACTTCAAAGGTAACGGTAGCGTCCGGTCGTCCAGTCGCGCCGCTCCGTAAATAAAAAAGGGCACCATTTTCAAAAAATTGTCACATGAACAACTCTTTTTTTTTTAAATCTTTAAAACTGTTACCGCTTTTCGTGACAGTACCCAAGTGCGTTGATTAATAATTGTTTTAAAAGGTGTTTAATTGAACATTCGAATAAATTATTTTGTGATAATTGAATAAATTGTTTTCTTGAATAGTTGTATTTGAGTTAAATATTAAGTTTCGGTGGACGGTATCGGAAGTGGGAGAAACGCAGTGACAGCAAATAAGGTAAGGTGGTTGTTCTACTATACAATCAACAAGTGAACGTGGTACACAACCTTCGTATAAAACATTGCTCCTTAATTGTCGGTACAGGAACCGGCTTCCTGAGATCGTTCACGTGCGGCCCCGGGTTCGATCACCGTAGTCGTTTAGTTCGAACCCTGGTCTCATTCTAAACAGTTATATTTATTTATTGTCGGTTTGGGGATCGAAACCCGTGACAGGCGTTAAAATACGTAAACGTGTTTGACTCAAGACTATATACGGGAATCGAACCCAGGTGTCATTCTAAATAGGCGTGCAACTACTAAGGCAGTTACTCTAAGCTTGTTGTTATTGTTGTTGTTGTTGTTGTTTGTTGTTACTCTTGAGTGTTCAAATGACTACGGGCATCAAACCCGTAAGGAAAGGTGTTGAAAAACCCAGACATAATTACGAGTTACTTAGTATGTTGTCTCTTCGGATTAAGAGTACCGGGATCGAACCCCGTATCGTCGTTGAAATACCTAGACAGTTAGCTTGTTTCCATGTTTGTCTGTCTGTCTGTCTGTCTGTCTGCCTGTCTGTGTCTTGTCTGTCTCTCTATCTGTCTGTCTGTCTGTCTGTTCGGATTAAGACTATGAGGATCGCATCCCCGCTGTGTCATTCTAGAATAAGCATGCAATAATTAGTGACAATTTCTTTGTGGGTTTTATTATTATTAGGGTAGTGAATGTATCTCGTTAATTCAAATTCTCTTAGTTGAAACTATAAAGTTTGATTCGAACTAGGATGAAATCCCCGCAGAAAGTATGGGTACAGTACAAAGTTTGGTGTCATTGGTCCTTTTAATTCAAAGCTTTGTAATTTATTTTGGATTTTTAAGGTCACTTGAAATTTTATAAAAAGGGGTTTACGATTTATTAATATTTAATACCGGAATACCGGAATCGACATGCGTTGAAATGTCTAGACAGTTAACAGTTTAGTTTCCTTGCCTGTTGCTCTCTTAACGTGTTCGTATCTAGTCTATATTCATCACCCCTGACCCCGAGAGCATCCAACAATAGAAAGGCGTCACTAATGAGGTTTTCAGGAGGTTTACGGGTCATTACTAAATAAACAAAGAGTAGGAATTAAATAGAAACGCTCTAGCCAAGTGTATTGAGTTTTATTTTTGCTTATTTGTTGAAAAAACTGTATACAATTCATGCTTCTTATATTTTGTATAGCAAGTTTGGTTACGACATAGGGTACTGTTGTTCATAAAATACGATAAATTGATAATTATAATATTGTTTCTGTATTCAATACGAACGAGCTTACAAGATTTTAATGTCTTGTTGAACCTCCTACTTATGTACAGTTTTCTGTGAATGTGCAACTTTACTGTATATTAATTACATTTCTTCTTGGCTATAGTGGAAGTGATAGTACCAACGTAGGGAATATAATAATATCTTTGCTACCAACCAACCGACGAAAGCATAAGAATTGCGAATCAAGCTACAACTTGAATGAAGTCTGTAAGAATAAAAAATTGAAACAAAAAAAATGTGTCAACCAGTAACCACATATGTTTTACTCATCCTCTCTGAACGTAAAGTCAACGTTTTGATATCTGTACGGAAGCATCAAGTTTACAAATTTATGGTTAGAAGCTCAAAAACTGTGAATTTTGTATTATGAAATTAAAATTATGTTGGCGATGAGAGGGGGGAGAGCCTACTCCAATCTATAAGTGTCAGTCCTAAGCGAAACCATGAGGTGTAAAGTTCGCGTAACAATATATGAGATTTATCTATTTCTACTGCTTGGAATGTATAGATGATTTTAAGTGTGGGTCATAGCTATAGCGGCTACAATGTCTGCCAAGGTCATTCCATGTCTAGCTACGCTACCGGGTTTGCCTCAATTACTTGGAGGTAATTGACCAACTCAAATCATTTGTTTCCTTTTTGGAATTGAGGTCATATTCTCAATTTTACGTCCCGTGATGTAAACGGAAAATTTCCCGAAACTCGAAGATTTGTGAAAAAATAAGCAGAAAACCACGTATTCTAGAAATACGTCTTCAAACGCTCAATCGTAAAAGTGATGTTTTGTGACTCCCCCCCCCCCCAAGTATTCTCCCCCCAAGACAAGAATATCTATGTTATTGATTATTTCATTGATACGATAGTATAATTTTACTCAGGAATCCCTAATGTCCAGTGTAAACATGGCTTCAATTGCAGTGCCCCTGTCCTCAGGCCATAGGTGTTAAGGAATGACCTAGGGCTGTTGGTAGGACTCAATCCCAGCATACGCCTTTTGACTGAGGGAAAGCTAAAAAAAAACCTTCAGGTATAGGATTGCCGGTGGCCGGAATCGGTGTGGTGACCTCCCGAATTAGGATCTCGTGCATTACCTTCGTGAGTTACCTTTATACCGTGTCTAGAATACCGCGATTCCTGTGTTCGAGGTTCGAGTCCTGTTCTCGTTATGGATATCATGTGAGTTTTTAAATCTTCATATATTACTCACTCATCGTCTCGATTAACATCGTTTCCATAATATTATGACACGAAAATTCCAAATATTATCATCTTTATCGCCAATGCATGTGCTAATACCAATTTTTTTTATAACTGGGAGTCTTTGCTTCTAATAATTACGCCACATTATTAAATCTGAATGTATAGTATGATTTATATGGAGAGGCATCAAAATCGATAGATTCATGTATTTATAATCTAAGTGGCGACGCAAATACCATGTATTCGTGTGTCGACTGAAATTATCATATATTCATTAACCTGTTTATTTTTACATTATATATTCGCGATTCGGTGGCCCCAAGAGAAATGCACCTCGGTACATGGCTATACAATATATGAATTAACTTCACTATTTCTTCTTTCTCTCCCTCGCTCATCTCCCTATCTCGTTAACTCAAAACACTCATTGTTCTCCTTTTATAAGAAAAGCGCGGATAAAGAGCCGGATAGGTAATTGGTAGATGCCATTATTAGAGAATAAAGCTGGATTTTCAAGAAGAAATTTTGTATTTATATTTTCCATCGTGTTTTTTACATTTTCATTATTTCGCATGCAAATAGACATGTGGCCTAATTAATAAAAAAAAACATCAATTTCATATCTATATTTAGTTTGTTAGTATGAGATAAAATGTTAGAGATTAATTTTCCAGATACACTAGAAGATCTGGGTTTGAGGCCCGATGATGATGAATGTCCCCAAATTCAAATCCCGTAAAAAGCACTGATTTTTATCAAATCTTCATAAACTCATTGTCTGATTATCGATAAAGCAGCGTGCATGCAAGGGGCGGTTAATAAGGATCTGGGATCAGTATGAGACTAGCTACATTGGGACTAGTACACACTCTACACTCAAAAGTCAAAACCGACAGAGGTGGCTCAGCGGTGAGACGCGATACTCCAATTCGGTAGGTCGCCGATTCAATTCGGGCCACCGGCAGTCCTGACTGAAGGTTTTTCCGAGATTTTCCTCAGTCGTAAAGGCGAGACTGAGTCATACAATCAGCCCTCGGACATTCCTTCCCATCTGTCCATACACCCAACACCTATAGTTAGTCACCTGAAAAGGGGCACATACCCTGGTGTGCACCCTATAACGGGTATTCATACGAAAAATGATTATTAATAATAATTATACACCCAACGGTTGTAGATGTGTTGGTTCACAACCGCGTGTATTGTCTGTTATCACATCGGTCCTTGATAGGATGTGTAAGACGATCAAACACCAACTATAACGAAATCACCCGCCAGTGCGCAAAGTCCACGTTACTAGACCAATAACCGAGATTGGTGTATCTATTTGACTCGTGTGTACAAATAAACACAAACGTGTGCGTTATATTGTTCGTCTCCTGTTCTCCAAACACACACACACACACACTATAGCAGGACCTCTTAAACTTTTTTGCCCGCGACCCCAAATTTCTATGTACAAAAATCTCGCGACCCTGTACAATATCGGACCTTATTTGCGTAGTAATACACTGAAATAGATGATCACTTATTAGCCGATTCTTGCAGTGATTCGCTTCGCTCTGTGTTGATATTTTAATAAGCGGATGCAAGAGTAAGTAAGTTTCCCTCTGAGCCATCTTTTCAACTTTTCTATGTAATGTACATCTTTTTATAAATTTTCGTTAAAAAGTTCGATTCTATACACACTTTTTCATAAGCTCGCGATTCCTCGCGACCCATAGTTTGAGAAGCCCTGCACTTCATACACCGACTTGACTTACCTACCACGAGTCGCAGAGAGAGAGAGATAGTGCTATCGTAACAAACGGCGTTGATTATAATAACACTTGCACTGACGTATACGTTATACGTACACGTATACGTACACACTCACTCGACGTAATACTGTGTCCAGCATTATTAGCTGGCCTGGCTTAGTTTGGAAACCAAGGTTGCTGCATTCCAGTTAAAACAAAAAAGTGACATGGATGTTATTTGGCGTTTTTTAATCTTCATGTACACCCCAGACATAAGAATAATTATCAATGGTATAGTAAAGATATTTACTATATCGACGCGATTCCTGTAGCCCATGAAAGCTACACCAAGGGAAGAGGATTGTCTATGGACTAAGACTTAGGTACCTACTTCAAATTGAACAGAACACGTAAGTTTTAGACTTAAAATAAGCCTGCAAGAAAGTTAGAGCGCATTTATCAAAGCTAATAACATAAATCCCTTGATTATTTCAATTCCGTTTCCTCCTAGGATCAAGCATAATTATATATTCCTCGATTATTTCAATACCGTCTCCACCTAGAACCAAGTATTTGAAAGTTTAGATAATGCATGATTATACCCAAACAACAGCAGGCATATAGAATCTCGTCAATGCTTATAGAGAGCAGGTTTAAACGATGTTTAGGTCAGACATCAGGCATATGTATTGGTATACCTTTCCAAACACACAAATACCAAACATAACTGCATAACGATTATCTAGTATTCTGGTGAAGGTCTAACCGTAACGTATCAAACTTTTTCCGTTGACATTGAGAAAACGAATAGGTTAGTTAATAAAATGACGGAATCACATCACATCGTGTGTAGTGTAAAGCAGCTATACTAGTGTCATAATATACAGATAATGGCGCAACTTTTCGGAAGAGTGTTATTATGTCATTAACTAGCTATAGTCTAATTAGATAGACCCATTCGGTGAGCCGGCCGGAGTGGAATGTTCAAGGTTACTTTAAATGACTCACTCGTCGGGCTACGTTTTTATGGCTGAGTAAAGAATTGTGTCAGAATTGTTTTGGCGGGAAAATAACTCGTAACACGTTTAAAAAACTTGCACAATACTCTTGAGTGACCCTGAATATATTATTATCACATATTCCTTATTTTTTTAACATTTAAATAAAGAGATTTTGATTTTATATAGTCGACACCAAAGAGAGAAACAGTGTTGTGAGCTGGCATGTGTGGGTTTGTAAACAGTTTGCAGCTTTTGGTGAACTTAAGAAAGCTTTTGCGTACAGTGTAGAAAAAAAACTCGAGTTATAGTGTATTTTTAGTATTGCAGATAAAGTAACAAACTTATTTTCTCTTTAGAAACATTATTTTTTCAGCTTCAATGGAAAGTTTCCACTTTTTGAAGTACTTTTCCAATTAAAACAACGCAACGCGTTCACTCCAAAGTTTAACTGATGTATAGACAAGTTTCAAGTATACTTTATACACTCTAAACTCGAGCATAACAACGGATCGGTATCATTAATTCCAAACTTTTAACTGTCACATTTGTTACAATCGAACAGGCATAGAAAGTTAACATTCGAACTTCTCCGAATCGTACAATTCCAAGAAAAACATAATATTTTCGTTTGTTGCTCTGTCTAAACAGTTATGCTGAGATTTGCCATACGTTTTACTTCGTCGCCATTGAGTTTATCCTGTTCGTGGGATCTTTGCCTCTACCAAGCAAGATATTCTTAGCGGCCTTAAAAACGAACGTTTCCACGCGTACACGGCCATTATAAAAACGTGTATGTTTATACAATACTCCATCTCCAACCTTAACAATGTTGAAATGCCCTCCTTTGAGATAATGCTGACGGATAGGCTGCTGACGTACAATCGCTGACTTATATGAATCGAGGGTAGTACAGAAACCTCCTTTATCGACACCTCGTCGGGTTATTACTTATTTCGTGAGTTCTGGTTGTGTGAATATAACAATATGAGATTCTATATAACTGCACTGTTCGTTCTGTTATTGTATTGCCTGTTGCAACTTTGAAAATGCAGCTTTGAAATTGTTCCGTTCATTGGACAAGTGAATCTAATGGAATGTTGAAAACCGAAACTTCAGTTCAAATTAAAATCTGTTTAATATTTAAAAAAAAAAATGTATTGACGGAACAAAAGAGAAAGATAGAAAAGAAAATTGAAATTGAAGTAATTTTGTCATTGTTTTTAATGCCGATGACTATGGTGCATGGTTATACCATGGTTTTAATATTGTAGATTGTTTATGTGTGTGTATCTTTTTCATGTGCAAGTCCTATTTATTGCAACTAATTAATGTAATTGAGATTTTGCTCCTGCATTAGATCAATAACAACTCCCGACAAATTAATAGCTTTTAATTAATTAACTTATCTAACATTTCTTTTTATTGGACATAAACCAGTTTACGACATGAACGCAGGTCGTCTCGATCAACCCCGTTGAATATAAATATAACTGACTTTAAGAGCGAAGGATACCTCTGCATCAAAAACCGCAGAACATTTTCATTCTTTGAGTACATCTCAAGATTGAAACACAAAATCGAAAATCTGAGTAATCGTAGCGCTGTGGTTTGGTAAGCCCTACAGACTGAATGATAAATGTATCTAACATTATAATCAATATGTCTGTGATACTTATTTCATTAGTAATTCAATGAAATAAAAATCACAGTCGTACTGATTATAATGTTCTTACATTATAATCATTATAATATCTAAAAAATCTAACATTACATTGGAAATCTAACATTAGAATCAGTATGACTGTGATACTTATTTCATTAGGCCTAGTAATTTAATGAAATAAAAATCACAGTCATACTGATTATAATTTTAAATACATTTATCATTCAGTCTGTAGGGCTTACTAAACCACAGCGCTATGATTACTCAGATTTTCGATTTTGTGTTTCAGTCTTGAGACATAATTAAAAAATGAAAATGTTCTGCGGTTTTTGACGTAGAGGTAATTCGCTCTTAAAAACACCGTGTGAGCCTTTGAAACAACTACACTCGCGAGTGCTTTCAGTTTCGATTTCTGTGTTTAGTCAATGAAGAGAAACACATACGGAGACTTGTCAGTTGTTTTTCGTCTACTCTTCTTGGAACTGTATCAAGAAACCGTGTATCAACATCTTTACGTTCAGCCCAATGATGATGATGTTGAGCTTAAGTTAATAAACATTAGTTTTTAACGGAACGGAAAGAAATTGTTTGTATAATAAAAACAAGGCGTTAAGTGAATTAAGATTTATGGTTCCATGCGAAACATTTCGGCTGTTTTTAAAGCTCTACGTTGATGAAAGTTATTATTAGAATTGTTATAATACACATATGTTTTTGTTTCTTTTTTATTTTACAATTATAATTATGTTATTGTACATAAATACACACTAATATATAATAAACAATTACATTGAACTGTCGTTAATTGTAAACTAATCGTAGGTACACTAATATGCATCTAGTTCGTTAAATATCTTAGGCTAAACACGATATCTTATTTTTATTAGGAACTAATTTTATAAAATACAAATCATAAAATATGCAACCACGACATAAAATAACCTCATTGTACCAACGAAATGATGAACGCTAGAAATTGAGGGCCCATGTTATTTTGTTGTCGAGTAGCGCAGACAACGAGTACGGCGATCTCGCTTCGCGCCAGCTGTAAAGAACACGAGGTGAATTGCGTGAGCGAGCCCAGGGGCTATTTTAAGGAATTTTGATAACTGCACGTTGCCTAGTAATCGAAATCACAACACTACCCCTCTTCCCCCCCCCCTCCTACACGCCCGACGACTTCCCCTCGACTACGTGAGTAGTTCAATTACATTTTGACGCAAGAAAAACAAAACATTGCGAGTAAATTTGTTTCCGAGCGTTTGCTCGTTGGATGAAGGAATGTCGGATAATGGATAAGTGAGGATGTAGCCGGTAAAGATGGCTCAGTGCGTAGTCCACGTGGCTCTCATTAAGGAGGTCACCGGTTCGATACTCCCTAGAGGCAATTCTGGCAAAAGATTTTTCGAGGTTCTTCATACACTACAGGCGATGATGGGATTGAGTTATGAAAACCCCTCGGACAATCCTTCCCAATAATTCCTCCGATTACTGATATATATATAGATGGCAGCACACGTGGATCTAATAAGGGAGGTCGTCGGTTCGATACCCGCTACCGGCAATCATGGCTGAAGGTTTTTTGGGAGGTTTTACTCGGTCACTATTGGCGAATGATGCGTTAGGACAATCCTTTCCAACTATTCCAATTACCGCAATAGTAAGGCACCTGAGGAGGGACTGTATGAGTTATCTCTGGGTGAGTTTCCTACGAAAAATTGTCATTCATTATTACTGAATCAGGAAATGCGTATAAAGTGCACATCCGCAATTCTTTAACAGACTATATTTTATTATGCTAATAATAAAAGATACTACTACTACGCTCGCGGTCTCATGAGTTCCTACTAAATATTTAGGATGTCAGCCGATTTGATTTCAAAGTTTCTAAACTGGTGGTTGCCATGGTGAGAACAAGTAAGCGGATACTTAAATATTCAGTTGGAAGTCTTGATACCGGCCACTAGATGTTGAGGGGGAACTCACGGCGAGTGAATCATTCTCGTGAACTCGACGTCGTCTTATATGTTTCTATTTTTATAACCAACCACTGCACAGGTCCACCAGCCGTCTAGAATTGTGCATAGTTGTTTGGCACACGATGTTGTTTTTAAGATCCAACCACAATTGTCGGCATCGTAATCGTGATCGGGATCCGGAAATCGTGAGAGTTTACTAACTTCGTTCTTGTTCACAACAAAATCGTAACGTCGTAATGGATTGTAATGGTAAATCATAGTTTTACGATTGTGATTACAATTACGGTTACGACAATTGTGGTTGAGTTTTTAGGCACAATACACTGGGGATATCGGTGTACACAATCTTAGATAATTATAAAGTGATTGAACTTGTATACGATGTGTGTTTAGAAGACAGAATAATGCATTCCAAACTTGTGAGTTTAATGATTTATGGGAGAGCTTTACCTCAAAGAACAATCGATGCAGTTTTGCTGCGTTCGTTTCTAGAGCTCTGACTTTCCGTTCATAGAAGCATGACTATGAATATGTTTGTTGTAATGGTTCCACAGGTTTACATAAACTACTGCGTTCTCTATACAATATGTCGTTTCTAGACTGTTTCTGCTCCAAAATAACCATACTATTTATCTATTTCGGAGCCTTTTACGGTCGGAGTCAACTGTTATTGTGGTTGTACTGGTCCGCAAAACCTGAATAGTCTATCTATAATCTTATTCTTATTTTCACGTTGGCGACTTTATTATACTCTCAACTAAAACAACAAACATAGTTAAATTCTAATGCATGTATTGCCAATACAAAAATCTACTGACTAAAGAGCAGAAATTGAGAACATTCCCTAACTGAACTGTTTAATTTCAATTAAAACATTAAAACAGTCAAACATTACATTCACATACATGTATAATTGTCAATAAAAAATCTACTGACTAAAGAGCTGAAATTGAGAACATTCCCTAACTGAACGGTTTAATTTAAAATAAAACATTAAAACAGTCAAACATTATACATTCTAATACATGTATAATTGTCGATACAAAATTTACTGACTAACGAACAGAAACTGTGAGAACCTTCCCTAATTGAACTGTTTATAACTTGTTCCTTGCAGACTATTCAACAAACGTCACCGCTGCACCTAGTTAGCAGTGGCGGCTCGTGAAATATTTAGTGGGGTTGCTGCAGCTCCGCAGCTCGTAGCACGAGCCGCCACTGCTAGTTAGCATCCATCGCAATGCATAAACAGCTGTGACTTAACACCAACATGAACTATTTCCATGTACAGCGGAGTGGACCTATATCCCTCACGAGTGTTTATGTTATTACCTCGCTACGGGATTATACTGCGTCTATTCTCGTCGTGTGTGCATGAAGAATCAAGTGATGAAACCAGCGGTAACACATTCAAACTGGGCTGGAACCCAGATACGTCCATCCATTACACGAGTGAAGCAATCGCTAAATGTAATTGATTATCAAGTATATATGCGCGCAATGCCACACACATAGACTAACTCTTGCTAACTCTTATAAGTCTTATAAGGGTATTCGTGTGTGTATAGCCGAGTTGAACCACGTATATATATATATTTCTTCAAGATAGTCGCAAGCACAACTCATTAAAATGGTTACATAATCAGATTTTAACATGTCACAAATACGAACAAACAAGACAGAGACTTGGTTCGTACGTTCGACGTTGCTCTTCTTTTGCTTCGTCAGATTATATGTATGTTTATGCGTACGGCGTTAAGTAGTACACTCGGAAGCAAAACTATGTAGACAGACACAGATATAGAGGTGTATGTTTCAGCTAGGGTCTGATTTGGATGGTAATCGCCGAAAAGTTTTTCCTCGGCAATTATCTTGGCAGTGATTCCACATGACAGCTGCTGCCTCGTATATTCCTTCGCAACAGCTATCCTAACACCGTAATATATACCTAGTTATACTCACAAATCCTTACCTACTAAAGTATCTGTCGTGCACTCTGTTTCAACTAAAATCAACAGATTTTTGGCGTTCTTTCACATGCATTCGTAAAAGCAGTCTTTCGCTTAGTAGAGTGCATAAAACCTCGTTAGTCACGCCCGCTGTGTTAGGTAATTCTCAGGTATCTACCCTTAGATTGTAGATTATCCCTAATGCAGCTACCTGTCTGAAGTAAATGGAAAGAACTAGAAAAGTACAAAATTAAGTTGGTACTATTGGACGCATGGAACTACTTACGTTGGGCCAACTTTAGTCACCGGTGGGGGGAGGGGGGAGGGGGGGGGAGGGATACGCCCCTACGGGTTTCTAAGAAGATACATTCAATTATATATAGAGGCAGTGTAGGGTGTCTTGTCAGCTCTCTTAGGTAATAGGATCTTTATCATTATTTTCTCGTAGCTTGTTGCTCATGTAGAAGCCTGTAGGGGCAGGCAAGCTCGTTTCCTGGTAAGAAAGTGCAGAGGTTCGTTTTAACGAAAAGAAATAACAAACTGTACAGTCCCCGACAGATATAAATCAAGAGTGATAAAGATATCTTCTTTACCAACATATCGTCGGGTCAGCTCGTGAGTTTCCGGTTGTGTGATTGAATTATGCCTAATGAAACTTATAAATAATTAACTTACAAGCTTCGCTGAATGCATTTCAACTTAAGGGCAGCCTAATTCCAAGGTGCAGAACTTACAAATAGCGTGTTAAGTGTATAGTGTATAGAAACTTATAAATAATTAACTTACAAGCTTCGCTGAATGCATTTCAACTTTAGGGCAGCCTAATTCCAAGGTGCAGAACTTCCAAATAGCGTGGTAAGTGTATAGTTTTCGCAAGACAAAAAGGCAAGAGAGTGCTAGGTTCACACAATCAGTAACTCACGATGTTACCCGAAGATATGCTGATAAAGGAGATATCTTTACTATAAGCTTGATTTACATATATAATAATTATCGACAAGTGTACACGTGATAAGTCTGGAGCCGTTACATCAATGAGTGTAACAGTATAGATAGTAGAATGTCCCTCAGTCACTGAGAATCATGTATAGAGTAGCCGTGTGAGTGGGCATCAAATTATTTCGGGGTCTTGAGAGTGGGTATAAATTTATTGATTTAATTTAACACTCACATTCCGTTCCATAACGGATACATGAATCTACCCATTCATGAAAATATAATATACAATATAAAACAGGTCTAGTTTTGCTGAATTACATTCTACAGGTGTTCGCAGGTTTGCATTATTGACGATTATAACATTTGTATATTTTGTATATTTGTAAATGGCCAAAGTAATAAAAGCACGCGAATCATCTTCTGAACAAATATTATTTTAACATTAATTTAATACCGACCAAACATTCTATTAAATGCATAAATACATATTAAAATTACACGATTTTACATGCGTGTGTACATAATTTGCATCCACATAAAAGGAAAACGTTTTTTTAACTGTCTCGAAAATGTCGTAAAAATGACGCTAAACCCGCTAGAATGTAAGTTTTACTCAATAACAACAAGAAAAAAAAACAACTAGCAGTCGAAGTGACTAATGGGAAGACTTGTATTCATAGATTGCACGTACGTCACATCTTTGCGCGTAGCGGCCACACATTTGTGATCAAACTTTGACGTTACCATGGAGAAACAATTGAAGGCTGTTGTAGTAGAACACATGCATTTTTAGTTCTTTAAAATTCAGCCTGTTTTTTTTTAAATAAAATTGGTGTGTGTTAGTTTGTTTTTAGTTTTTTATTACTTATGTTTACTTTTTACATTCTTAATTATAGGCTTATTTATTAAATTTGAATAGTATTTGGCAATGATCTGAGATAGGTCTATATCAATTGTGTCGCAATCATGGCCGCTGTGACGTCACGTGGGAACTATGAATTTATGAAGGACTTCTATAGTTGTCCCAAGACTACCTTACACATGCTTTCGTCACAGGCGACTGGTTCGTAGCCAATCAGCGATCGGTATTGGCGCTGGTGTGTCTCGGACGGTTCGCCGGTTGGCTATGACTGCCCCGGATGTGACGAAAGCAGGTGTAAAGTAATCTTGGGTCCACTATATAGTATAATGCCCCATGCTGTCTCCTTGACAAGTGAGTGAGTATTAGTGAGTATACGATGCTCAGATTGTAGGCGGACGGGCGCATCAACCTGCCTGGCCAGTTCGCTCTAGAAGTCGAAGCGTGCTACGATTTTGGCTCGTACCCAAAACCGTCCAGATATTAGGCTGCGCGGTATCGTTTTTTTTCTTCTATGCATTAAATTGTTATTAATTTGGCACGAGCGTTCCGTCTGTGATACGTTGACATCTTACAGTAATAAAACAGGTGTCAGACAGGACTCAATTATACGACATTGCTAATCAAGTGCCGAGTACAGTACCGTTAGAAAGTGAATGCACTCTCGATCATCCGAGCTACATCCAGACGACGTCTAGACTATATAGACGGCGTTGTAATCTTTTCAACATTTTGTATCACAATATATAGAAACACGCTTTAGTATTTAAAAAATAGGTAATTACTAATTGATCATGTAAATTAAGATTTATTTACAAACTTGAAAATACTCTCGCCGACGTACAGGGCCGGATTAAGACATTTGGCGCCCATTGGCTAAAAAGTAGATACGCCCCCCCCTCCCCTCCCCTAAATTCAGCATGTTAAAAACATATGCATGCATTTTAGGTAAAAAAAACAAAAACAGTAGACAACTAATACATAATTTCACCGGCCCCAGTCTCGCCTATTGAATAGTTAGGAGTTACACGCCTCTGCCCTCAGCGCATTTCGGCGCCTATGGGGGGCGGGGGGGGGGGGGGGGGGCGGCTTTGGCGCTCCTAAAATGTCGGCGCCCTATAGGCTCCAGCCTAGTTAGCCTGTGCCTTAATACAACCCTGCCGACGTATGAAGTAAGATATCTTCTGTATTATCATTCCTTTGGGTTACTTCGTGGATTTCTGGTTGTTGTCATTCTAGCAATTCTACAAATCAAGGGACCGGATAGTCTATGGGTCAGACCTAGCTTGTAGGCTACTTCGAACGATACAAATACGCTCTTTGTAAGTTATAGGTGGGTTTGGACGCGTTTTGCGAAACAGATTATAAATACAAAGCATGTTTCGACGAAGTTTAAAAGTTTCCGCAGCCAACACAATAACAAAAGGAGCATCGCGTAACTGCTAGGCTCACACAACCAGAAACTCTCGAAGTAACGCGAGGAGATATTTATAAAGATGATAATAATAATTAATAATTTTTCGTAGGAATATCCATTATAGGGTGCACACCAGGTTTACCTGATGTGCCCCTCTTCAGGTGACTAACTAGGTTTTGATAGCTGGAAAGGAATGTCCGAGGGCTGATAGTATGACTAAATCCCAGCATTCGCTTTTACGACTGAGGAAAACCTCGGAAAAACCTTCAGTCAGGACTGCCGGTGGCCGGATAAAGATGATGGCCTATGTTTACTACCCTTGAATGTTGGCGAGTGTACAGCATGATATACAAGTACCGTCAAAGTACCGTCAAAGTACCGTTCACGTAGCAAGTACCGTCTAATACCGTCATCTACACTTCGACGCCGATCTTAGTTAGTCTGTTTGTTTTCTCACTAGATTCCAGTTTCGACGTCTTCAATTCTCACTCGTGCCCTTCGTTATCAGTTTACGCTCTGTGACCTTTGACCCCGCACCATTAAGAGAATAAACAAAATAATGATACCCGATAACGCAATATTGTGTTTTTTTGTTATACTACAACGTACCTAAAGTCAGAATTGTTATAGTGATATTCATTATGTTCTTATTCTTTAATTTGTTTTACAAACACATCAAATTTGAGTCATACAATATTGTTTTGTGGGTTTATTTGCTGCTAATAAAAACGTAACTGATAGATATCCCTACATATGAAGGCTAATCGGTGTCTACTACAACGTACCTAAGGTCAGAATTGTTATAGTGATATTCATTTTGTTCTTATTCTTTTTTTTTTTTTTTTTTACACAAATTTAATTATTACAATATTGTTTTGTGGGTTGTACGTGTTTCCTATGATCCAACTTTACGACTACGTGTTAAACCTTCAATCGTATGTCTTAAAAATCTGTGTGGACCAGCCTTAATACGTAACTGATAATATACCTACATATGATGTCTAATCGGTGCCGAATGTTATAGTTTATAATATGCCTAGCTGTGACTGCGGTGTATATAGTGTATAGCCTGTTCGCCCAAAACAAAGCAGCTAAGCGGGGAGTGTTGAACGGTTGAACCAGCTTGTTATGAAGAAGTAACTGCTTTTTCGACAGAGATAATTAGGAATTACTATTCCAAGTTTTCTAGGTCGAAATCTGAGGACCTTTGGAAAGTGAAAGTCTAAAGCAGTCCAACTATAAATGACGATAAATAAACCAAAAAATGTAGCCACGGCTACGAGATGCCAGTTAGATGATTGACATAATTACTATTACCTACCTCGTTTATATATAATAACGTATCTTTCCATGAACTTAAAGCGGCCGGCGAGGTTCACAATGTAGTGTCCAGTTGTTGCAACATGAGGCCACTCATTTCGTTCGAACTTCCAGTGAACAACAACTCGCAACAAAGAGAAATAAATAGTTTAGAATCTTTTTTGTAATAAATTAAATTTCCAAGAAGGATGCTGTATATATACTATAGCTGATGTGGTCCGAATCTGCTAAGTTTTTTTAGGCGATTCGATTTCTTAGAATAGACATTTCTAAAAGTATCTTCGGATACATTCTTGTGTAGTGTTACGACCACCTGTATCCTGAAGCCAACAATAATGAACTGTTTCATTTAAATAATAAAATTATTATTGTTTAAACATTTGCTTCATTAATGCATTGAATCTTCGTTATGAACTATCTCAATTTTTCTCAAATTTCTTCCGAATATTTAAAAGATTTTCTGTAGCTAGATGCCAATGTTGTTGATCGATAAAGTGTAACCCCATCTTTGCCATGCAATATGTCTAATAATATCTCATGCTGAAAAGTTACAGTTTAACTATATAGAACTCTGCCGATAGAAGACAATACAAAATTTGAAATTGTCTTTTATTCAAAAAACAGCTTTTGTGAAATAACTCTGACTTGATGCAGGCAGTCTTCGGGAAGAAAAGAGGAAAGAGACGGGAGCTGTTTCAAACTAATAAAAGAAACAACCATACAAATATAAATTTGGTACCTTCTATATATAATTGAGTTCATAAAACTAATGACAACCTGATGTATTAATTATTTTTGTACTAATATTTCTGTCTCACGGTAAATATATTTGTAGGTATACGTGAAGCATAGTTTATATTATACGGAATGTCAAGTCGTAAATATCACACCATTACCAACGTCGCGACGCAATAACTTCGTCACGCACAACTTGTCTAAAGCTCAGCACAAACAGAGGAATGTATCAAAGCTACGAGTGTTTTCAAAGTCAACCACTAGACGAGCAGCTATATAACTAGGTTTACTTCACTAGGACACATTCCTGCGAGAATAAGTGAAGCATTCAATAACGAAATGCTCCGTTCAACATTGACGTTGTCGGAAATTATTCTGGGAGACGAATTATTAAAGCCGGCGGAGTTGGCGGAGGTCGATTAGGCGTTAGTCTAGTATACCGCGGTCTCTGCGTTCCAGGTTCGAAGCCTGGCTTGGGCATGGATGTCATGTGGCGTTTTTCATCCTCATAATCACCCACTCATCGTTTAGATCAGCCTCGTTGCAAAAATGTGGTACGTTAAACCCTAAATATTACGAATTCTTAAAATATGAAATTATGAATATTACTAAATGTTATTTATTTATTTACTTACTTACAATATCAATTACAAATGGCGTTGTCTATATAACGTTGATTATGGTAAGGAAAAGCATAGTTACCGTAGGGCCTACATGCCAAAGGAAGTTTACCATCAAACCAACACATAAAATAACAATTGAAACTGTTATTATAATAAGTTATAAATAATTTAAATTTAAGTGATGTATTTGGGTTCTGTGTCTGTGTGTATTCGTGTGTGTACCCTACATCGACGAATTATTTCTTCAGAGAACTCTGATTGTATTATATATTATGACACGGTATGGCCAACGTGCACAGTATTGATGGAAGCGCCCCCCCCCCCCCTCCCCCCCCCACACACACATACACAGTGTGCAGAAACCAGTGTCTCACTTGACTGTAGTGGCTTGGAATTAATAGAATCGCCCGCTTGACGGAGGAGTGATTTCCCCTTGTCACTAGTACGATTTCGTTTCATTATGTCCGTGTGCTTGGTACAGTCACGTCCACAAGTCCTGTTACTAACTGTTGAGACAAACACGTCCATACATATGCAAACATCCTAACTAACATGTACGCATACACGCAACCACAGTGTTATTATATTTTCTGTCTGTATTTTTACTTGTACACATCGCATAACGTGGATTACCTGCCTACACTAATTTCTTTTCCACTCACCCTTATATGTTTATGCCTAAAAAATGGTCTAATTAAGGAATCTCGCTGTTCCATTTTCATTTTAATTACATAATCATGTATAATTGTTATATTTAATATTATAATATTATAATGGGTTATTGATTTGATTTGATTATTCGACGTACTCGGCAACCAGGTAATTTCACGTCGGGGGTGATTGGAAGAAAGGGATAAGTAGGAGGATTAATATTGCAAGGAGTTGCATGGAGGATAGGGAAAGGGAACGACCTCATTTTCTGTGAGGTGTAACCTGCCCTGGGCCAAACTCTAGCCCGGGCCCAGACGGACAATATTGCGTTATTATGCAAGGTTTGTGTCCTGCCTTGATGTCATCATGATATGTTAGTTAGCGCAGCCAGCACCAGGGTGACAGCGGCGCTGCTGTAGCTCGAGTGGCGAGACACAGTAACGCATGATCTGTTAGTTAGCGCAGCCAGCACCAGGGTGACAGCGGCGCTGCTGTAGCTCTAGCGGCGAGACACAGTCACTCATGATATGCCCGCGGGGAGCGCTAGTGAAGGAAACAATAATATTATTGCAAGCTGTGCGTATAGACAGAAGTATCCAATAAACGCGTCAATCAGTTGAACATGTCTCTCTTATCTATGCGCTGTGTTTATTCAGCGAATCAGTATACGACGCACAAAATTTACACTTGCGTGGTGATTGCTATATTATTAGTTATGAGTTTCATTTGTGATCTTTGACAGACAAATACTGCAGTTCCGAATATTATAGTATCTAAACTGGATAGATCTCATTTGAAAATACCACCCGTACATATCTGTATATTGTTTGTCCCGTAACAAATTCAGCCAAGTTACAGACTTTTTTGCTATGACGTCAAGGTGTTCCGAAACAACGAGTATTTAGGGGTTATCATTGATAACAAATTAAATTTCCATCTATACATTGAATATATAAAAAATAAAATAGCTAAGAAAATAGGATATATTCAAAGAATTGGTAGCAACTTATCTCCATGGTCAAAGAAAGTAATATATCTTACAATTGTACAACCACATTTTGATTTTTGTGCATCAATTCTATACCAGTCGTTCCTGGGGGATCTGGAAAGACTGCAGCTATTGCAGAATAGAGGCATGAGGCTGATTTTAAAATGTAGTAAATATGTTCCTATTAGATTTATGCTTGACGCACTGGAATGGTTAAATGTGGAAAACCAAATAAAAATGAATGCAATGATATTTATTTTTAAAATGCAATGTGGTCTTCTACCAAATTATTTAAATAACCGCCTGGTAAAAACATCTGAGGTGCATTCTTATGCTACAAGAAATGTTAAAAGTACTTACTATTTGAAGAGCCACAAAAAGGGTTTAACAACTAAGTCGATATTCTACATGGGTATTCGTCAATATAACCAGTTACCAAATAAGTTGAAATTAATGACAAATGTTCAAAGTTTTAAGAATGAATATATAAAACTGTTAAATGATAATTAGAATTGCTGTGTGAGAATTTAAGAGTAAAATTGTATTATATCATTTTTATACGTGAAATGTATAGCAATAGTGCTAATAAAGAATTTACATACATACATAAATAGCCGATTTATTCAGATATTTCATTTCAAAATTACAATCAGATAGAATTGTATTGATTGAAAATTGTTGTACGAATAAATATTGGCAAGTAAATAATGTACACTTATGAAACAATATCAGATATAATCTTGGATTATTCACTGTTCTTGGTCAAATTGAAATATTTAAAAACTAACAAGGGTCAATTTATTTATAGTATTAGGGTCAATTGTATAGTATTACAAACTTCTTGAATATTGTTTTGGGAATATGACTGGTTCTGTAGATTATGCAAACAATTTAAGTAATTCCCTGTGTTTCCCTTAACTGACGTGTGAAGTTTACCTCTAGGGGTTATAATTAAAGCTTGTTCAAAAATATGACAATAAAATGTGTTAGTGTCTTCCAAGAATGTAACGTGAATAGTCGTGGTGGGCATAAGAGACGGTAGCGTTGCGGTAAGTACGGTAGTAAGACGAGCTGTTGACGCAGTGAAGTGCTAGACGTTGTTTACACAGCCTCGACCCCTGTCACTCTCACCCCCTTTCACCACCACTCAGGCTACCGAGTGACGTCACTTGACATATATTCGATGTCCGCCACGAGTCTAGCGTGAGTTATAGAGTGGCAACCTTGTGGATGCTGACGTCATAGATGAGTGACGAGTCATTGGCCAACCAAATGTCAGTATTTCAAGCGACACGCCCATCTATGACCTTCAGCAGGTTGCTGTGGAACCTCTCGAGTCTAGCGTGAGTTATAGAGTGGCAACCTTGTGGATACTGACGTCATAGATGAGTGACGAGTCATTGGCCAAACAAATGTCAGTATTTGAAGAAGCCACCCGCTGATTGGCTCCGACTCACTCATCTTTGACCTTAGCATTCACAAGGTTGCTGTGGAACCCCGCGACCGCACATTCGAGTCTATTCCACAGCAACCTTGTGAATGCTGAAGGTCATAGATGAGTGAGTCGGAGCCAATCAGCGAGTGACTTTTTCAAATACTGACATTTGGTTGGTAGATGTCTCACTCATCTATGATGTCAGCATCCACAAGGTTACTGAGGAACGACTTTACTCCAAGTTTGTGCGTATGTATGTTTCGTATGCGTATGCGTGTGTTTGTGTATGCATGTATACAAAGTCGTTTTATTAAAATAGGTTATATTAATTGATTTCTTTTAAAACCATTCAGAATCTAGGTACAGTACAAGAATGATATTTAAAATACTGTATACATATGTGCAGTGTGGGCAAAGAAATAAGCTAACTTTAGCAAATTTTTGCAAATAAACTAAGTAACTGAAAACAATGCAGAGTGCCTTGTTTCACAGCAACTGTGCTGTAAGCTTTAAAATGCTTCGTGTTAGTTTGATACGACCAGACATTATCTACGGCAAAACACGAACTGGCTTGGATGAACTTGTTATTGAAGCTGTAAAACGATTCATTTTTATGATCAATGAGAATCCGATGAAAAAGTGTTCAATATAAAGGATTGATTATGACCTCAATAGGCTACCAAACGTAAGGTGGCTATAAAATTGTCTTAGCTTTAGACCTGGACGTGGCTATTTGTACGTTTCAGTATAGACAATAAGGAGATCTTGCACATTGAAGACTTAACTTACGAACAATTCTAAGACGCCAATCATAATCTAAATCTTCAGTCTTATTGGTTTTAAATAGAAATGTTTGCCTTGAAATAAATGTGAGATTCTAAACGAAACGAAGTCTCAATTCGAATTATAATATCTAACCTAATGTATTGTGAAAGATTTTTCATCCTGCGGTAGCTTTATTTGATAGTTGCATGTCCTATGTTGGAATATCGATGTTTTGTAACGATGTGTACGTATTGCAATTGAATGCAATGTTCTTTATAAGTATTTGGGTTGCACCAAATCAAGTCGGAAAAAGAAACACACGATGGATGTGAACCTTAATTGAGCTCAATTTTGACTTAGCACAATCAAATTACACACATTATGCTATAGCTTGTTGGAGAGTTTTAAAAAGTTACTATTTACATATGTATAGATTTTCATAAACTGTACCCGAGGAATTTATAATTTCAGAATACGATATTTAAATTTAAAATCCAATTAGCATGGGAGTTGAATTTTTTAAATTATCTTCAGGCAAAACAAGACTAAAATGTACATTTTATAAATTTGTACAAGTTAAGGATGGTCCACACAGATTTTTTAAGCATAAGATTTAAGGTTTAGCGCGTAGTCGTAAAGTTGGATCATAGGAAACATGTATTGGCGTTCACACAAAGTTTTAGTTTTAAGACGTTGTTTTTAGTTTTAAGACGTTGTTTTCATTGTTGAAACCTTATGCATTATGTCTTAAAAATCTGTGTGGACCAGCCCTTAGCTGCTTTTAGTGGAAATTAACAAAAACTAAACCCTTTCTTATCAGTAATTATAACAAACTAAAATTATCAGTTATACACACAACCTATCAAAAGTTAGTCGTTAATATTTATCTCTACACCCAATTTACTCACATTTAACATTTTCAACGTTCACTAAAAAAGCACATCTCTACGCTTCGTGAGTTAATGGTCATTTTAAGTTTTAACTACAAAAGTTCTGTCCAAATCCATGTCTCTCTACCACTGCAGAAGCATTGGACACTATGCACAGTGAAATTCTGTCAAAACGATGTGACCTTCTGTCTATTGTTTGTTATCACTCACTGAATTATAGCTTTGTGGCAATTTTTCAAGTTTCAAGTACACCGTGTCCTCAAAACCTCATTACTTCATCGAGAAGTGATTATACAAGTGCGTGCGAGTCCTGTATGTATTGGTATCGGTAGCCAACGGTTTAGCCGGTTCCCATACGAACACCGAAGCTAAGCAACCTCGGGCTAGTTCAGGAGGTGGATGGGTGACCACTCTCCTCTGAAACACTATAGTTACCGTTGGTTAGAGCAGATTGGAGGGCTCGAATGCTTGTGTAACAGTTTCGTTCTTCTCGTCAACAGTCCAGGTTAGTGGAGGAACCTATATAACTGGTCATGCAAAGTTACACCGTCCTTTCGGATGGGACGTAAAGCCGATGGTCCCCTTGGTACTTTTCGAGAGGAGTAGGCTACGTGCCGGTACCAGGCTTCCCCTCCTCCCTTCTTCATAATCAATCATCACTCATCAGGCTAAAGAGGGCATTGTGCCCTACACTGGCCTTAATTACAATAAAATAAATAAATATGTATCTGTGCGACCGGCCGGCCAGGCGTCTTCCTATATAAGTGAAGAAACATCCCCCCCTAATATTAGCATACAGGCATTCCCGGGTTTGCTGTGTCGTGTCTTTTCGAGACTTATTCAAATCTTCCGGGGAGACCATTGAAGTGCAGGACGTGCGTCAGTGCGTCTTTACCCCCCCCCCCCCGGCCCCTCCGCCGCAACCCCTAAACACCCACCCCCTAGCTTTAGATCTACGTATGAGAGTAATCTTAAATTCGATACCTTCAGGTGGATGTGTTTAGTCCACGTTGGGGGATGAGCGTTCAGCGCATACTTGTTTCTATACAGTGATCGAGTGTGCTATTGACGACATTGCACCATTTTATGTGTATTTAAATTGTCGGGAGTATTATTTGTTTTGCGGGCAAATTCTGGGTTATTAAAATTAACACGGTTTAAACGTAAAGGTTTTGGATTTTTTTCCAATATTTTTCCAAATATAAATAAATGTAGGCCTACTATTTCCATTTCTACTGTGGGTTTTTCAACGTCTTTAAAATATGTTCATTATTTGTTTTGTATCGTACCTGTTTGGTTTGTATGTTTTCTTGTATCTTGATAGTATTTATCATCCTTATTCGTGAATCATTTTTAAGCGAGCGAAGCGAGCGTTTCCACTTGACTCTTATGGCACTTCGTTCTGTTTTTTTGTTTGTTTGTTTGTTTGTTTGTTTGTTTGTTTTTTTTTTTTTTTTTTTTTATGTCCGTCGATAGCGGTCGAACGGAAAGTCCGATCAACTTGAAATTTGGACCATCCACAAGCCTCGATGTGGATTGAAGGTGTATAGTTTTGAGGCAAAATCGTTCGAAAAGTTACAAAGTTACACCATAGTTACTGCAAAATATTTTTCTGAAACAAAATGGCGGCAAAATGTGAGATAGCCAGATTTTTCTACAGATTTTTCCGGTTACGAATATGTTAATGTAATGGCGATATGATAAATATTGGCAAAGTTACACAAAAGTTACTCGAAAATATATTTTTGAAACACAGTTACGGCAAAATGTGAGGTGGCTATGTTATAGTAAATTTTTGTCCGGTTACGAATATACTAACGTAAACGCGATCCGATACGTATAAGAGGCAGAAATTACATTTCTATTGCTGTCAATAACTGTTAGTAACGGTGGCGGACCGCGGCGAAAACATGACAGCGAAAATTCTTAGCAACGCACATTGCACTGCATCCAACAATGTCGGGAAGTATAATAGCTATGGAAATTTGAAACATTTTTGCAATGCGCATTCTTGAATTGTTGTTAATTGTTGTTTGTATTAGCATTGAAATCTTTTCGCCATAAAGTTCGTAGATATTGACGCGCTCGCTTATCAACGCGTCAAACAGAGCGTTTTCCTAGTTATAATAATTGCACACATAATAAATACATATTAGCTATTCGCAGAGGGTAATATTTATTTTATTTATTATATAGTCCCATTCATATTATAATGAAAGGGGGTTGACAGAAAAGAGCACAGCTCCCAATACAAGGAGTGACTGTGAATCCAATGTGATAAGCCCAGAATTTTGAGTCCATACACTGATGCTGCCTGCTTAGAAATCTGTGAAGGTAACAATAGGTTACATTCAAATTCGTAAGGACCCTAATAAGGTAGGGTTTGCTGGGATTCCTCAGCCCTTTTGTGATGCTATTAAGTTATTCACGAAGAAACAGACTTACCCTGTTTTATAGAATTATTTACTTTATTAAGCGAGCGAAGCGAGCGTTTCCACTTGACTCTTATGGCACTTCGTTCTGTTTTTTTGTTTGTTTGTTTGTTTGTTTTTTTTTTTTTTTTTTTTTTTTTTTTTTTTTATGTCCGTCGATAGCGGTCGAACGGAAAGTCCGATCAACTTGAAATTTGGACCATCCACAAGCCTCGATGTGGATTGAAGGTGTATAGTTTTGAGGCAAAATCGTTCGAAAAGTTACAAAGTTACACCATAGTTACTGCAAAATATTTTTCTGAAACAAAATGGCGGCAAAATGTGAGATAGCCAGATTTTTCTACAGATTTTTCCGGTTACGAATATGTTAATGTAATGGCGATCTGATAAATATTGGCAAAGTTACACAAAAGTTACTCGAAAATATATTTTTGAAACACAGTTACGGCAAAATGTGAGGTGGCTATGTTATAGTAAATTTTTGTCCGGTTACGAATATACTAACGTAAACGCGATCCGATACGTATAAGAGGCAGAAATTACATTTCTATTGCTGTCAATAACTGTTAGTAACGGTGGCGGACCGCGGCGAAAACATGACAGCGAAAATTCTTAGCAACGCACATTGCACTGCATCCAACAATGTCGGGAAGTATAATAGCTATGGAAATTAGAAACATTTTTGCAATGCGCATTCTTGAATTGTTGTTAATTGTTGTTTGTATTAGCATTGAAATCTTTTCGCCATAAAGTTCGTAGATAAACACTACGTTTATCAGGAGCTTTAAACCGGTTTAAGTAAATCGGTTTAATGGTGTTGGTAAACACATCGATTTAGCTAAGAACGGTTTAACTTTAGGTCACTTTCCAAAGTGACTTAGAACAGTTAAACCGATTTAATTTGACGTGATAAACACTTAAAACGGTTTAAGACGCCATCTTTCCACAACCTAGCGGCAACTGAGTGTACTCATTTGACAATTATTGCAAGGCGCGAACGCGATAGGTTATGTAGGTGTGGAACACCGCTTACTGAATGTTGCGCACCGCCTTACTGTACGTGTTTTAAGACGATTTGACGACACCTGTCGGGAGAATATCAAAGTTGCTTTTTTACGCCGAATTGTCAACGCCTTGATAAACGTATCGACTTACGGAAACCGTTATACCTTAAATCGACTTAAAAAGCCCTGATAAACGTAGTGATTGACGCGCTCGCTTATCAACGCGTCAAACAGAGCGTTTTCCTAGTTATAATATATTTCTCCAATTTTTAGCTTATTTTTATCTTTATTGGTATGAATAGTGATACCTTATTTGAGAGGTATGTGTTTGGGTTAGGTTTTTTTTATTTTTATGTTGCACGAGTTTGGGGGTATGCACAGTAATAATTGCCGGGTGATCTTCGAATTCTAATTATGCTCTAGCAACTATAACCACGACGGGTCCTCGAACTAGCGTCTCTCAGTCTCCGGGTAGACCGTCTCACAGTGTCTCGACCACCTGGGCCGAGCTACGCGCGTTATAACATCTGTATGGAATGGAGATAACAGCTGATCTCTGCTGGTTATGGTACGAAGCCTTTGAACTGACCGGACATGCATATTAATGTCACAACCTTACGCAGCTCTGTCACGGAGAAGTAATTAACGGAATAATTATACGAGGGAAATATTCTCTCCGTGGTAGAACTAATTAAGACGTTTGAGACCTGGGTTCGAGTCCCAGTTGAGATGACTTTCTACCCTTTTGGTTTCTCAACCTTTACTTGAGGGAGTATAGTCCTTATTAATTTTTTAAAAGAAATTTGCAATGCGCATTCTTTAATTGTTGTTTTTATTAGCTTTGAGATCTTTTCGCCAGAAGTAGATATGGACGCGCTCGCTTATCAACGCGTCAAACAGAGCGTTTTCCTAGTTTTATTTATATGGCCTTTGTACTAACCCAACCACACAAAGTTTACCGTTTACGTATCTAGTCGCATGATAGACCTATCGGTTGTAGACGTTTGTCTACAGCTCAACGTACGCTAGACGGATAGTACCAAAACGTAGACGATCAGTGATGCGCGCATGCGTCTACGCGTTGGTACTACCCGTAAATGTTGAGCTGTACAAAGCGGTAGACAAAGAGCCTAACTAAACCATTAGGTCTCCTTGCTTCTCAATTCTCATTCTTACGAATGTGCTTAGTCCAATAGTACCAACTTAATCTTCTACTTCCCTAGTTCCTACCATCTATAGTTGAAACGGATACGACCTTAGGTTGGATACCTGTAAATTCCTAACAAAGCGGGCGTGACGTAGGAGGCTTGTGTACTCTCTCTACTAAAGGAAGACGGCCTTGACGAATGTGTGGAAGAACGTCGGGAATCTGTTGATATTCTTTGAAACAGCGTGCATGAATGGGATAGTGTAGTTGTAGCAGATAAAGCCCGATTCACAATTGAAATAAGACTTGCAATAAGAAACAGTGAAATAGTGAAATAACAAGCAACTGGCTCACAACCGACGCTTATTTCAGTAGTCGAAGCGGTGCCTTATTGGTTCGTCATAAGGTGCATCATGGGAAGTTGAAATAAGAAATGGAATTGATTCATTTCTTATGACTATATTTCAATCCACTGTGACGGTTGTGAACCACAGCATTGTTATTGTATGTTCCAATTCGCTTAAACCTTATTGCTATTTCACTAAACCAATTCTTATTTCAATTGTGAACCACGCTTTAGGATATATGGTCAGTATGGGACTACCTGCGTTGGTGCAATTGTTTGCACTGCGTGTGTTATTGTTATATAAATATGTAACTAGTTTCATGTAGGTGTCTATGGTTTTAGCTTGAAGTTGTTGACGTGGGTCTGTTGGGCGGTTTCTATAATAACTGAGTCCGGCTGTGACGTGTTATCAGTGGAGCTGTCAGTATGAGTGGCATGTTTATGTGTAGACGCACGCAAGATAAGTGTTAACAGTTGTACCGTCATCGGGTTCGCTTGTCCTGTCCGGTTGCCGAAACAATATTGTTGTGCGGTAACTGCTTCATTGATAGATAGATAGACATGGTCATGGTGTGTTGCCGTGAATAAACATTGGGGATGCACCTGAACCACTGATAGGCAAATAGTATCTTAAAGACAGAAACCTCCTATATTAATTTCGTACTAATGTCAAATTAAATTCATTCTGCCTTCGGGCCATTTCATTCTTTTTCCTAACGTTCTGACTTCAGCAACATATCCATCACTTCTGTACTCTGCCATTCTTCTCTTAAGGACACTGTCCGGTCGAGACTTTTTAAGCAAAAGGAAATAGCGCCTTATTGTCTCAATCCAAATGTCCAAACGCCCAAAAGAAAAGAACATATACATCAATTATTACCTTTCCAACACAATTGTCGGGTAAGCGGGTGTTGACACCAATACTTGGGCGTAAATTGAATTAGTACCACCACATAATTTTTTTTTTTTTTTTTTTTTTTTATACATTTTTCAATTTAATTTCAGTTTTAATTTTAATTTTCATCATTTTCCCTAAATTTCAGACTCATTCCAATCATTCTCCTGTCTTCCGACCAATGCTCTACATCTTTTCCTCGAGCTCTTCCTGTCCTCTCATACTGCTCACCTCTCATTTACACAGCCTGCTTTATGCGACCCAGCCATGTCTCTTCTTACATGTCTTCTCAAACGCTGTCTTGGTATCTTTTCTATATCCATTATTTTCGTGTTACCAAAAGAATATGAACCAAAATATCAAAGTGTGTTATATACGTTGCTGTGTCTACGTTTATTAAAGGGGAGCAGGATCGCCCATGTTTCGCTTGTTAAATTATCTCATTTCCGTTGTAACATTAGTCTAACTATTGGATTGATTCCATAAGTAGAAATTGTGTGTGGGAAATAATAAGTGGCCGGTTGGACCTAGACAGTCTATCCAGTGTATAACGCTAAGGAAATTGATTATTAACGACATTTTTTAAATCATGAATATAGCAGATATATAGAGTAGATATAGAAATATATACATTTGTCCAGTCTACCCACTCATTTAAATTATCATTGGGGGGAATTTTGTTGTGCTTCAAAGTTACCGTTAACATGTACACCAGTGCCTGGCTTCACAAGAGTTCCTAAGTATTTTTGTCTTGTCTTAACTCTAAGACCGACCTAACTTTGGAGTTTGAACCTCCTCTAAAACCAGACCCAGGTCACATGAAGAAGTTACTGGTAGGAATAAGGACACAATGAACATTTCAATAATATGTTTTCCAGTCTGTACTCAGATATTTACCTGGATTCACAAGAGGTTCAAAGTTAGTCTGGTCTTAGAGATAAGACAAAATAAAGACATGATCTCTCGTGAATTCGGGGGGTAGGATCATAGATTAAAGTCACATTGCTAAGTTAAATAATCCCGGAATCGAACCGTGGATCGTCTGCCTTGGATCAGGAATAAACCCACTATAGAACAACGAGCCACGCCCCGTTAACGAGAGTTGATTAACGCAATATTGACGGCCTAAATAAAGCCATGACGATGTTTTTACGTCATCTGTTCTGTTGCACGGAAGTATATTTACCAATAAAACGTACGACGCGTGGACGCGGCTGGGTCGACTCCCAGTTGGTGTAATCTACATTATAATTAGTAATTACTTTTCTAATACACATACACAGATGCCATGAATATTTCATTACATACACACACACTGTTACGGCCATTCTATGTACTCTAATATTAACTTCGCATGTTCGTTATTTGATGTTTATGTTTACTCAAACTATAAACCGTGTTTTCAATTTCAAGCAACTCGACTTGTTGGCTGAAAAATTGAAGATTGTAATTATACTTTTTCTGCACAGGAAATGGAACGAGTGACAACGGGGTCGATTTGAAATTGGAATTCCCTCCGTAGGCAGCCCAGCCCCCAGTTCAGTTCAGGTGAGCGAAAATAACGAAATGCTAAATATTTCCTATACCTTATTTATTATGTAGATTGCATTTCGACTTTTATTTCGCATTCGTACTATCCATGTACCGGCCGTACCTCACTTGGCTTGGATCTGTTCGAGACATTTAGCACAGCTTGTAGAAGATCGTTTGCTAAACGTACAAATATAGTAAAGCGATTGAAATTAAGAAATGAATTAATACAAATTTTGTTTTAACGGGACAAATTATCATAAAACAAGCTGGTTTCGGCTTTGAAAACTGTGTCCCTACTTTTAAAATTCCGTATATATATATATATATATATATATATATATATATATATATACGGAATTTATATACGGAATATATATATATATATATATATATATATATATATGTAGGTCTATGACTCGAAACCTGATAATGTTAGAGTACATTATATCATTCTCTTCGCTATTTCATCTTTGGATACGCCTTTTTGAAATCAGCTATATAAAGTGTGACCGTCTATTAGGCCTTTGCAATATTTTGGACACACATTTATGTCCGTGTAAGATACCGATAACGAAGAGAGAGTATGTGAAAACTGGAACCCAACACGTAGATCACTCCCATCGAGAGTAATCCCAGACTTTACGTCCCTCCCTATAACAATAATGCAAGTTTGGACTGTCAGAACGTATATACTCATAACCAAAAATATTATTTTTTTAAAAGTACTTTCAGCTATTTTGTGGTGGTATCACCCTCAAGTATACCAAATTATCTGTAATTTTAAAATTTCCGGTGGAAGTGAATGTAAAAACTTACCTTAACCGCAATTTGCTATTGCATGCAGTGAGGTGTGGGCAATTGCAATAATATCAGGAGACGAAACTGCCAGTGCCCCCCCCCCCCCCCCTTGGCAACCGCAACCGTATTATTTTATAGGTCGAAGTTTCAGGTGAACCACAATCATTACTATTTTGTCTTTGATGAGCATTTATTTGAAGATGTTAACCTTAACCCCATAAACCGAACCATTACTTTTTCAAGAAGCTTTAACCACAATCGGGGCAAAAATATATCAAACGTACGAGGACAAACAACGAGTCACTAGAAAGAAAAATATTTTTTATACCTAAGACCTCAAATTCATCAAGTCAATCAGTTATAAGCTTATGTTAGCGAAATCTATAACAAACATTGGATTCGGGTATCAGGTGGATCTGAACAGAATCAGGTACTCGAAACCACTCGATGTCATTCCTAGAACCCGCTAAACTATTATTCCTTTATGCATCGTACGTCTGCATGACCTTGCTCCAACAATTCAGAAACACCGAAATCGTTCAGAAATCGATGATTCAATTTGGATTCGGGTACCTGGATCCGAATAGAATCAGGTACCCGAACACTCTGTCATCCCTTTCTCATGTGTTAACTTTTGGTTATAATTCTTTCATACATCGTACGTTTGCAAGACCTTGTTCCAACAATTCAGGAACCAAAAAGTAGATTCGGGTACGCGGATCCGAATAGTATCAGGTACCCGAATACTCTGTCATCCCTATCTCGTGTGTAAACTTTTGGTTATAATTCTTTCATACACCGTACGTTTAAGCAAGGCCTTGTTCCAACAATTCAGAAACACCAAAATCGATTACAAAAAAGTAGATTCGGGTACCTGGATCCGAATAGAATCAGGTACCTGAACACTCTGTCATCCCTATCTCATAAACGTTTCGTTATAATTCTTTCAAACATCGTACGTTTAAGCAAGGCCTTATTTCAACAATTTTAGAAACGCCAAAATCGATTACCAAAAAGTGGTATCGGGTACCTAGATCCGAATCGAATCAGGAACCCGAATACTCTGTCATCCCTATCTTATGTGTTAACTTTTGGTTATAATTCTTTCATTCATCGTACGTTTTCAAGACCTTGTTCCAACAATTCAGAATCAGGTACCCGAATACTCTGTCATCCCTATCTCACATGTGTTAACTTTTGGTTATAATTCTTTCATACATCGTACGTTTGTAAGACCTTATTTAAACAATTCAGAAACGCTAAAATCGGTTACCAAAACGTGGATTAGGGTACCTGGATAGAATTAGGTACCCGAATACTCTGTCATCCCTGTCTCATGTGTTAACTTTTGGTTATAATTCTTTCATACACGGTTCGTATTTAAGCAGGGTCTTGTTCCAACAAGAGAGCCAGATGGCTCACCCCTGGGTGGGTTGGGCTCCCCCCCGCGTATATAAGAACAAGGCCCAATTAGGAGGGGCAAACAAAGCAGCAAATTAACGCTAGCTGTGATGTACTCAATGGAGGATTTGGAGCCTCGTGTGCTAAAGAGCTTTGTTCTGTATAGTAATCAACGGCTTGGCATGGTTACACCACACCACGCGGATTAGTGAAAGAACCCGAGCTGGTGCTCATGGTGAAACTCCATGGTGATATGACGGGAGATTATACCTTTTGACAGCGGTGGGCTACGTTTCGAGTTTACTCCTCCTGCCCCCCTTCAACTCGTCATCACCATCCGTTTGAACAATTCACATTTGAGTAGAAGTTATATACTATAGTTGTCCCAAGACTACCTTACACATACTTTCGTCACAGGCGACTGGTTCGTAGCCAATCAGCGATCGGTATTGGCGCTGGGGTGTCTCGGGCGGTTCGCTGGTTGGCTACGACTGCCCCGGATGTGACGAAAGCAGGTGTAAAGTAATCTTGGGTCCACTATAGTATAAACATTCGTTCTAATGAATTAAAAAACGTTCATGTTATGAAGAACGGCACATCTATCCCGTTTCAACTGTGCAATGCAAAAACAATTGTTATTAAAATGTGCATGCTAGGTTAGTTTGATTGTTAGATGTCTAACGGCCCATTGACATCTTGGTTGATAAGTTAGTACAGTAGGCCTAGTAACAAGTCTTGAAATTTCGAAGTGGAGAAGTAAAAAAACTGTTTTAAATACTTAACAAAAAATATATATATTTTCGATTTTGTGTTTGTAAGTTTTTAATTGTTTCTTACTTAAATTTTTTTTACCCAATACACAATGACCAATGAGGCGATGGATACTTTGGACAAATTAATTACCTTGTATGTTAATTAGGTCTCTCTATACAACTGTGCCAAATGTAATTGATTTTTAACAGTTCATATTTAACAGTGAAAATAGAGGAGTAATTGTTTCGGATCTGCAAGAGGGTTGTGACTTTACTTTCTTTTCTGCATGTTATACTTGTCGTACAACAACTTCGGTAATGCTTCTGTCACGGGTGGGTGAGCGGCAGCCAACTAGCGACCGTGGCTAATTCAAATACCTGCTCGGGTTGGCCGAGACCGTAAACACGTCATTGATTGATGACGAAAGCATTATCGAAGTTATTGTAAGACGACTTTATATTCACGGGTATCACGCTAATGATTGCCGGGAGGTTGTCAGCCAAGGAATGTCAGTCAGTCGATGTGTGTGCATGCGTCGATTCAACTCTTGGAAAACTCCTCCTGAAAGACGAGAAAAAATGCGCCGAAGAATGCAAACAAAAATGCACTTTTGAATAAATGAATAATATTTTAATCCGGTGCAAGCTACACACTACACATGCACGTTAATAGCATAGCATTATTATAATCAAGCCATGACCTACACACATGCATGTTGTCTTGTATTACATACATTACTTTCGTTAGAATTGAGCTAAATGATTTTTCGTTCTACGAATTCGGAGTTATATTATGTAAATTCTATGAACTCGGTATTTTTGTACAACGTGGCCAATCAGTACGTAAGTACGTACGTATACATAACACATAACATAATGTGAAGTTACATAAGTTTTTCTCTACCTTTACATCTTTATAATAATGTACCACCCATGGGCTATGGTGATGCATATACGTTTGGGCTAGTTGAGATTAAATTAAAATTTAAAAATACAATAATGAATACATATAATATAATTATATAACTATATTAGTAAAGTATACTTTGGTACTGTGCAGTGGTCGAATTGGAACTATATCTTTGGGGGGATGGTTAATATTAACATGTACGGACTTTCGTGGGCTGTAAGGGGTCTGGGGCGGAGCCCCAGCCGCCGGAGGCGAAAAATTTTTCAGGCCTTTTTCCCCTCAAGATAGCTTGTAGTGCGATCTGAGACATGAAGCCACTAAATTACTGATTGCAATAATTTATAGGAAACGTTTTAATAGTGCGTTTCATTCTTAGAATTTAAATTTGATATTTGCTACATTTTTTATTTTATAATTAGAACTTACCAGTATTGTTTCTAATCTAGAAACCACAAATCGACACACAAGTGTTTATATTCAACGCGATATCACATCATAACACTGTAAAATCCACTCAACAAATCCACTCACGAACACACGCAAACAAGTAAAATTCGACACAAGAACGACTTTGCAATGCGCGGTTGCTGCTCCTTCAATGTCCACTGTGAACTAAACGAGCAAGACGCTCGTGTCACTGTGTTGCTCACTAACAAAACTACGTTTTTCTCAGAAGCTGAAGTCTTTGAAGCCTTTATGCCACCAATGGTGCCACTGTCAAAATAGGTCATCCCTTTACTTTGTCCTTCTACTCCGAACTAGAGACCATCCGAATAACACCACAAGAAACCTACCTGTAGTGGAGCCAGCTGTAGCAAAGATTACATCTTTGACTGTAGATACCCTTATTATCCGAACCTCTGCGGAAAAAGCATTTTTTTCTTCACTCGCCAATTATATTGTGGATTCAAAGAAGATGAAAAATTCATTTTTAAAGTTAGTAAAGCCCTAACCGACTGTCACAAAAATATTAACTGAACTTATGTGTCGAGAAAACACAATATATGGTATGTTATGCAAAATTGCTGTGTTTCGTTTGGGGGGGATGGTTCCAACAATGTTTCTTTTTGGGGGGATGGTTAAACCAATGAATTTCTTTTGGGGGGATGGCATCCCCCCGCATCCCCCCCAATTCGACCACTGGTACTGTGTTTGCTGGTAGCTCATTTATTTATTTATTTCATCATTTACTTATTTATATGCAGAAATTGACATAGCATGTAAGTTGAACCATGAATGGATGCTGGCAGCAAACTTCAGGTTTATACACTTAATGTATCACACGTATTGCAAATAAATTATGAACAAACATTATATGAATACTATAAAGTTGTTAGTTTCTATGTTATATTAAACACAACACTGAAATGAATTCCTCAATGGAATTCACTATTTATTTATTTATTTAATGTCTATCCTTAAATAAAACTAGGCTATGTAAACAATTAATAATAATGAAATCACAAATAACAATAACAACAAAAACAAGACAAACTACTATAGTATATAAAAAAATCAAGAACAAGAAAAAATAATTGAGAAATGAAATAAAATTCACTTCCATTCAAGACCTGATCCCACTCAAATGAGCGCACACATGAATGGATGGATAAATAACTGGAATGGATAAATAACTCCATCCACGATGTTAATAATACAGTATGTAGAATATAAACACATGCAAATGTGACGAGTACACGTGGGTTGTACCGTCTCTGTACTCGGTACTCGGTACTCGGTACACCGCACACGCTTCGACTCCCGGACACAACACACACACTAGGTTTAGATCCTGGACGGTTGGCGGCTTCGCAGAATCACCGTCGTGACGTCATCCAACACATGGTTCTGTTTGAAACTAGGAATCCAAATAAAGTCAGATGCCGATCCCGCGATGCAAGCGGCGACGGAGACCTCCAAAACAGGAAGCGAGCAGTGAGATATACAGGGGCCTCGGTGGAAGAACGATGCAAAAACTTGGCGAGCGCGTTCGACGGTTGCTGGTCTGACGATAATTGTACTGAATGAATGTATGAATGAATAAATGAATGAATGAATGAATGAATGAATGAATGAATGAATGAATGTATGTATGTATGAATGAATGAATGAATGTATGAATGAATGAATGAATGAATGAATGAATGAATGAATGAATGAATGAATGAATGAATGAATATATAAATGAATGAATGAATGAATAAATATATACAAAATACATAAAAAAATATAAATAAAAAAATAAAAAAATAAAAAAATAAATGAATAAATGCATTAAGCTTATACCGACATGTTCGTCATAGATCAGTGATTATAGTGATTAGTGACCAGCCAGCGACGGTGTTTAAAATTTGGGCTCGCTGGTTGGCCACGAAGTCTATGACTGAAGCAGCTGTTATTCGGGACAACTTTAAAAGCCATGCAGTCCCCAATCAGCAGTGCTCGTGTTTCCTATCGGAAGCTATGACAGCATGAAGATAACAGTATTTCTTATCGAATGTTTTGGTTTACCAACGTTTATCAATGGATATGTTCTAACTTGACGGAATATTTTCTGCGAACAGCGAATGTGTGGAGTAGGGAGGTCACAATCTTCAAATATCACGAAGAAGACTTCTGAGTATAGATATTGGAAGATGGTTTTATATTTCACCACTTTTCGTTTCATAGAATGAGGTTGATATGGTGTTACATATTGTTATTATTTTTTAAACTGAAAAACGCAAATACTAAACTAGCTGTTTAGGTTAACAATCACCGAAAAGGTTGTATTGATATCACACTAGGTGACGCTGTGTTTGGTGTTCTGCTCAAACAACATAATAACAACACAAGTGGCCAATAATAACAACAACAACAACAACAACAACAACAACAACAACAACAACAACAACAACAACAACAACAACAACAACAACAATAACAACATAAGTGGCCCCCACTTTTACAAGCAGTGGCTAAACCAATAAAATTTAGGAAAGATCTTTCAATTTGACTTCGTTCTAGAAGTGGTATCCGTATAAGGAATGAAAATATCGAAAAAAATTTGAATTAATTCAGTGTTTATTTGCTAACAAACCGCAAATGCATGCATGGTCATATTTCGTGAATAAATGCGCAATTAGTTTCATTTGCGGTGTTATTTCACGATTTGATCCTCAATTCCGGCAATAATCTCTCAAGTGCACGAGTTATACTTTTCGTTTTATTGCGAGAAACTTGCATCTCTATGAATGAGAGGTCGAACTAAAAGCAAGCTGCAGTAAGGGCCGGTCTTACAATCTCCTAATAAGAAAGTTATTTGTGGCAATGAAGCAATTTGGAAGATTTCAAGAGTTTTGATTGGTCGTTGCCATGGAGACAACAAGCTATTCGACGAATAAGTAGTTATTGGGACATTGTAAGACTGGACCTTAGTGAACTTAAGCTAAAACATTCCAGCTAAGAATTCCTCCGTCGAGCATTTTAATTTATTTTAAACACACAGAAAGGACAATTATTACAACTTGTGTGTATGCATATTATTATATAACGTATATACACATTATTTATAATTGCGGAGCGCCCTAACCTGTTTCAACAATGTTAACTTGATGAAGCTATCTATAATCTTCACGACGATCAATTTCATTGTTAGTATATTTAAACGGTGGACTTAACAACCGTTAAACCATGTCTACAATGTTAAGGTTGTGGTTTTGTTGCATTATCTGCGGAAATAAATCTCAAAATAATGTCTGCCTACCTGACAAGCCGCGTTACGTTGTTCAAGTCAGGCAGCCATTTTGTATTTTACCCACTAAGGTGTAAAATATTAACCCTACTTTTTAAATTACATGAAGTAATATACAGTATTTATAATTTATTCCAGAAATATAATCATAACAATAACAATGTTTGAAAGTTTGTAAATTCATTGTTTAGATTAAATATAGATGATTTAAAACCAAATCCCGCGTATGAATCACTTTTTGATTATCTTGAAGCATTTTCAAGATATCAATAAAATACGGTTACTGTTGTGTGGTTTATTGCGAGATACCTATACCTATATCGAGTACCCGTAAAGTCGACCTGCAGAAACTCAACTAAAGACCTCGGAAAGTCAGGTAGAACATGTAGGAAAGTCAGCCTGCAGAAAGTAAGCTAAAGCTAGGCACGCGAGCAAACAAGTGTATTACAGCGGAAAGTCCACTAGGGGAAAGTCGACAGTGTGAGTACAAAATCCCATCCTTTAAAAGTGTCAAATAACACCTTAAAAGCACTTAATAAACGATTTTCCGATTCAACAACACGGAAAGGCAGTTGCAGAAACTCAACAGTAAATGAAACTGTCCCCCTAACCGTTTAGTTTTTATAGCGGCTTCCTGTTACTATGTCCACTTTTCTTAGGTTGACTTTCCGCGAGCGGATATTTCTTTGATGTTGAGTTTTCTTTCTTTGTGTCGACTTTCAGTCTAGCTGAGTTTCTGCAGGTGGACATTCTGCGTTCCCATCTATATCCATAGCGCCGTTATGTCCAGCGGATACGGTATAGTTTATAGTAATGTAGGAAGTGACGTTGATATAATTATGTTTTCGTTGATAACTAATCTCAACTCTACTGCGGCGTGAGAGCTTTAATCAGTGTTAGGGCAAACGTGGCGATATGCGTACTCGAAACGGAAGGAGACATAAAATTGTGTATCCGTGATTTTGAATTTTATTAATGTAGCCGTTATAATAAAAGATAAACAAAGAAACCGAACGTTAGCACATTGAAAATACAAATCTAAAAATAAATATATACACGAGGTTTTTGTTAACGGCTTCTGTGAACTTTGTCGTAGTTTTGGTTAATTTCAGTTTATTTCTGAACACTTTGTGTAAACGTATCTGTCGGTGAGAGTATATATTTTATCTTCTCTCTATATATAAATAATAGCCAACATGGTGTATGTGTTTTATAACACCAGTATACTTGGGTTTGTTCAATGCCGGAAATCAATTGATAGATAATTTGCTTGT
Source organism: Isoperla grammatica (assembly GCA_945910005.1). Classification (NCBI taxonomy): domain Eukaryota; kingdom Metazoa; phylum Arthropoda; class Insecta; order Plecoptera; family Perlodidae; genus Isoperla; species Isoperla grammatica. The sequence continues at coordinate 9,238,437 of OX246741.1, forward strand.
ATGTGGTTGATTCCGAATACAGAAACAATTTGACTGACTGGAGAATACAGAATACCCCTAATACAAGAATTGATAAGTAGCCATAGAGTACGTTAAATAAGGAGTTCTCTTAGAAAGATTTAAGATAATTATTTACGAATTGTTTATATTTTGTTACACGCGTATGTAATATGTTGTCTGAGATAGATTTTGTGTAGCATACATCCCCAATATTTAAAACAAATAAAATAAATAAATTCACATTTAGAATCTACCCACTCAGTAACGAAACTAATTTTCAGTGGGGGACTTTAATTTAAAGCGACTAAACCAACCCTGTAGATTCCGAACACTATCGACAAGTGAGCGATAACCAATCAAAGATCGATATTTCAAATTGAATTGAAGATAATTCAATTAGAGTGGCGATAATATAGAGTGGCTGCCTAAAATCGTTCTCAATATCTAATAATCTATAATACATTAGGTTCTGTCAATCTTATACGTATACTTCCGTTTAATGAAATTAGAGTATATATTATTTTTGATTCAATCAACTGTATTTATTTATGCTTGTTTATCTGTGTGGCTTTGTTTTAAAAAAATTCTTGTTATATTGTGGAAAGTGTGTTGCAATAATACATATATAACAATATTTGAAAAATAGAAGCCTTTATCAGAAAAAATAAACATTAATAAGAAAGAGGACTACATTCTCTAGGGGATGGTCTACTTTGGTATACTTTTTTTTACAATTTTTTAGCGTTTAAAAGCAATGTTAACCGACTGACATCGGTGGTTCCTCAGGCTAGGTGAACACAGTATTATTACCGTTAGTGTTCGATGCATATCTACGTATCTCGTATATAAACAAAATTTTACAAGAGATTCTTCAAGGCGATGTTCACCGTAAACGTAAACGTCTTCGATTCAATCAAATAACAATTTTCACAACCATGAATTCGCGGTCTGTTCTTACGGATTCAGAGCGGTAGGTAGTTGTTCACATATACAGTTACGGGGCAAGACCGAGCCTTATGTAACCAAGAGGCGTGGGTTCGAATCCCACATCAGACAGGAAACATTTGTACTTGTCCTTCATCTTTGTCTATCATTCACTCGAATAGCATTATGCAGACAAGAAATCGAGAGTCATTTGTTTAAAAATTATTTACACATACTTGACTATATTTCCCAAGATTAGGTGCCCGATGTTATATTTTTTAAACCATTTCAAAAAAGACTTCAAAGCATTATTGTATTGATAAACCGTTCCTACACCGTGGTGATATTTTGTCTACGGTCTTGAGTAGTGGTCTGCCTACACCGTAAAGCTACACCACAGGAAAGTGCAGGACAAACAAACAAACCTTCTCGCCTACTCGATATTATATTTATGCGTAGTCACTGTTTTGCCACTTCCGGCCGTGTTTATCTATTTGGTTCGATGTTATCAGTAGTCGAGACGTGACCTTTCCTTAGAATCCATATTGTATGCTCACTTTTATCCCGTCGTCTTGACAATAGCTCAGTTTCAAATTTACTTTCGTTCATCTTTTGAACAATGTATAATGAATGTATTCATAGATACTTAAAGTTTGCCATAGAACTATACCAATTATGGTATTCTCTTTGAAGCTGACAAAAGCGTTTGCTTTATAGCCAAGGGACTAAAAAAAAGGCCATGGGTTCTTTTGAATATTATAGAAGGTCTACTTTAAAACTCCTAAAGGAGACAAAATCACATAAAATTGTAGCGTCAAGACTTTTTAGATCAAAGTCAAACAACCAACCAACATGTAAATCTGATATTATTTGTTGGTTTGAAGTAGTTTATTGTGATAGAATATGAAAAGGTTAAAGGGACGATAACAATGAAGTTGAAATGATTGACAATTTAAAAAAAATGATTTTCAATGTTGAGATTTATGCTGTGGTTCAACGCGCTTTAATCCATCTAGGCCAATCGGGAAGATGCGCGAAAAAGAGTCAATTTAACACATCTTGATCCATAGCATTGGGTTATTATAACTAAGTACTAATGAAATAAGGACTGATGTATGATTTTCAAACTATTTAATGAAAGTGTACACGTAAAGAAACCTTTGTTTATACTTCAACTGCAACCACATGCAAAACTTCAGATGTGTCAAATTTCTCCCTGAGAGCTGGAAACACTTCTAAGGTAGGCTGATTTTGGAGCAGATAAATATAACAATAAATGCTGTTATCAATGTAGTGACCTCGCTCTCAAGTCTAGAAGCAGCCACACAAATCTACTGGTATACAAAGATAAAGTAAAAAAGGCCCAACGACAATTGACGGCATCGTAATTGTAATCGGGATCGCAATTGTAGAAATACATTCCATTACGACGTTACGATTTGGTTGTGAACAGTGCCATAAGAACCGAGTAAGTTAACTCTTTCACGATTTCCGGATTACGATTACAATCACGATGCCGTCAGTTGTGGTTGAGCCATAAGCAATTCATGAACTTATTGAAGTCTTGTTAGTTTTTCTATAACCTAGCTAAGAGAGATGATCTTTCCAATCGATTCTACTGTTGAAATTTGCTTCGAGCAAGAACTAACATTGACCCGATGTTGCATAATATTGCTGCTCGGGTTTTGAAAGATTTGAACATTCTATATCTAGTTTCTCTAGTGGTTTTGATCCGTCGAATGTAATATTCTTCCTGTGTCTTCGCTTTGACCCATATTTTCTTTGTTCCTTCTTACCAGGATGTCGGTTTTCTTATATGGTAGATTGAAGTCGTTGCATCCTCAAGCGATTACCCGTTGTGTTTCTTTTCTACATATTCAACGTGTACACTCACCGGTATAAATCAAGGAGGGTAGCACAGAAACTCTCTTTATCAACTCTGTCGGTATCAACTTCTAGGTTCTAGGTGGAAACTAACTATAACTACTCTAAAGGTTAAACATTGTCTGACTTATCTTTCAATTATGAATATTTTATATATTCAATTTTCCGCCCTTTTATAAGTACTAAGGTTGGAATTCATAGTCGGCCCCTACACCTAGGGGCACCCATTGTTGCTATGGATTTGTTTTGTTTATGGGAAATAACATGCAAACAATCCTAGGTGTAGGGGCCGACTATGAATTCCAACCTTAGACTCAACTTAACATGAAAGTACATCGTGGTTGATCGTAAGGGTTTTTGTTCCTTTCTCCCGAGCATTATTCGGTCACGAGTTCAATTCCCGCTAGTATTTAAATTTTTTTTAAAGTGTAATCATACGTAGGCCTACTTGGCTCTTTAACAAGTACGTATAAGTATTTTTTTTTTGAAATTAAGGTTCGCGTTAACGATGAGCGTACTCTTCATGATGCGCCGCATGAAACCAATTCTTGTGAGTGGTGTATACGTAACCGAACACAACTTATTTTAAGTGTATTAAAACTTTCTTAAACTTGGTTTGTAAACTCATTAATTACTTTTCTTAGAAATTATTAAAATTCCTTTTCGTTGGCTTTCTGCAATGCGGCGAAATATTCCGTAATGTAGGGGATGAGGGTTTTCCAGAACGAGCTCCCATGTACGTTGAATTGATACTTTTTTTTATACTACTTGAGACTACTTGAACTTTAAAACTGTCTATATACTCGACTGTGTCGCTTAGAGATAGAAACAGACCAAAACTGTTGCTACAGATATTTGTTTTTAATAAATTCACTCACATGAAAGTTGTACTGAGGAAGGAAAAAATGAAAATTATAGTTTCAAAAAACACTTTTCTTTATTATTCGTCGTAACATGTCATTATGAATCTAGATTCATTGAACGGTTTTTATAATAAATAGCACATTTTTAAAGATTATATATATATATATATATATATATTTACATAAATATATTTGTATTTTCGATTGTCTACCCACTTAATTACAAGAACTGATTTTCAGTGGGGGATATTTGTACAATTTCTTATGTGCTCGTTGCTATGTCAGCTCCAAAGTTACTGTTAGCAAAAGTCAAGTCTCAAAGTAAATTAGAACCCCAGTTTGAACCGGGAGTTCCCTGGACGTTCTTCTTCTGGAAACAAGAATAACCCTCTAGATCAACGAGCCACACACGTAATGTGCGCTATGTTTAATGTATACAAACAATAACACAATATTTAAACATATATTCAGTTTGACACCCGGAAATATGATTTCCAAGAAACTTAACAACTTCTGCAATGTATTTATGTTTGTTTATGTCTACCCATTTCGGTTACGGTGTAGGGATGTGCAGAGAATCTGTTTCACTACAAGACCAACAAACAAATGGTGATAAATCTTCTGCCATACAACGCTTATTTGTAACGCATTATTGCGATGAAGGAAGTTTGTTGTGATTTGTTTTATTATTCTAATAGATTAGGGTCAACTGTCTGAACACAACATACGTTATTTTGAACGTTTATAAAATCGAGCTTGTTGTTTTACACTTTCATGGCGGTAAAAACGGGACATGACGGGGGATTGTCCCGTATCAACAATCAACCGACCGTGTAATGATAAACGAAATAATTCTTATTTGCAGATTATCATTTAAGCGTTGTTGAAATCAAATTTTGTCTAGTATAACTGACAATTACTGTTTGGACATTAAATTATATCTTCCATATTTTCATAGAATATTAGAAAACATTTTGGTTTGTCATTCATTTTCGGAAGATTTGACAACAACTAGCCATTGTTGTATAAAGAAGTGACAAGGCTCTAGTAATAAGTTAGATTTATTTAGGAGGCACACATGAAAAATTCAACCATAAACAATGTACTACGAGATTTTCACGTCACATGCCATTAAAATAAAATTGCAGGAAACAAAAAATTGAAAACTAGTTAAAAAACTTTTAAATTACGTTTCCGGTGTTTTCAAGTGAGAACTTATCTGTTTCCTATATACTTCTAAACTCATTCATATCCCCCCCCCCCTCCACATTGAAATGAAAATGGCCGACTCTTTCCCCCTCCAGTACAGCATCACCCACGAGTCTGTACATTTCATTAACGGGAACCATTCATCATTCTTCGCTTCGTTCATACTGAAAGCTCTGCGTTAATACGCGCAACCCAAACACCAACACTAATCAATCATCTACGTTGGTGAAAACAGGAGATTGATTTTATTCTCAATGTTTTAAAGTTGTTACAAGAAAAAACCAATACATTTTACGTTTTTTTATTTCGCTTGTTTTTGTTTGACACAAGTTTCAAACTTTTCAATTGTGATTGTGGTAAACGCTTTTCAAATTGAAAACAGTAAACTTTAAGATGTTTAAAAACAAGCATTCTCATAAAAAATTACACTCAATTTTCTTAAGGGCGACCCTTTTTACGTTTCTCTTAACAATAAGAAATAACCGAAAAGTACAACGTAAACCGTGTCAAAGCTTTTGTTTCCCAGGCTGCATCAACAGAGGAGGGTTTGGAACTTGTTCTGCTCTCAGAAAGACTTTGCACTTATTAATTAATGTTGCATGGTTGTAGTTTAAAATATAAAATCTAAGCCTTAGATACATGTACGTTTTGATTAAATAGCTGGAAAATAATTTTTAGAAAATCATAAAAATGCAGTTTTGGAATTTAAAAAAAAATCGTTAACCAAAATAAACGTAATTATTTTTCTATAGTTGGTGTTTTGAAATATGTCTTTATTTGTACATCCAGGAATCACACCAAAATGTGCTAAAAATATCCGTCTTGTACAGCCTTCATTAACTACAGTTTGCTCGTAGCTTGTATAATAAACTAAATGTCTCCGCTCACGAAGAAACTAATCCACGAAGGTGGGGAGCTCTAACGATTATTGAGTCCTGTACTGAAAGGAGATTACACTCTTAATAGGCTTACGTTTCTGTCGCGGGTGTATTTGATATAGAACCATTCCATAACGCTATCCGGATTACTTTGCGCGGTCGAACGGGCCATGATTGAATTCAGACTTTCTTAGCTAGACGAGACCCATGGGCTGTAGATGGTTTTTGTAATTATTTAATTTCTATCCAATCAGCCAGTTATGAAACTGGTTTACAAAGATGGTCAATAAATAGAGCTGTAATATTTATAATGAAATATCATATAAAGTGTTGCTATTAGCAAAATATGGTAGTTGATACTAACAGTATATTATTTATATTCAAAATGCGGTTTAGCGACTAAAGTTTGCCATGGAGTTCATGTTACGCCAAAGAAAACTTGTTCAAAAGTTATACACATTTTAAATTACAAAAGTTAGATTTGATTCCTGTTGGAGTTTAGAGGCTATGATTGATATTCTTGGAAATATTATTTTTTGCATATTTGAGTAAAACGCGCGTTCTGTATTTTGTCTTCTCACTCTAAAAAAACGAAGCGAGTGCAGCTTAATAATCATAGAACATTCAGGCATAGTGTTTTTACTGATTATACGCACCATATCTGCGACGAAAGAAAACGTATTTCCATTATTCGACTGCACATAATATTATCGTGTCAATAAAATCGAAACATTAATGGAAATCGTTGATACTAAAATTTAAATTATTTTTAGTTCGACAATTACGTAATATAATTTAATTTACTAACAACAGATGACACTATTTCTGTCAACTATCTTTAGAATGTTAATGCTGTGATATTCTACATAGAAAACATTAACAACGATAAAATATCATCGACTTTAAATTAATTTGTCTGCAAATGAGATCAGAATATAATATGAAGCACACGTTACATTCTCAAAGCTTCAGCTCATTTTGTAGGTGAGTAGTTCAACAAATAAGAGGACGTAGCACAGTAGATAATTTGATGACATACATTAGTTACTTGCAGGTTGCACCTATTTATCTTTCGTGATTACTTGTTATCTGCACGATGCAATGTTAACTAATCTTTCTGTTCCACTTTGCATTTGCAACATGTTATAACGGACGGTGAACGATATTAAATGACGGCATTACCAAAGAGCTTGAAAACAAGAAGAAAAATAAGACTATAGAAAGATATTGTGGTACCGTCTAATAACAAACTCTTGGGGACCGAATTACTTTTTTGTTATAAAGAACATTTCTGTATAAAGCTGGTAGGCTTACCTTTATATGCATAAGAACCTTTTGGGACCTCAAAAACAGTTTGTTATAGAGATCATTTTGTTATAAAGAAGTTTCACTGTACTACCTCGAACCAAAGCCCTCAGAGAATGGGTGTCTGCGCTGTATTTGTTTCAACCCCAATATACAAATTGGTTTCTTTGCAAAAAGAAGATTTACCTCATTGAACTCCGGTCCGTATTAATAGTGGCACCCCTACCCCATCGAGGCGCCCGTTGTTGCAAATAAAATGTTTTTTGCGGAAAAAACTTGCATAAAACTTTTCCCTGGCAACAAAGGGCGCCCCTAGGGGTAGGGGACGATTACGAATACGGACCTAGGTTTGCATAAGGTTATACCAACTACCTATAGGTTGTATATTACAGTATTTGGTTATACATATTATACTGATGATGTATTTTATCAAGGTTTCCGTTCCGTCTGCTGTTGTGATGCTTCGACTCCATTTCCCCCAGTGTTCTCATCACACAAAAGACTAGAAAGTAGGTGACTACGATTATTAAAGAGGATTATCAGGAATTTTAATAAAAAAGAAACACATTCAGGAGTTTGCGAACAATATTAATAAAACGAGCAGCGTTGAGAATCTATGGCCGCGCACCACTTGGCCCATATATATACAACGGCGACATTAATCGTAATGAACTTTGCCTTCACGGGGCCAGCCTGAGCAAACATTTAGCCAACTCAATTTACAAACTTCACGACTATGAGAGAAATTGAACTTGAATAACCTGCGGCAGTTTTCACGTTTTATTAAATATACTTGAAAAGAAAAACAGTTCTGAATAATACCGAAAAAAAATCTCGGAGAACATTCAGAGTTCAGTGTCTAACATTATTGGGTTGTTCTATCATTAGGTTTTTCTTATTACATTGTTTTTAAACATTCCGTTGAAAGTGAAGTCTTTGATGGTAAAGTTAAATGTGTTTTGTCTTTCGTTTGTGAAAAAAATATTTTCAGCTAAACTACAGGATGAATAATAATTATTGTATTGTTTCGCCGGCAAACGGTAAACTTTGAAAGTTTAATTCACGATATCTCATACAAGAATTGTCTTTGAAAACGCAAGCTAGGAACGACAACGCTTAGTAAGTAATCTGAAAACTTATAGCCATTCTAAGCAATTTAATACTGCTTGCGGTTAACTTGATTTATTTCAACTGCAGGAAGTGACAATGAGAGAGTTTTTACCCCCCCCCCCCCGCCCCCCTCCTTTACCCTACTCAACTCCTAAAATTCGTTTTTATAATGCCAGATGTTCATAACATTCAAAATTTATTTCATACAAGTTTTTTGAGAAAGATTTATTTAACTTTTGCGAACATATTCACTCGCGCTGTTGTGAAATGTTCATCAATATAAAATTAAAATTGAACACATAAATGTTTACGTACCGAAATTGTCCCGCTAAGGTCCACTTCGTTAAGCTCCGATTTAGTAAGCTCAGTTTGGTTACCATGGTTTCAGAAAACATTACATTCAACATTCGCCATGTTTCTTCGTAAAAAGTTCCGCTCACCACGGCCATTCGGAGTTTGAAAAGTTGGTGAAACCAGTGTAACAGAATATCTTTACCCTTGGAATATTATTACTCAGATTGCCTTACACGTTGCGAAACAAACTTTAGAAGAAAACGTGGGGTCTCAAAATAACCTTAACCTAACCTAACCTAACTTATCCTAACATAACTAACCCAATTTAACCTTAGTATAACGTAACCTTTTCTTTGTCCGCAACGTGTAACGGCTGCTTGAGTGAGCGCGGGTATTAGGAATGATGGGCTATGCGTACAGATATTCCAATACACCGGCCCTAAATCGCCGCTAACAGTGCGGGCGGGCATCGCTTGAAGTTTTGGAGTTCAACGATGAGCCTCCGCTGGGGGATTAGAGGACCTAGAATGTTACAGGGGCTTGTATCGCCCTAATATTACTAGTCTAAACTTTAAACTCTCCACTTTGGCCATGCACAGACAACTGTCAAGCTAAGTACCGGTACAGGATTTGTTGCTATGGAATTGTTTTATTACATGCTATTTTCCATAAAAAGAACGAACTTCATAGCAACCATAAACAAATCACATACCTAACTCGACTCTGCATATGGGAAAGTTAAAAAAGTAAATATCAAAAAGCAAAGAGAAAAAGTCACTCCTTTTCTTCACTTTTTGTCTTCTCCGTGTGACAGCAACGCGAAAAGTCTCGTATACGTAAGATACACGCTATCTCTACCAGTAAAATAGTACCATTTTCTCTTTGCTTTTTTCTTTTTCTATTTTGCCCGTGTAACAGCCGCTCAAGCCGTCAACACTGTGTGTGAACTGGACGTGGTCGTACAACAACTCCGTGTGTAGTGTCTAGTGTAGACCAACCCCCTCACGAGGGCCCTCACAACCCCGTTGAAACACAATACGATCCATTAGCGATCCACTCAAGCTGGGCCGAGTATTATTTACAGATTAGCTAACTTGTCGTGATCGCTGGTAGAATTGATGTTATTTCTTTGGGGAAAGGATGAGAGGTAGATAAATAGATAGATAAATGTATTTATTTTCAGGCGTGATTAAGGCCAGTTGGGCCTTCTCTTACATCCAACCTACTATTACTAAGTAGAAATACAAATGATTTACTTAATTAATTAAGTACAAATTGATACAAATTGATTACAAATAAATATGATTAACTTAAAACTTTCAACTTATACACTAACAAAAATCAACGTCTCATTCATCCATCCCATTCACTCTATTTATTTTCCATTGACATTGTTAAGGGAAGCATGGTCACATTACAATTATTACCTAAGAGAATAAGAGGGATAACTCTTTGGGGATTTCACACCCAATTTCACATATTTTTAAATATGCATAACGCGCAACGTATGTATAGTAAAAGTAAATTAAATGCGCTCTTTTGAGCGTTTTAGATTGTGGAAGCGGACTGAGACCGGGCGAGTCCTCGAGTGATAAACTAGATGCTGTTAACATAACCAGCAAAATCTGTCAAGATGCCAACCTACAAAAAAATTACACATTAAAACAAATGCTCATCTGGCAACGTAGAACGTTTTCCTAGTTAGACGAATTAGATTGAAAGAGATTGTAAAAGGAACGTGGAAGGAACTAAGTTCCTATTGAGGAACGTCTCAGTAGGGATTTTACAGATGTATTGGTCGTCAACTAATTACTCTTAAACTAATAGTATGATTATTATAAATATTTACCTACTTATTGAGAGATGTCATATCTATGCATGGTATATTAAGTACATTTGTCACCAACTTATTCAAAAATAATATACCGATTTTTTAAGAGATTCTCCGTATTATTTCGCCGAACATTTTCGACGAAGGTATAATTTATTTGCATAATTCAAACATGAGTTTATTATTTTTTAAGCAGGCTTGTCACAAATGTACTTAATACCATGCGTAGATATGACATCCCTCTGCCAGTAGGTAAATTTTCATATTAATCCTACTATTTGTTTAAGAGAAATTAGTTGACTAAAAACGTCAAAACTACTTCCGAACGCTCAAAGTTTCTTTTTTGGGGGACTTGCCCAAGACTACCGTACGGTTGTAGGCCCTTCGCCGCCCCCTGTAACCGCCTGAGCCACCGCATACGGCTTGAACTTGAAACCCATCGCTCAGGTGTATGGTCACATTACATGTTGTGGTATAGCAATTACAGTAACGGTGTACCTAGACTGGTGTCGAAGCCGGTACCCCAGGCTCTGCATATCAGTGCTCTCATCATTTCAACAACAGTTACTGGCGCCATAGAACTGACATGGCTGCAGTGTAATTGCAATACTACGTTTTTGTTGTGTACATGTCTTGTATGATCGTAATTGTGTACAATTATATTCTAAGACACCGAAGAGGTGGCTCAGGCTATGAGATAGCACGCGACATTTAAATTCGGGAGGTCGTTGGTTCGATTTCGATTCCTGCTATACTGGTAATGCTGACTGAAGGCGTATTCGAGGTTTTTCTCAGTCGTAACATTTTGTTATCATTGTGTTGAAGTTATTATTACTTAGAATAAAACACATACGAACTGAGAGCGAAGTTATTCCCTGCGTATGAGAAAAGGACGATTTAATTTAATAGACGTTTTTCACAGCGCTTGTTGCTGTGTGTGAGTGTCCGAACCAGTGGGTTTTTTTCCGACTTTTTTCCCCAACACACTTTACAACCTTTATGTTACCTTTTAATATTACCAATTTATGTTGGGAAAGTTATGTGTTGTTACACTCGGGAATTTCTGTCTGTATTGAACCCATACAGCACAAAATATTCTCTTAATATTCATTTCAAGTACACAATGTTAATATTACGATATTTGCATTGTATGAACGTTAACAGAATATTTCTGAATTAACATTAAAAGATTAATATTCATAAAACGTTCTGAGATCATTCGTTGTAAAATATTCATTCGACACTCGATTTGGCATTTTCATAGAACATTTAACTAACAATATTTTATGAATATTGTATTTATATATTCTATGAATATACGTAGAAACTATAATTTAAACATTGCGCTCATGCCTGCGCAAACAACCGACGCGTCTCTCGACTCAACAAGTTTCAACAAGCTCAGTTAGGCTAGCGGTGTTGAAGTGAAGTGATGGCTTTATATCTCAGCGTCAAATAATGGTAAGTACAGTTGTAATTATTAATATCTACACATTTAAAGTGATCTAGCCCAAGGAAGGATAATATGTGTTAAGAGTGAAACAAGATTACTAGGCCTAGCTAGGATAACTGCTTGGCCAGTAAATTAACATTGATATTAGATAGGGCCTATTCCCTTCGGGACATGCCATGGACAACTTGGCGCCTAGAGCACGCCTATAGGTCTAACTGTTGAAGTATAGATTCACAGGGATGCATTCTAGGTCGTAGACAGCGCGAATCCCTTACCACATGCACAGTCAAGTTAAGTGTGTGATTTGTCTGTTATTACATGTAGGTGTTTAAACAATCTGATTGGTTGGTCGTAACTCGTAATGTGAAATAATTTGAAATAAGGAAAAACATTGTTAATCAATTGTCTATAGTACCACAACCCATGTTGTCTATTGCTATTGCAATGACTTGTAGAAACGGGGTATAAATGGCAACCGTAACGATTATATGTTATTTGAAACGTGTTGAGTGCATAGCCTTTTAATTATTGTGTATGTATATCATTGGACAAATTAAACTTTTGAGAAAAATTTAATTTGAAGCAATCATATTTTAATCATTCTTATCCAACTGATTTTATGACCTGGTAATTCTTTAAAACTAGATTTGAGCTGCTACATTTTGTCATTTGCCTTTATAATGATTTGTTCTGCTGTTTGCGTAGTCCATTTTAGGTTTAATGGAAATTGGACTGTCCATATCCAGTTTACCTAAGAATAGCATATTCAATAAATGCAGCAGCTCCATGTGGTCTAGCTTTAATGAATATACTTTATCCATATCCATCCTGTTTTTGAATGTTCAATAAACATTCTTTTAATATTTAGCCCTAGTAAAATGTACATTTATTTAATGTTCGAAGAACATAATTTGAATATTTATTGCAGTTATATGAATATTTATTTAACATTCTGTGAATGTTCATTTCATATTCTAACAATGTTCATATAGTAATGTTGTATAAATGTTATTTTAAGATTCACTTGGTCATAAAATGATATTCTGTGAGCATTCATTGAATGATAAATTTGGTGACATTGGGATATTCCTACAATATGTATTGAATATCTCTCAATATTTTTGAACATTGTGTGAATATTTGAAATATCGAGGGCCAATATGTATAGCATATTCTATGAATATGGTTGTGCTGTATGGGAAGTGTTGTAACGATATGATTTATCTATATGTTCAATAAAGTATTATTTTTATTATGTATGCTGAGATTGACTCCTGCTAACAGCTCTGTACATTTCTTTCAAATTATCCACATAATGTCGTTTAGTTAGTGTTATGTAGTGTTGGGGTAACACGGGATAAAGCTAGTGGGCAGAACACAGCAGAGATTTGCATATCAAAAATTACTTTTATATGTTGATATGTGTTCCGTTATTTATACAGCATCTTATACTATATCATTTCTTACTTCCACAGCTAGGTAACCTTGTGAAGATTTGGTATTTGGCCTTCAGGTTTTTTGAGTGAATCATAATATTGTATAATATGTTACATGATATTGTGCAGACAGGAACACTCAGTCGATGTTTTCCTTGTATTATTATCCGTCGTTAATTCAAACTCGGTTTATTTAAATTTGTATATATATATATATATAATATAATTCAAACTAATGATGAAGTACTTGTACAGAAAGTTGTGCCACAAGGCTTTGGGTAAAATGTTCTTTAAATTCAATTAAAAAAAAATTAAAATGGGTGTTTTGGGTCCTTTGAAAATTGAATTGAAACAGGAGGACTACTGTATAACATGTAACGTAGTTATCTATTGATATCGATTTAAACTCTAATAGAATCGATTATTTAATCCACAAACGATCCACCTTAATCATTCCTCCGACTGCGTCGTTAAAACTACATTCAATTAGTAAACAACGAACAATCAACATCGAACGGAGAATGATACTCTTGTATTTTATTTGCCACACTTCTAGCTCGCTCTGAAGCGAAGTAACGAGCTAGTCATTAGATTAATACGACTTCCGGTTTTCAGTACCAAAGAGAGTAAAAAAAAGTACGCAAACAAGATTCCTGATGCCTCGAACTAAGACAAAAAAGCGGTACGACTACATTTATACATGGTAATCTACATAGAAACTGTTGTTTTTTAAATCTATGTAATTGAGCGTTGAAGAATGACTCTAGTCAAGAGTGGTTTGCCTTCCAAATGATGACCTTTGAAGGTCAGTAGCCTACCTACAGTGGCGCCTGTGCGAATACCTACTTCGTCTGCTGTTATTGTTACCAGTTCAAGGTAAGAACTGAACGAATCGCGTTTTCATGACGGGTCCCCATACGACATTAACTCCTTCATGTTTCTATGTAATTATTTGTATTAACGTCTCATTATTGACGTAACAGGTTATTTGTCTGTGTTTTTGTTACGTTGAACTGCGTAACAGTAAATTAACTCCATGCAGCTTTAAATCTTAATTAAAAAACCATCACGACATATTGTATAGTGGAACTATTATGTGTATACTCGTATATTTTAATACGGTTACTCATCAAAACAGTTAGGGGTAGTTCCATTGTGAATGTTATATATGTATATCCTTATTAAAACTTGGCTGTCGGTTATACATATCCTCATAATATAATCATCAGGATATACTAGTCCCACTTCCTGAATTGCCTCTCCTGTAATTAATCTTTTCTCGTCTCTTTCTGGCCTGTAAGAATCACTCCAGTCTTCAGCGCAACCTCTTATTGTCTTCGTATAATTTATAAATATTTTTCTACATCACCTTCTTATCCATTCTTTCCTTGTCCAAATTATCGTATACTGACCCAGTTTCAATACTATTATCATTTAAATTCATTTTAGTCCTCTTTCTCAAAAATTAGTTATCGACTTATTAGGTATTACTATTAGTCTGATTGACAATCCTACTGAACTCTTTACCACAACAGAATTCTGAAACCTGCTTTAAGTTTCCGACTTCGGACTTCCCAAAGTCCACAATTACCCTGTATGTTGGTACATCCCCTTTACCCAGGGCAATGGTCAGCCCCGCCCCCCTGTCCTCCATACCTTCCCGCGTTGTCCACGAGAACGATAATCTCAATTATACAGACATGTATTTTTAATTTTCATAATATAGATGATGTTTATTTATTTTTTATGACCAACGTAAACTATTAAACAATTGGTAGATGTAATTTCCCTCCATAATGTAAATGAATAAAATTATCCCCCCCCCCCTCCCCTCCTCTCAGACTCCGCACCATCCCGTCCCGCACCCGACCGCGATTCCAAGGTAAGCAGTATCACCTCCAGACGTACAGCCCCCCTCTTCCCCCCCCCGTATAACTCTCACCCTGGCGCCTATATAGCTACAACAACAACTACACAACTACAACAACACACATGCTATCACGAGAAGCAGGAGGTGGATGGGTGACCACTCTCCTCTGAAACACTAGTTACCGTTGGTTAGAGAGCAGATTGGAGGGTTTGAAAGCTTGTGTAACAGCATCGTTCTTCTCGTCAATTGCTCGGCAGTCCAGGTTAGTGGAGGAACCTACATGACTGATCAAAGTTACACCGTCCTTTCGGATGGGACGTAATGCCCTTGGTACTTTTCGACAGGAGTAGGCTACGTGCCGGTACCAGGTTTCCCCTCCTCCCTTGCTCATTATCATGCATCAATCATCACTCATCAGGCTAAAGAGGGCGTTGTGCCCTACACTGGCCATAACTACAATAAAGTAAAGTCATTGGCACTACATAGTCACTCTATTCGTCTAAAGGCCAAGTCCAAGACCTTCCGTGTGTCAATATTTACCGTTGATAACGACAATCAGTGTGTAGAAAGTATACAGTCATTCGACTTGGAGAGAATTCTTGCAGTTACATGAAAACTCTTGTCGACTTGTTTCGATTATCTGCATGGACCCGTGAGATAGTTTTGAAAGAATAGAAAGATTATATCTATATATGTATATATATGTCTGGTGTCTGTTACATATTATAACGATGCTAGTTTGAATACAAGTTACGCAATGCGGTCTGCACGGATGTTTGACCGTGTTGAATTTAAAGTAGATACTGTGATTTCATATTGGTGAATTATCTTTTTTATGTCAAATTGAAGTGTACCTACAATTAAAAGTACAACATGTACAATTTGTGTCATTAAAAGTAGGAACTATTATTTTGATATTATTGTTGACAGAACAAAATATACTATTTTCTAGAGAGGTGTTGTACTAATGCAAAACAGTTTTGAATTCAATTAACATTTTGGTTTTAAAATTAGAATTAATATACGGTTGGTTGATATAATATATATATATATATATAAAAGCTTTATAGCCCGAAGGTATATTTAACAAATGGTCGCTTCACATTTGCAATAACAAACGTCTGTCATTGCGATATTTCACGAGCTTTTAATGGTTCGGTTCGTTTAACTGTGTATACATATGCGGGCCACCGTGTACTATTGAGCTTTTGAAAGCCCAGTACGATTCAAAAATTTAATTGAAGAAAGATTCCACGTGCAAGAGCTTTAGTGATCATATTTTAAGGGGAATTACGTTAATAATTAATGGAGGTTCACGACAACCACATTGAATGACATTTTATAAATTAACAAGACAAATAATAAGTTAAGTTATACAACAGTTTTTGTTAGTAGAGTTGTCTGGTCGCATGACTTGTAACTAAATATTTTGAGTGTCTGCTGACTTTATTTCAAAGCTTCTGATTGGTGTTTGCCATGGTGAAAACAAGAAAATAGTTAGAAGTTATAGACTGGGTATTAGATAGGGAAGCTAGAGGGCATTTTCGCGAGATCCTTCTTTGTATAGTTACACAAATAATAGAATTCGCGAAATGACTAAACCTTTGTTAGCTACATTGTAGTCTGAAGAATTAATGCCCTATGCAGGATTCGAGCCCGCCTACCTTAGTTATTATGATAGCCAACCCCATGGTACACGCATACACGCATTCCGTGTGTGATTTCTGATTTACATAAACACTTTATTGTATCTTCTTAAATACAATTTATAATTTTGTGTTGTGATGAAATTTATACATTTTTGAATAATAATTCTGTTTTGGTATATAGTTGTGTTAAAGTTATGTATTATAGTACCCTTTTCGTTGGGTAATTTTGCCAAAGGTATATCGACAACAAATACGTAATATTAATATGCCCCTTCTATTAGTTCTTGACATTTTCATCCTAGCGTAATTTCTGGTTTTAAAGAATATTTTCATTATTGCAACATTTCATCATATTATTGTAATTGTTACGTATCGCAGTCACAGCCGAATGTGATATATATATTTAATTAACAAATAAACAGATACACCTTTCATACGAACTACCGCGCAGACATGTTATGACAATAAACACAGCTACGTCGTCTTCTTGTGGCTTCTATAGGTATTTCGATCCTTACAAGCGACGCAATATCCGTGTCGTATTTGCCGGTTAAGGTTTCCACTCACGCTCTTATTGTTTGAATTATGACGTACCAGCCTTACAATGATTACTGCGCTCGTGTTTCGTATTGTCTAGACTTACAGGTCACTTTATGAACTTCTTTATCATCTCCTTGTGGAGAAAAGGTAACATACACATAACCCGACTCCTCAAATAAACAAACAAACAAAATGTCAAATATTCATTTTTACGATTGCAACGCGAATTTATTGTGTTTTTCATTTCTCTTGTAGGGAGTATTCACGTGACGTTAGTATACAGCTATATTAGAGGCCAAAATGTTTGTACTTTATGTAGGGGGGGGGGGGGGGGGGGTCTTTGGTCGAGTCCGCACGAGCAGACAGATTCTAAGTCATAGTCACGGGATAAATAAACTGTACTGCAATAATAATAATTTTTCGTAGGAATACCCGTTAAAGGGTGCACACCAGCTTTACCCTGATGTGCTCCTCTTCAGGTGACTAACTAGGTTATTAAGGTGTTTGGATAGCTGTGAAGGAATGTCCGAGGGCTGATAGTATGAATCAGTCCCAGCATTATTCGCCTTTACGACTGAGGAAAACCTCGGAAAAAACCTTCAGTAAGGACTGTCGGTGCCCGGAATCGAACCGGCGACCTCCCCAAATAGAGTCTCGCGTTTTACCGCTGAGCCACCTCTATAGTTAATGTTGCTATACAGTCTATTGCTCCCGGTATGACCGGAGCTCATCATAGAATCATAGATCCAACTCTATGACAGGTACCCGTCATAACGAGAACATAGGCGAAAGGTGTAATCGACCGTAAGCAGCAATTTTTCACATAACTTCGTAGTATGTGAGCAACAAGTTGTTCCATTAGTGGAGTAAACATGGCCGTGTTGAATTATGCATGACGAGGAGTGGGGGTAATATGTTGTGATGCATCTCGTGTGCACGGGGCGCGACAACTCTCGTTAAAAACTAATCGCTGTTAACAAGTATAACCTGTCTAGGTTTGTTTGGAAGTCGCTGTTTTTTTTTATTTACTTTTTATTTCATTTTTTAAATTTATGTTATTTGTAAAACATGAATTTCGTACATTATCAATATTACGAACGATTCTGTACACAAAAACACGTAAACAAATTCTACATTAATTAACCTTACCGAACTATTGTTTTCAAAAATGATAGTTTTTAACAATATGGTTTCTTTTCTCTGTTCACTGGGGATTTTGTTTATACATTTATAACTGTAACATAATAGTCACAAAAATCAGGTGTGTAACTGCTTAAATTTGTTTTTTTTTCTAGATGAGTTTTAACCAGACAATGAGTGAATTTTATGGGGTGGCTACAACAAATCGGTGACGACCGTAAATGTTGTCTACATCGGCTCTGGGGAAAATATGAACACAAATTATTTTCATTAGATATTAATGTCAAATAAAGAAAATATTTAAACACTGGTTTATGACGATTTTGTATCTAATAGATCAATAAAATAATAATAATAATAATAATACATCAAAATGGTAATAGTGATACTAATAAAAATAGTAATTGCTCTATGAGGGAACTACTCGGCATGGCTACGTTCTCTGAGCTACTGTACGTTGGTATTCGTCAAAGAAATCAAACACTGCCTTATCTTATCTACCACGTTAGATAAGGTCAGTTAGATTCTTGACTCAACAAGTATCGCGTTGTGATATCGTTCTCGCCGTCTCGCCATCTGCGAGAGAACACAAGACTTGTTATCGCCCTCTGCGAGAGAACACGAGACTTGTTATCGCCCTCTGCGAGAGAACACGTGACTTGTTATCGGCCTCTGCGAGAGAACACGAGACTTGTTATCGCCCTCTGCGGGAGAACACGAGACTTGTTATCGCCCTCTGCGGGAGAACACGAGACTTGTTATCGCCCTCTGCGAGAGAACACGAGACTTGTTATCGCCCTCTGCGAGAGAACACGAGACTTGTTATCGCCCTCTGCGAGAGAACACGAGACTTGTTATCGCCCTCTGCGAGAGAACACGAGACTTGTTATCGCCCTCTGCGGGAGAACACGAGACTTGTTATCGCCCTCTGCGAGAGAACACGAGACTTGTTATCGCCCTCTGCGAGAGAACACGAGACTTGTTATCGCCCTCTGCGAGAGAACACGAGACTTGTTATCGCCCTCTGCGGGAGAACACGAGACTTGTTATCGCCCTCTGCGAGAGAACACGAGACTTGTTATCGCCCTCTGCGGGAGAACACGAGACTTGTTATCGCCCTCTGCGGGAGAACACGAGACTTGATATCGCCCTCTGCGAGAGAACACGAGACTTGTTATCGCCCTCTGCGAGAGAACACGAGACTTGTTATCGCCCTCTGCGGGAGAACATGAGACTTGTTATCGCCCTCTGCGAGAGAACACGAGACTTGATATCGCCCTCTGCGAGAGAACACGAGACTTGTTATCGCCCTCTGCGAGAGAACACGAGACTTGTTATCGCCCTCTGCGGGAGAACACGAGACTTGTTATCGCCCTCTGCGAGAGAACACGAGACTTGTTATCGCCCTCTGCGAGAGAACACGAGACTTGTTATCGCCCTCTGCGAGAGAACACGAGACTTGTTATCGCCCTCTGCGGGAGAACACGAGACTTGTTATCGCCCTCTGCGGGAGAACACGAGACTTGATATCGCCCTCTGCGAGAGAACACGAGACTTGTTATCGCCCTCTGCGAGAGAACACGAGACTTGTTATCGCCCTCTGCGGGAGAACATGAGACTTGTTATCGCCCTCTGCGGGAGAACACGAGACTTGTTATCGCCCTCTGCGAGAGAACACGAGAGACTTGTTATCGCCCTCTGCGGGAGAACACGAGACTTGTTATCGCCCTCTGCGAGAGAACACGAGAGACTTGTTATCGCCCTCTGCGAGTGAACACGAGAGACTTGTTATCGCCCTCTGCGAGAGAACACGAGACTTGTTATCGCCCTCTGCGAGAGAACACGAGACTTGTTATCGCCCTCTGCGAGAGAACACGAGAGACTTGTTATCGCCCTCTGCGAGAGAACACGAGAGACTTGTTATCGCCCTCTGCGGGAGAACACGAGACTTGTTATCGCCCTCTGCGAGAGAACACGAGAGACTTGTTATCGCCCTCTGCGAGAGAACACGAGAGACTTGTTATCGCCCTCTGCGAGAGAACACGAGACTTGGTTATCGGCCATGCACGTTTCAAGAGATATGCGAATTGAGAACGACAAGCCTTGCAATACAGAAGGTTCAATCGTTGAGCTCGTATGATTTCCTTGTGTATTGTTTTTGACAAAAGCGTGGACACGACGTAATGCCACAATTTTTAGACGTAAAATGATAAAATTATTGTTCTATTGTTCAATATTATAGCTTTTTGCATCTCGATGTATTCGTAAAATCAACGGAAAAAAGTTGTTTAATAAGTATTGGTTTATAATAATATGATATTTTTTTCCCATTTTTGAATGGCTCGACTTGATCTTGTGGTGAATAATATAATTCTCCATCCTCTTCATATACTCTTGAACTTTATTATCCTGACTTTCAGCATTAATTTAGGGTTTTCCTTTGTTGGTGTTTTTCTTTACAATTGTCTAGAGGAAAACGTGATATGGTGGAATTAAATGTTAAGATCAATTGTTCGACATTTATATATTTATATCTTTAATTCCCATTCTCATGGGCTTATTTTGGTTGTTCAAACTACCTAATGATCGTTTGTTATTTGTTGAAATGTACGAAAAGCTTACGCAACCTGCACTAATACGTTCAGCCTGTGAGGAATTTATAAGGATTAAATAAAAAATAGCAAACGCACAAAGATATTTATCTCCTTCACTATTTTGAACAAATTTGGCCGTAAAAGAAGGTATATATAATTACGAAACGTCGGAAAGAAAAACCGCGAACTTAACTACAATTATATCCTTTGTGATTGAGTTTTAAGCCTGATAAATTAGCGGCCCTCTAAGTTCGTTTTTTACACCTTTAATTTTATTTTCAAGCGATTTGTTATTCGTCAAAAAATGTGTTCTAAATTACCTTAAAAGTATGGTTTAATAACGATAAAAAAACAGCTTAGACGACCCAAATGTGAGTCTAACGACTTCCACACTAAATTAACGACGAAGATGTGACCTTCAGATTCCGCAGATACAATGTTATGAAGGAATTAAGTTCGTAGGTGTCTGTTTTCTGGGTTTCGTTGAAGATTGTTTGTTGGATTTCTTTAAGTACAAATTTATGAAAACCATCATTCTAGACTACTTATTTGTAAAACATCCCATTAAGAGTCACATCATGTAAGACTATTTTTTTTATTAATTGCTTCAGTATATATACAAGACCATGGGAAATACAAAAAACGGTTCATATTGATAGACTTATTCAACTATTTCTACGGTGATCCAGGCATGCATCTTGTGATTTTATGAAAGTGGATATAATTTACTATAGCAAGTTTGTAAGTGCATTTGCTTTGCTTGTTTTATTTTTTAATAGGTTTTAGTGTTAGTAAGTTATATTACTAAGTATAAAACATAACCTTAAATTCACTAATTCAAAACTAGCACAAACACAAGTGGCTTCGTAAGTAAGTAATTCAACACATTTTTTAATCAACCGATTTACTAATCTCGGATTGGTTGCTATGGTTTCAACAAACATTAATGCGTACAAAATGCGTGGTGGCTTCTACCAAGCACCATTTTTGAAAAATCGCGTGATTAAAGTTGGGTGAAACTGACCCTCAGGTAATTGAATCTTGACTAATCAGTTGGTATGACTAGCAGTGTAGAAGAGGCATTAGAGACAACATACTAAATAACTTAAGAAGTGCTTTGCTAGAAGAGATCTCAAGTTTACGGACATCCATATATACCTGCGAACTATTCTCTATGCAAAGCACTTTGTAAATCGAGTGTGCGTGTTACGAGCTTTGCATTGTCCACACGCAATAATAATGATCCGCTATAACTCCATTCGAATGTCAAACGATATAAGTGCTTATATCGCGTCCTTATCCGAATAGAAGTACTGATGCGGAATGGAAATGGGTACTACTATCATTTAAGGCTTGAATTATCATTAAAGATAACCATACCACGTACACTGGGCAATTGACCACACGCGACGCGAGCCGTTATATTATACCAGCCAATCAGAAGCAACGTTACGTCACAAGACAGTAAAGCTCTTTCTCTGTCTGTCGCTCGTATCGCGGGAATTTGTGATGGACATGTTTTTAAATTCATATTTTTTTAAATTTAATTTAAATAATTTGAATGAGGAAACGTGAACATTAGAAGACTGGTAGACCAAGAGAAAAGTGAGAGGCCGACTGAAAAATGATTTAAAAGAGAGAGGCGAACTGTGGGAAGTTATCGAAGCACGAGGACTGTGGTAAGATCGAGGTAAATAGAGGAAAGTGGTTGAAATATGTACGAAAGAAGAAGAAGAAAAGAAATGGAAGGGGAGATATGACAGGCCTGAGAACCGATGTTAGAAAATTTCTTGCCCAAGAAATTGGTGGCTAATCACCCCCTGACCCGATTTATTTTGGAAACGGGGGTATGAGATTAAAATGTCAGTAGAGAAAGCCCCAATAGAGCTTTATATAGGGTTCAAATATCGATCAATGAGTGCCCCTTCGGACAGAGTATTCGGGTATATAAGGGTATCACCATGCCTTGGGCATTAACGAAATTAGTACCATATTGCCAATTGATTAAACAATTACCTAGTTTTTAACGGATAAAGCATTTCTTTATTCACATTTGATTCCTAGTAGCAATATTGTTCTCCAGAAAATGTGAATAGCCTGTAGATTGGTACATAAAGTGATATACAATTAGGGAACACAAGCCAGCCTGATCAGCTGCAAGACTGGGCTTTGCAAAATACAGAATACAGAAATAATTCAGTATAACTATAAGATAAGATCGAAGGGGACTAAACCTATTATAGGGTTATGGGCATGGCATTCAAAAATTTTAAAATTAATTTTAATTTGTAAAACACGTATCTATAACCACAAAAAGGTAGAAATGTCGTTAATGTTTTCGATGTGAGTCACGTGTCAAACATAACCATCAAGCAAACGTCAACCCAGAATTGTGAAAAACACGTTTTTTTGAAATGCATAGCACAACGGTTTTTGTTGTCGATTTAAACGAATCAAAATCTGATTAAAATCGAGAAAATGCAATTAAATGAAAACAATGGGTTTATAGAAAAATTATCTCGCGCACGGCAGGTCTGAAAGTGACATGAGAGGGGGGGAGGGTTCAAGCGATGTGTGTGTGTGTGGGGGGGGGGGGGGGGTGCTCCACTTCTGAACGGTCACTCAGAGGTGATTATCACAAAGCACAGTAAACATTTGAGTTTTTGAGGTCTTAAACCAGACCGTAATAGTCCCTAGTGGGGTTATTGCGGGCTTTATTGTTATGACACTGATTTTAACGTGGTTAAATTGAAAATCTGGCGACTGCGGAAGGACACAATGCATTTTTAATGTAATATCTTCTGCCATGGAGAATGGAGATGATAATTCTGAATTTAACAAAGTTTAATGAATTCGTACCTTAGGTTAGGTAAATTTAATATCGTCAACTTTTTTTTTGTAGACTTTCTGGTAAATTAGGTCTACACTACACACTAGCGAGGTTCCATTCGACGCTATTCAGTCCCCAGACATGTTCCTATACTTATCTAAGCCCTGGGGCCCTATTCTGCAACTTGCTATTGTAAATCCTGAAACGAATTCTGGTGCCTGAATTCGGATTTGTTTACTTTACTCAGTATTTCATTAACATTCCCACATAACAAGTTCGGATTCAGACAGAATTCGTTTAATGATTCACAACAATAAGTTATACAGAGTATAGGGCCCCTGATTGTACGAACGTGGCTTGTGAGCTTCAACTACCCCAGTAATAAAGGTAATCTTTTGACTTGTGTCATGGAATCAATCCGGCTTAGGGGTAAGCCGTGGATAGGGGATGCAGCTATAGTGTACGCGCGGCTACACGGATAAGTCCGTGACGTCATAGTGAATTGACCTGCACACAAAGGTATACTGGCCACGCCGTAAGAAGCAAGGTGTCCCCCAAAAATTCTGAGATGAGACGGACGCTCCACACGGTCTATTTCAACGGTATTCAACTCGAGATTGCCCGATAGCTGCATTGTTATTGTCCTCTGTATTGATTGCGCCGACCGTGAAATGGAATGCGACCCCACCACGTCTGACAACATGCGAACGATATTATCACTTACCCGAGGCAGGAGAACGGGATGCAACTAGATTTAGTTTTGGTAGTTGACACACGCGTCACTTCACTGTTACATAATCCGTGACGACAACACCTTGCAAGTTAACGCGACGCGACTATATAATAGTACCGCTTCACTCTTTCAGTGGACGGAGAAACGAAACGATACACAAATGTTATCACCTCTTTTCAGCGATGATTAAATAGTGCAAAACAATAATGCAGATTGACAATGGGATGATTATTTTTAAATCCTGATTAATTTAACCCGCTTGATGTCATTGTACCTACCCACAATTCTTTATTATCGGGACGAATCCAGATCGATTCAACTAAGCTGAATTGAAAGAGTAGCTACGGATTTGAAACAAGTTTAATTTTCACCAATAATAAAATAATTGTTGTATCCATAATTCTGTATTATCGCGACGAATCCAGACATATCTGTGGACTGTGTCTGTGACTCTGTGACTGACTCTTTGAGTGTCAAGTAAAGTCATCAAGTTTTAGCTCTGAGGATGAGCAGTGTAACCTGCCGCCCGAAGCGTCAGCGTTTTAGCTACAATCGACTCGGCTACATCCGAAAGTCATCGATATTGAAACAGTAGCAATACGGTATGGATTTAAACAAGTTTTCTGCTAAAATGACCCTAAAATAGTATCTTTATCGTACACAGGTACATCGATCATAGACACAGAGTGTCAGTATAAAATTTCATGTAAATGCGTATAATGTTGTGGAAAACAGTACGAGTCAAATTTGGGTAGGTATGCCTAAGTTACATATACAAGTTATAATAGCTAGAAATAGCAATATAATAATTTAGTTGTATAATACAATTATGAACAGGAATGTGAATACAACTGATGGACTACAACTGATGGACTACAAATGTTCATATTGGCAAGTTGGTGTATCGATTTTAATTTAACGACCTTTCATGTATTTTATTTGTTATATTCATTGCAGTATGTAATTTGTTAGTAATTAGTTACGATTATTGTGCAATACGTAATCACTTGTACGGTTTTAATTAATTTAGCTCATTCACCTGTTATGAAGGTGTATAAAATATAATCCCAAAAGCCACCTATACAGACAAGAATAGTGAAGCCCGTATTGGTTCGCAATCCCAGTCAACCCGTTGAATACCAGATAGCTCATCGTATTGTTGGTAGGGATTTTGATTTTTGTATGGAAGATAAAATGAATACAACAATTGGTTAGTTAGCTTTTCCACTGGGTTCTGGGTAGACTATGAATACGGACCATTGTATGGTATTCATCTATTCTATGATATGGCTTCGCTTTTCATATTTTGGCAACGATCCTAATCGATGAGTGAATGATACACAGTCATGACAAGCATTTTGTTTGTTTTTTTGTAAAAAAAAAAAAGAAAATTGAATGCTTAGATTCGAATTTGTATGCAATTTTACCTCAAAATGATTGATCTAGATTTTAGAGCAACTACAAAAAACGAAAAATTCCTTTTTTTGTACAACAAATGTCTCCTTCTGAATGCTCACCCTATTTTTATTGTAACCTGCAAAATCACAGCATGATCCTTGTATCAAAATCCCCAGAAATAAGAAAAGAACAAACATCCATCACACAATTTTAATTTTGAGTTATTTTCAGCACTAATCCACCGCTTTTGTGTATAACCAAAACAGAAAATTACATTTATTTTCACCTGTGTCTGATGATAAATGAAGACTCAGAATCCTGGAACGTAGGAGTCACAGTTTTACCCGACCATCGTCTATAATCGACCACGAACACTTGGACAATATTACTTGGTCAACCAATCCCTCGCATTTAGTGGAATTTCCCGTTTCCGACGTAAGTGGACATCTACCACAGCTTCTGGATAGACCAATCAGAGGTCTCATGTCAGGATAGACCAATCAGAGGTATCATGTCAGGATAAACCAATCATGTCGCGAGGAAATTAAACCGTCCCGTCTCGTGTTCGAAACGGAAACCGGAAAAACCGATTGGAGAAAAAAAAATATAGTTGAACCAAATGAAAAGTTAAAAGTTTCAGAAACGTCCGACTCTTTTATTTTTACGGAAATTATCGGGAATAAGTTTTTTATCTGCGTTTTAGTGTCCTTCTCTAGCCAACGTCTGTACTAACGCAGATGTTCGTTCGCTGATTGGCTTTTAGATGTCAGCGAGAATAACCTTAATTTGGTATTATTTTAAAAATAAATATGTAAATAATCCTATTCTCATTGCTTCTCCCGTACCGAACTTAAATATATTTAAGTTTATATTTCAATTATTAGTTCTTAGTTCTTATTATACTGTATATCCTCGTGTTTATCGTATAAGCTTATTATATATTGATTGTAAGTATACATATTATATACCATTATTTTTATCTTGATCTTACGCTTATGTACCTAATTAAGGCGTGTTTTAAAACAATTCAAAAAGTGTTTTCAATTAGTACGTGTAAACGTCTAATTTTATGCCAATGGACGTACCTCAATATCTAACGATACAATTTATACTGTGTACCTACAATCCAAGTTACCGAGAGCTACAAACGTAATCCTCTACAACACATTGAATTTTAACTGTATCTAGCTTAAAAGAGAATCTCTTTGTATTTCCGTCCAAAAATTAGATTAATAAATGCATGAGCAACTCACCATAATAATCTACAATTTAAAATCTAATTACTGGCATTATTGTTTGAGATTACTAACATTACAGATAATTACATCCTGGGTTTGGACGAGTTCGCGTTGGTTATTGAACGAATCACAACTCTACTCATTTTAGACATTCTGTGCATGGGAGAGTTTAGAAATCAAAGTTAATTGTGAGTTAGCCTATTTGAGGTTATGTAGGGAGGTGTGGTAGTGGATTTTTTAAACCTGGGAGAAATCTCGGAACATCACTAATCAGACTAAAGGGAAATGCGCTCTCGTTCGAAGTTTTTTTTGTCTCGATTTAATGTTTATTGTAGTGTTAGTGTTCACATCAATATGGTTGAAATGTATGTATTTGAAAGAGTATTTGATCTGAAAATGAGTCTGAAGATGAGAATAAGTAACGGTTGATTATGACGAGATCATCATATGGAAATGATTCTGAATGTCAAGTGCTGTTTTGAACTATGTTCATGCTAAGATGGCTCTCATGTGCATGGGTTTAATTGAATTAATGTTGTCTTATAATTATACCCATGCAGATAGATAATTTGACTCAAATATATTGTAAAAATAATTAAAGTAAAAAATAAAATGAATTCGTGTTTTTAAAGTTTACCCACTCAGTAATAAGACTGATTTTCGGCGGAAGACTACCAACCCTGTAGGCTCAGAACACCTTCGACGAGTGAACGTTAACCAATCAAAGATTGATATTTCAAATATGAAACATATAAATTAAAATTGTCCATATCTTAACAAATCTATTCAGCATTTGAAGCTGTGGGCTAGTTTTAACATAATTATTATTATTATTTATTATTAACCCAAGAACAGACATACATGGTACATACTACATAGTACAAACCATAAAACATTGGATATAATAATAGATTAAACCATGGGATTAAACATAAAATGACGACACTACACATACAATCAGAAGTTGATTAATTAATAAAATAAAAACACACTTAAAAAATAAAATAAACTAAAATTGAGTTGAAATACATACCTTAAAGTTGGCCTATTTAATTTAATTACATTTCTTTTTCTATACTTCTTGTTATGCTTGACACTTTTACGTATAGCTTGAATGTCTTATTTATTGTGGAATGATAAATTCGTTATGTCCCATTATTCCTAACCGCTGTTCTAACTTCAACATTTCCCCAGGCGTTTGTTTCATTGTTTTAATAAGATTTTATCCGTCTCCACTTTTACGCTTTATAAAGTTGATTATTATTCATGAAGAGATGTTTTCTTGATGTCTTATAAGCTGGAAAATAAGCGGAAGTATAATATTCTACCGCCTTGTTTGTTGTAGTAGTCGTTTTATGTTTTAAAAAGTCAGCACGTATGTTACAATTTTGTATAAGCAGTACACGTACAAGACCGCGGCTTTAAACATAGTTTAATACGTTTTAATGCATAATATTGTTGTGTTGTGGAACAAAGCTCACAGTCTGTGGTTTTGGTTTTCTGCTTCGTGATACAACTCCTGGCATGAATGGTTTATTTTGTGTACTTCCCATTTAAATTATAGCGTATACATAAATGTAGAACTAATGTGTCAGAATATGTCTGTTTGTATGTTTGTAATTTATGAAACATTTTGTTCCTTGATAGTTCTTTTGTTGTATTTATAATTTATATTCCTTTATTATTATTTTTCATTTTTTCTCGGGATATCATACATATTGTGTGACGAAGAGCTATGCTCGTTGTAATATTGAATAATTTCTATGTCAATGAAATAATAATGAAATAAATAAATAACAATTAAGCGCGCGTTACTGTTTTTTTTTTTTTTTTTTTTTACAGTTATCGATTGTCCGAGTTTTCGATGATAATTCCATTTGGAAACTTCATCTAATGTATTTTGGTTTGAAAATATCGCTTCATTTGAACCGAGCTTCAACGATCGAAGGACTGTGAATGGTCAAACCACGTCACAATTCCTTTATAATAAAAATGAACGAAAATCCGCTATCGGAATTGGACAGACCGTGTTATATAGAAAATCTCATTTCCGGTTCTCACACAGATATTCGCAATTCTTTCATCCCCCACTTCCACTTCCGGTATATGACGTCATACTCAGAGGCGGGAATTGATTCTTCTGATGTCCATTGATGTACGTCATGTTACCCGATGTCACTTCATTTCAATGCACCAGACCAGCGCGTATCCAATATCAATAGTTCTTTTTTTACTACAAGCATTTGGAATTTTTCTTTTGTTCATATTGTGGATAATGTCTATAGAAATCTTCCACGTTTTAATATTCTATCGATATTTGGAGTTCGGTATTTAATTATAGTCAGATCATAGAAATAAATACCTATTCTAAAGGTATATTGCCCCAGATAAGACGCCTTTCGCAATATTCAATTTCAGTTGGATTGTGTGCAAGATTTTCCTATAATACGTAACTAGTGTTCCGTTTCTAATATGCAGATAACTAAGATTAATTAAATTAAATCAGAAATTCATTAATTAACGAAATCTGAACAAATGATTTATTATGTATTGAAACCTTAAATTAAATCATATCAATATATTAGATTCGTCATATTTTATCTAATCGGTATTTTAAAGATAAAATATTTAAAGCGGGATGTGAAGTGTTCCCAACGTAACCAGTCTCAAGCTTACAAAGTATTGCCAAGTTCAATAGTACCAACCAAATTTCGTAGTTCCTACCATCTTCTTGAAACAGAGCATTAGGGATATTTTACGATCTTGGGTTTGAGTCCTGGAAACTACAAACACAGCTGACGAGACTATAATAAGGCTTTTGCACTGGAAAGAACGCCATAAATGTGTTAATTTCCGTTGAAACAGCGCGCGTGATAAGGGGGCGGTAGATAAGCATGAGAGTATTTACGTTTGGGGGGGTTGGTACACGCGTATCCGTTTCATCATCTGGGATTGAACCGCGTCAGGCGGGGCAATCGTACAACGGTTTTAGCTCGCACGCTTATATAAATCTCAATTATAGCTCCCAACTCAATCACGGTCTAAACAAGACCGATCTAAATTGCTCTCAATTCGTTCAGAATCCACACAAACAAACGTTCGTAGATGCAGATCTAGTTGATGACGTCATCAAAATATCTCCCTTCTTCCCCCCTCCCCCCCCCCCTCCCTGAACACTCCACTAATTCATTCAGTTATCTTACGTATTTCGTTCCGTGTTTTGATAAACTTCTTTGGTGAATTTCATAATGTAAATAAAGATTGGTTTTGAGTTGACTTCTGTTTTCTGATAAGCTGTTTGCTCAAGTATTTACTAACATTTTTTTTTCGACAAGTATCCGCATTAAAAATCTGTTTTCGTAACGGTCTTTCATCTACCGTCTCAAATAGCTTCATTGCGTTAAATAGGTCTCTAAAACAACAGCCAAGCTGACTTGATAGCGTCCGAAAATGTAAAACGAGGAACATATTACCACATAATCCGTACATTAAATATAATAAATGAAAGTACACACGTGATCAAAGAAGTTACATTGAATAAAAGTATAAAAGTTTCACGCGCATAAGAGTAGTTTTGGGTCGTTTGTAATGAGCAGGATTACAGTGAAAGTAATCGCGAAAAAGTTACACCCTTAAGAGCAAACAATTGCATTATTGATTAATGATTAGTTTAACTGTGGTTGGTGTGCGTTGTGCTTCTTTTCTTCTCGATATTGCATCAGTAATTGCATTGCTGGGTAGATTCCGTCCAAGTGTGTAGTTAGTTAGCCGAACACTTGTATGTCCTCCCGCATGCCTCATTGTTAACAGCAATCACGTTTAAAACCGCTCACAATTTTAATTGTTTAATTATATCTCAAGAATGTCTATAAACTCGAATTAAAAATCTGAGTGGACTGTGGTTTCGTAAGCCCCACGGACTGAATGCTAACGTATTTATTAATAACACACACCAGGACTCATTAACCGGAAGATGATAATATAAGTAAAAAACTGTTCGGACAAACACGGGAGTTGCCTCGCGTCTGAGGATGGCGATGGATGTTGCCGAAATATAACGCGGTGAGTAGTGCGTGAATGTTTTTAACCGTGTTTGTCCGAACAGTTTTTTCTTTTTACTTATGCTAACGTATCTAATGCGTATGGTTGTCATTTGTATCGAATTTTTATTTAAACCCGTATTAGAATAGTATGCCTTAAAAATTTTAAAATCGTATTTGTACAAAACAAAAAGACACACAAAGATAATGGCGTATCACACATATAACTCAATTTAAAAAAATAAAAACACTCGTGCTGTCCTGGTTGATGATATGTTTGGAAAGATTTCGCATACCACTTAATTATGTGTATTTATTTGTATAACAACCGTTTGTTTCGTTGAATTTTGCTGTTAATTGAAACAAATTCAATGTGCAAAACTTAAAAAAAAAAAAGTTATTCAAGTTTCTAAGTGAACTATAGTCCATCAGGTAATTATATTATTCGCTGGCCGAAGTTTGGCAACAACTCAGTTCGTCCTCTGTGACAAGTCTTGCATCTCTTACACACACGGGGTCACACGTGTCCATATTAGATTATGCAGTGTTGCCAATCTTCCTTGTCGCCGCGTCAACTTTGAAATAAATTATTCACCTGATTGAACATGACATTGTTAGGTAAGTTGGTTAAGTTAATCAATTACATCATGCATGCACCCTATCCTCTCCGTGTTGTGTATAATATTGAGACGAAGTGACAAGTTTCTGATGAGCTGAGGTCGGCGTGAAATATTCAACCGCCCCCCCTCTCTCCCCCCGGGATATTTCTTTAATCAATCAACGAGAATCCAACGGTGTGGGATGATGGCATAAGGGTACGATATATCATTGTAGGTACTTGTAATAACGTTGATGGTATTCCAACCAGTTTTTTCGTTTTTTTAAATCTGTTCAAAGAGACTTGCCAAGAGGAGAAAAATTAAAAAGTCATACAATGTATATTATTTAATTAAAAAATTAAAAAAGTTTTTTTTTAACGCGTACTAGCAATATTACTTTCAACATGCACATTACGGTGTAGTGTAAATGCTGAGCAAGATTAATTCATTAATTATTTATAAAATTAAAAACAAGTTGGGTTCTTTCGCCACGTCGTTGACACTTACTTGGGATTTCGACGTTTCTGGGCCGCTGCGGACCCGTGTAATATATTTCAAAATAATTAAATATAATAAATATTCAAGCATTAATTAATATGCCACTGGTGTATAGGTAAACGTAGATTTTGAAGCGTTTAATGAACGAAGTATACAATAAATGGTATAGGTCTCTCACACCAAGAAGTAAGATAGTGTCAGGGGAGTCAGGACCGTCCACAATTAGTTCCAACTTAACAAATGCGAATAACTAACGTTTTTCCCGATTATCTGGTACAATTTGGTTGCGTTAAGTTTTTTGACGGAAACCTGCGTACACGTTACCGTCAAAAAACTTACCGCAACCAAATTGTACTAGATAATCGGGAAAAACGTCAGTGATTCGCGCTTGTTAAGTTGGAAACTAAATGTGGGCGGTCCTGATACTATCTTACTTCTTGCTGTGAGATACCTTTATATAATGCTCGCCCCACTAAAAATGAGTTCTTGTAACTGAGTGGGTAGATAAATAAAGATGTGTTTATTGATTTCAACATCTCGGTATGCGTTATCATTGCAGTCATCTCTCTATATACTAAATAATTTCACACACGTTGAGTGTTCATCTGCAAGACTTGAAATATTTAACATTTCCACACTCGCTCACCCGAATGTCAGACGTACATTACATTAGTAATAATGCGGCTTGGCTGAGCGCTGGTGAAGAAGTGTCGATACTGCTGCAACAAACATGCGCGCCTAAATGTTGGCGAACGTTTGTGAAGAAAACGTTTGCACGTGCGCGGTGGACGTACGCCCACTTTGTTAGTCCACGTTTGTTAGTGTTTGTCAATGGTCCACTAAATATAGGCTTCTTGCAAGCTTGCTTTACAACAATGAAACAAATCAAATGAATCGATGGACAAACCACAAGCTGTCAAACAATAACATATTCTGATTTTGAAAACAAATCTTCAAAACAAACAAGAAACATACGAAACTTTCACAACTTGGTTGCCCATCATTAAACGTTTTTACTGGTGAGCAGTTACTATCGCTATACCCCGTTTTCTTCATAATGTTGCAATTTTATTATTTTGACAGCTCGTTGTTTACCCATCAGTTCGATTCATTTGTTACATTGTTGTAGTTCGGCTGTGACGTCAGTTGCAAGTGACCTTCCATGCTTTCCTTGCTACATTTAACTGTACAAGTTCCTTTGATTTTGATTAATAAATAAATACATTTGTATTTGTATAAACGTTCTGCGCAGTTTGTTGCGTCAGTGTGGAGGCAGTGTGGCTTAGGACTTGCTCGACGCGGCAGTTTGGAGATCAATTATTTAGCGGTTATCCTGAGGGCCTGGGTTCGATCTCGACACCGCCACAAACAGCTCTGACCCACTTTGCTTCTCCATTGTGTTCTAATTAGAAGCGCCGATGGGTTTATCTGTGGCCTGTTGGCGTGACAACCCCCCCCCCCCCCTCCCCTACACAACCCACACGCCACCCCATAGAACACATCCGTACAGCTGAGGAGATGGTCTAGAAACTGATTTCAATATTCTGTGAGACATACTTCTTGTTTCGACCCGTCTGGGCCCGGAAAAGAATAGGCCCAGGGTGACTCTGCCAGTCGTAAGAGGCGACGAAAGGAGACCCGTCTGGGCCCGGGTTGACCCCCAGCCAGATTGGGCGAGGTCAAACGCAGCCCGGCGGAGCTTGGGGTAGAATAGGCCCAGAGTGACTCTGCTAGTCGTAAGAGGCGACGAAAGGAGACCCAGAGCCAATCAGCGGATGGCATTTCAAATACTGACATTCGGTTGGCCAATGCCTCACTCATCTGTGACGTCAGCATCCACAAGGTTGCTGTGGGACGACTTTGTGGGCAACAAATAAAAATTAATTCCAAGTCATCAACATGAAATATCTTGGTGTTCGCTAATTTTATCCTAATTTAGTTAATAAAAAGAGACAACTTCCCTGTAAGTTCTCCTCAACATTATCACGATGTTCAAGATGTATTCTGACCTCTATTGGCCTCCTCAGGCCTCTTCCCAACTAACTTCCTCAACTCACAACTCGGGATAGGCCTAATTAGCGAGTAAAGTTAGGTTATGGCTGCTCGCACCGAGGCTGTTTGGCGGGTTGTTGAGTGGCGTTGGGGGGTGGAACACGATGGGCTAGCGCAGTCCACCACTCATCTGCCGTGTGGGCAGCTGCAAGACCAAAGAGTTTCTAGAGGAAGATGGAAATCGACGCAAAATGTAATTCATAGTTAGCATTGATGACGTCACAGCTGCCATAATGGGCTGATGTATGATTTGAGCATAAGCGGGTATGATTTTTAAATTTCAAGTATTTAGAATTAAATACGTATAAATTAAAGATAACAATTACAAATTACCAACGTCTCGATTTTAATACCTTACCTTTTTTATACCTTATAGAGCGTAATCCATCAAATTGTAAATGTAAATGTATTGTAAATGTATACATGCTAAATAACCGTTTATGTGCAATGCCAGTCGGTATATTATCCTGCTTTGTAAAGGCTGCGTGTAACAAGTTTTTAACTCTTCGTTTTGTAGATATAATAATGTTGCCATTTTACCTAGATTACTTAGAAGTGTAAAAATTACAAGTTTGTATTTTAAATAACCGTTCATTTTGAAGTTGTTACGGAGAAAATTGCATGCAATTACCTGGATGCAATTTCTTACAATAACTCGCTTAAATGTGGACAGGTTCTTTGACCTTATAGTAGGATAACTAAAATGCCATTATCTCAAAGTGTTCCTCAAACTTTTTTGCACTTGCAACAAACATGACAGTATGAAACACAACCGTTATGTTTTGCCTAAGTGAACTCCTTCAATCGCTTGCAGGTGTTTTTCACTTTCTTGTAAAATAATACCATGAAAAAGTCACTTTTACATTCTAGATTTCTTGTTACACGTATGTTATTAGTTTGCAGTATGTAGCAACCTATAAACTGAAACAAAGTTTTAATGAAAATGACTAAATATGTTTTCACTCAAACTGTTCAACATAAATCAACCGGAAACGATGATATGATCTTTCAAAAGTTGATTGTTTAACCTTGCGACGTTAGTTACAATATTCACAAATTATTGCTTCGTCTTTGTGTTCTTATTTAAGAGAGTAGTAGGTTGGTGGTTATAATGTTGAAGTCATTGTGTGAATTATGCTAAGTTTACATTTTGAATGATATTATGGTGTGTAGGAGTAAAGACATTATTGTGACCTTTGTTGAGGGAAGACGGAGTTCACGATTTGAAGGTTTGGGAATAAAATCACAACAAGCTACACAGTTTTATAGTGTCAGGTATATATCTATCCAATTCGGTGTTTATTATTAAATACTTTAATTCCAGACCTAAGGGTTTTAAACAAATACAAATCACAAAAAACAGCAACGAATAAAACAAGAAACAACACATCAAACAAATAAATATGTACTAATGTACAAGACTTTATGACTATGCTCCATTTTTCCAGTAATTAGGATGTTATACATAGATGTCAGAGTTGACTATATTGTACCAATAATGGCCGACTTACTGCAGAATAATCTCCCTCGTCAGTCATAAACACATTGTATAAACACATTTCATTAAAAACATAGACAAGTAAAATGTTACATCACATCATTTGTGCAAAAATAAACAATTTCATTGGTTTTATAGTGTTGTTTTTTTTTAAATGAAAAGTTATTTTAAAGTTAATTCGTTAACAAGAGTTTCCTTCTTGTCTAGTAGGTTATAAAAAAACCAAGGCTTTATTCTCTAAACCAAGGAACGAAAATGTAAACTAGTAAAAACTATTTTATGTCTATACGAATTAACTCATGTTTTTGAAAAGGAGAAATCTCATTTACCTCATAAATCTAAACTGTTTGTTATTTTGAGTAATCATAGTCCGATTGTAAACGGTTGCATTCTATATCTACTTGTAAATAGTTGTTTGTGACGCATTTTCCTTATCGCCCCCCCCCCCCCCCCCCTCCCTTCCCCCTGAGTATTATCGCGTGGTTTACCTGTGAACGCGTGACGGAATGTTTTTGAGTGAAACATATTATGGAACACACATAAATCATGAATATTGTTGTGATGTTTCACATGCCTGTCTTGTAGTCTGTAGCCTACGTTGTATTCCATACCTACCTGTAGAGAAACACATGTATAGCCTTTTTACTAAAAGAGGTGGCTCAGCGGTATAAGGTGTTCGGAGCCTACAGGGTTGGTTTAGTCGCTTTAAATTAAAGTCCCCACTGAAAACCAGTTTCGTTACTGAGTGGGTAGAAACTAAAAGTGAATTTATTTATTTTGTTTATTTAAGACGCGAGACTCTTATTCGGGAGGTCGCCGGTTCGATTCTGGCTACGGGCAAGCGAGACTGCAGGATTTTTCCGAGGTTTTTATCATCCGTAAAGGTGAATGTTGGGATTGGGTCCTACCAACAGCCCTCGGATATACCTTTCCAGCTATCTAAATATCGTAATAACCTGGTTAGTCACCTGAAGAGGGGCACATCAGGTAAAGTAGCTGGTGTGCACCCTATAACGGGTATTTCTACGAAAAATTATTAATTATTATGTAGCCTTTTCATGAAATGAAAACTGTTTTGGTTACGAATTCGCGATATGAAGTTGACTCCACATCCAATTTCCGTTTGGAACTGCTGTTTTCCGATAACGGAACATAGATTGGTCTTCATCTACAAATCCCAGAATCATAATTATATATCTTCGAAAACCAATCGTTTTATTTTTATTTGGGTACTAGGTTACGTTTTTTCTTCCGCACTGAAATGAGATGTTATGCGATGTCATCGTGAAGGTTAACAACGCTTTTTATGAATGAATTATTTTGCTACAAATCTGTTGAAAAAACGAATGAATTCATTCTTGTCAATCAATCTCTTGACAAAGTTAATTTGAAAACTATTAATTTCTGTTTTTCTATTACACTCAATTTTGTATTGCGTAAATAATGAATGTGTAAATGCACTGATATTTTTGATATTTGTAATTGCTTTTCACATTCTTTTATATGTGCACTTATACCCCTCCCCCCCCCCCCCCAAAAAAAAACTTTGAAAATTGATCATTTGAATGCAATTGGTTACCCCACTATGACGTTATGTCTTATTTTCCAGCTTTAATAAAGTGCGAAATTTCCAACTAACTTTAATAAATGAAAATCTTTTTTAAAACTAGAAACTCAATTTTGTTTCTTTATTTGTTTAATTGTTCATCGTGGTCAATCATCAGCACGCCACACTACAATACTCGTTACAATTTGCACAGATTTGTTCAAACAAAGTACTTTGTGGCCTTGTTCCTAGGTTAGAGTTCGCGTTTCGTACATAAAAGCGATGGATTAATTTAGCTTTGCAACGAGTATCTAATTAAAAAAGTGCAACCAAGGCACTAGTTTGTTTTGCATACTACACAATAAAAAAAAAACAGTTCCTTGATGACGTACGTACGTGTACACGCTGCACTGAGTAACTGGGGCTGTGATAATTAGCGAGGATGCCGAAGGAAGTCAACATAAACAACAACAACAACGATAAAAACATCTCTGCTTGAGCTTCCACAAAATAGCGACTTTTTCAGATAAGCTAATTAATTATTACATTTGACTTCCTTGTAGGATGTTACTGTTGTTACTGTTGTTGTTACTGTTACTGTTTACTATTAAGTTTGATCAAATTCGACAATTGTGATATTAGAAAAATGATTGAATGAATGAATGAATGAATGAATGAATGAATGAATGAATGAATGAATGAATGAATGAATGAATGAATGAATGAATGAATGAATGAATGAATGAATGAATGAATGAATGAATGAATGAATGAATGAATGAATGAATGAATGAATGAATGAATGAATGAATGAATGAATGAATGAATGAATGAATGAATGAATGAATGAATGAATGAATGAATGAATGAATGAATGAATGAATGAATGAATGAATGAATGAATAAATGAATGAATGAATGAATGAATGAGCTAATGAATGAATAAATGAATGAATGAATGAATGAATGAATGAATGAATGAATGAATGAATGAATGAATGAATGAATGAATGAATGAATGAATGAATGAATGAACAAGCCTATACGGGCATATTAAAACTGGACTCGACCTCCACTACAGCGCAATCACGACGACAGACGAAGCAAGCCGGATTTACACGAAGACAGACAACACAAATCTCAATCAGAGGCGATGATGTCATTCGTCATGCATCAATCTTTGTTATCGTATAACTCTGCTCTGCTGTACTGACTTGGCTGCTCGCGCTATCGCAGCGGCTTTCCGGTTCCAAGTCTACCAACGGGAAGACATACACATATCAATTGTCGATCACTCCATACAGAGATGTTCTATAACATCTTGTGTGGATCGAGTTATGCTATGCGATGCTATGAGTGGAGTATAGAACGAAAATATGAATACATATACGGGATGTAAGTTAGTATTTGGTGTTTTACGACGTAGGCCTATACTCGACAACTGGATCTAATAACTCTTCTCTATGTACTGATTTTCTATCTGATAAGTCGTTATTGATCGTTATCTCATTAATATAATATGTTGTTGCCATTAATTCGTAAATTATATTGAGCTAAAAAATGAAAGTAGTTCGAGTAAAGACATGTCCTGTCCAACCCCTTATTTACTTATGTCTGTGAGTGTGCGTATTTAAAAAAGTAAATCATCATAGTTGAAAACAGTAATACTTACATTTATTTTCAGCAAATTCTTTTGCTATTTTTACATACTATAGAGGTCTACAAGTTACAAATTTGACATGTATATTCACACATTCTACAATATAAATCATATAAAATCATAATTTGTAATCATATATTTTACTGTAGGTACCGTATTTTTTCGCGGATATTTTACGTTGAGAGTTGTCAGGAAGATCTTGCCAAAACGTTGGAATCATAATGAAAATAATTCAGTGGATTAAACCCGAAAAATATGTATCACACACATATATATTATATAAAGGATTTATTAAATTATTTTGTTTACGATAAAATACCACGTTATATAAACATCAAATATATATTTAAAATTCCCAGCGTTTAATTTATTTAATATAAACATAGACCACGAAAATTTACTCCAATATAATTTATATGTATAAACAAACAAACAGTAAAAGATACTCTAGTTTCGTACGAAACACTCGAGAGCAAGTCTGTAAAGTTAGTAACCAAAACAGGTCAACTGTGTGGATGAGTAATATAAACAACAAATATTTATTTAAAATTCCCAGCGTTTAATTAATTTAATATAAACATGGAAAACGAAAATTTACTCCAATATATAATAAAAACAAACAAAAAGTAAAAGATACTCTAGTTTCGTACGAAGCACTCGAGAGTGTCTGTAAAGTTAGTAACCAAAACAGGTCAACTATGTGGAATATGGATGGTACACGGCACGGGCGGGTTAGGGGTTGTAAACGGCGGAAAGTCAACACATGAGGATGAACCGATGAAACCTGTGCTGTGAAACCCACAGCAAAGGATGAGTGAAACCCTGTCAGTCCCGCGGCGACCAGTATCATGTTAATCACAAAGAGAACATGTATGTGCATGCACAGCTTCATTCAAATATTTGTTCTATATAAACTTTGACTTTCTGCTTCATGTACTGCTTGTACACGCTTTCTACTCAATTCTGAATAGAGAAATTTTAAATGTTTTCAATGTAAATTGTAAATGTACCAAGAAATCAATATTGTAAAATAAATAAACACTAAATAAATACATCTGATTTTCTGTGAGGGACATTTATTTATATCGTTTATTATGTGCTTTCGTTGCTATGACGGCTTCAAAGTTATTTATTTTATTTATTTGTTCTTGCTTTTGTTGTTGTGCATACAATATTATTTTGAACCGATCACGTCTTTAATAGTATAACTAAAATGATATAAGGTAATTGGGTACACAATTAATGAGATTTAATCTAGAAACTAAATGAAATTCTTTTGGAATTAAAAATGTCTTTTGTGCCCTTTTCAAATCGATCACATTTTCTGTCATACACTGTGGGAAATTACTATCAGAACAACTTCATGTTACAGTTACAAGAACTGATTTTCAGTGGGGAGACATTTGTTCCATTTATTATGTGCTTCGTTTTATGACGGCTCTAGTCACCGTTTACATGTACACCAGTATCATGTAAATATATTGAAGTCAAGTTCCAAAGTTGAAAACCCCCATCCCGAACCGGGGATCGAACCCTGTACATTCTGTATTGGAAGCCGGAATAAATCGATTCAATAGATCGACGAGTGTCGAGCACGGTGGTTCGAGTAGTGACCGCATTCAACGCTTCTGTCACGTCGCACGTGTCTAGCGGTGCGCCTTGCCACAGTGGTCAAACTAGCCCGCCGTACTCTGGGGTACGACTGGTTGCAGAGTGGTACGGCGCTCAACTAACTCCCCTACGGCGCCACATCGCTCTCAAGCTAACTTCAACAGAGGGGGGGGGGGGGGGAAGGGGGGGGGGGGTATACTCTAAGGACGCTGAATAGCTTCGATTCTCGACTGTGTATTTAGAGTTGTGAGAATAAGTTTAATTGGCCACAACGATCACAGGTTACGTTAGATTAAAACAAATGTTCACACCAAGGGTACTCACTGAAAAAAACGGATCTGTTTGCGTCTTCTACCGTCGATAACGTTAGCAAAAAATAAATTAATATAAAGATCGGTGCTATATTAGATTAAAAGAAATATATGGAGTTGGTCAAAAGTTTGTATTGACCTATTAGAAAAATTACCATTAAAACTTGGTACTTAATATTAGAGTTAACTTAATAATAATAGTATCTATTGTTTAAGAGCTATAAAATGTAGGGTAATTATAATAAACTTAAAAATCATTATATAATAATAAAAGTTAGGCTAGGAATTGTCTTTTTGCTCCATTCGTAGTGGTCAATAATTCTTTGTTAGCGGTATTATTCATTTTCAAGTCCAGTACACAAGAAAATAATAG
This sequence comes from Isoperla grammatica, assembly GCA_945910005.1. Lineage (NCBI taxonomy): Eukaryota > Metazoa > Arthropoda > Insecta > Plecoptera > Perlodidae > Isoperla > Isoperla grammatica. Next base: position 9,279,804 of record OX246741.1, read on the forward strand.
TCAATATTGTTGCATACAACGCAGATCAGATTACTGTTTGTAACGATAGATAGTAGATACAATATATACAAGATACAAGATAGTAACGTTTCGTTTCGCAATCGGTTGCGCTTGGGTTGTTTCCTCTATTCAATTTAAACACGCATTCATGTTTAGCTATAGCCTATATCCACCAGTCAAATAAACAATCTCCGGTAAATAAACAACCCTACCTACTTGTCTATATGAGCCCCTAATTGGAAATGTATGCTCAGATTGAGAACAAATCCTGCGGCCATGTTAAATTCACATCTGAGCTATTCGGATAATATTTCTGACTTTTTTGAAAACAACGTTATATTGTCGGCTGCATAGCTATTGAGCGAAAATTTAAGTGCGCGAAAGTTCTAGTTAGCGAAATTCGCGCACCCGATCATTCGCGCAATAGAACTTTCGCTCACTAGAGTATTCGCGCATTAGAAGATTCGCTAACTAGATATTTCGCGCACTAGACTTTTCGCGCACTTAAGGTTTCGCTTACTGGAAATTTCGCGCAATAGGCTATTCGCGCACTAGAGTTTTCGCGGACTAGAGTTTTCGCGCAACAGATTTTTCGCGCATTAAGGTGTTCGCGGACTAGACTCTTCGCGCACCTAAGGTTTCGCTTACTAGAAATTTCGCGCAATAGGCTATTCGCGCACTAGAGTTTTCGCGGACTAGAGTTTTCGCGCAATAGAACTTTCGCGCATTAGAGTTTTCTTTGCATTAAGGCGCAGCAGGATATCTGCGGTCAGGTATACTGTGTATATTGTCGGACCTGAAAACGTTCGACTCAGACCGCCTGCCAAGAATATTGATGTGCCGTTCTTGCGCTTAACCTACCGTGCCGCCAAGGGTCACCCCCCCTTCCCCCCCCTCACCATCGCCCCGTCATCATCACCGATTGCGAGCGGTTGCTTGTTAATGTTACCTGTTTGCGTATATATATCACGTATTATACATTTTGTGCTGTCAGGTGGTCCACTCCTGATAACGTCAAATGACGTTGTCACTCAATCACAATTGACACAAGTATTATTTAGATGTGGAGAAAATAGATATCTCAATCTCCCAGTATTTTAGTTTTCACCGTAACTTTACTAGGTAGTAATAAGTATTCTTATACTGATGTAGGTTAACAATACAGTGATTTATTTACAATGATGTCTCCACACAAGCAGCATGTTCACGTTATCACACCCAATTGGTTTACACATTTTATTTTATTTATTTATTAAATGTCTATTCTATTCAGTAATATTAAAAGTAATATTCGTGTATTCCAGGTTCTTATTGCTTCACGAATTATTAATGATAATAAATCAAGATAAACGACACATACAAAAACTCTAGTTATAACAAATTTGCGCTTACGTCCATTTCGGTATAATACACAGCGCAGACAGCATATTTTTGTTATGAATATGTATCGGTAAGTGATTTGATTATTTCGATTATGTACTTAATAACACAAGAAGAGCAACCTTTAATTTACCACGCGCACATTACTTGGAGTTAAAATATTCAGATAATATTACTATGCTTTTTCATGGTAAATCATATGCATGTAAAATGAACCAAAGCCAACGATAGGCGGTCATTGACGGCTTGTCGTTAGAGTAGTAAACCGCGGTTCTGGCATTCAGATTTGAATCCTGTGTAGCGCATGTTAACCATGACATGAATGCTTCTTCATAAATTAAGCACTCACTCATCGTCGCGATTTTCACTGGTGGTAAAAAAAAAAAAAATGTAAGAAGACCCGAAATATCGTCACCTTCCAAATTTGTCCAAGGTTTAAATGAGGGTTGGTCTTGTACTTTACAAATTAATATTATATATTAAAAATGGTTAGTGGTTGGTATATAAAAAATGGTTGTGATCATATGTTTATTTAATTATATTAAAATGTAATAATTTAATTAAACGACGGGATTTCAGGGGAGGCTAAGGGGGAATTGACTCGGCTGAAGCCCCCAAGCCCCTTCCCCACTATACACGGCATTAGTCTTGGCGAATTATCAATAAACAAATGTTAATACGTATTTAAAAGGGAATTTTCCTCTTTTTTTAATGTTCATCTTCTACTAAATTAGTTGACAACTTCGTAAATATGAACACATTAAATGTATTTACTTAAATAAAAATACAAATTTTGTATTTTTATTTAATTAAATTATATCAATCATCCAATTTATCTGAAGTGTTCTACTTCTTTTTTACAAGTGATGAAACACATGACATTTCTTCAAAGTAGATTACCAATAAGATAAAATTTAACAAACACAACTTGCTTATATGATTATTGTATTCGAGGATATTACGAATCGAGAGTATATACAAAGAGAATATATTAATTTTTACTTTAAAATATAATTACAAAACGTAAAACATTTTTGCGGTATATGCAGTCCACTGTTCGATGTGTCAACAATACAACAACAAATTAATCAATTTAATAGAAGTTAGTTTATGTCGTCCCGGTAGCTCAAGTGGGAAGAGCAATGGCGTGCAATGCCGCAGATCTGTGTTCGATGTCAAGTCAGGGCATACTTATATTAGAATTGCTATATCCGTAGATTATCCATAAAACTGAAGTTGGCTATAAACAAACATGTCATAATTTGTATGTACACCATACGTAAAGTAAATCGTGGATAGTAACAGTCACCTTCTGCTTGTTAATAGTAATATTAAAATACTACAATTTTGTTGTGATTCTCAATTCTCAAGTAATTCTCAAGAGAATATTGTAACGAAAACGACGCATGTCACACTATTTCGTTGTGTGTAATGAACGTAAAGGGAAGACAGTGCATGCAACGGGAGTGTACGTATCCATATGGGTATGGGTAGGTTTTATGTAAGAACGCAAATAACAACCACTTCTTCTTGGCACAATAATTTAAAGTTATTTTATCTAGTTGTCTATACGTTGGACGAACTGGAGTTCTATTATGGATTATATTCACTTTCGAGCACGTTATTGTAAGTTTATTATTCACATTTCAGCCTACAATCAGGGGTTATGGTTTAAATAACAAGCCAGCGTTTGGCGTGACGCGTGATTCTATTAAACCGCGGTTGTTGCTTTCCAAGTTCGAATCCTGGCTTGGGTATGGATGCCATGTGGCGTTTTTCATATTTGTAATTACCCAAGCACCGTCTCGATTACCCTCGTGGCCAAAATATGAGCGTAAAGCCCAAATATCACTTGAACAAAATAAAATGCAACAACATATTTCGTAAGTCCATTGTCTGTATGAGTAGATGTCACCCGTCGGAAATAACGATGTAGTTCTTGGTAGAAGTGTCCCCTCTCGGTCTGTTTGCTTAAAATATAAAGTGTAATAGATAAGGTATAGAATGAAGGCAGTAGAAGTCATTTTCCGGGACCGAAAGTACGTTTAAATCGTACCGTGTTATATCCAATAATTACGATAAATTCGTTTAGGCATTTATTAATTTGGGTGAGCATAGTTGAAATTTTTGTGTACCAAACAATTTGTATGTTATCGTTACCTTATTATTATTAAATAATATATAATTAAATAATATGTTATTATTTTTATTATTAATATTATTATTTTTATTATTTATTACATACAAACTAGGTCGAAACCGGTATTAGCATATTGTACGGACACAAGTGTCAAGTACTTCCATGTATTTACCTTATAACAAGTACTTAAAATTTACATAAATTAATCATTGTTTATAGTATTTTCTCCGAACCAAACTTAATTTCATAAATTAATTGAAAATATATACGGTGTGATTTCTCGTAGCAATCCTAGCACTCGCTCTTCGTACGGTGGGAAAAACCACGTAAAACCCCCGTCAGTGTGGATGTGTTCTCAAAGTTTTCATTATTCTACATTTAAAAATGTACGCAGTATTCTACATGTGTTCAGTATTTTTGCTTTTTGCATCTTGATGTATACGTTTGGCTGGATACCTAATACTTCAATACTATTGTGGAGCTTTAGTGGAACAATACCGTTAGCTGATATTATTAATGGTATAGTTGTTACTTTGGTTTGTTTCCCCATTTTCCTTATCTCAAGAGAGCTGTCGAGTACGTTGTTAAACCACAAATACTACTACAACTACTACTACTACTACTACTACTACTACTACTACTACTACTACTACTACTACTACTACTACTACTACTACTACTACTACTACTACTACTACTACTACTACTACTACTACTACTACTACTACTACTACTACTACTACTACTACTACTACTACCACTACTACTACTACTACCACTACTACTACTACTACTACTACCACTACTACTACTACTACCACTACTACTACTACTACTACTACTACTACTACTACTACCACTACCACTACTACTACTACTACTACTACTACTACTACTACTACTACTACTACTACTACTACTACTACTACTACTACTACTACTACTACTACTACTACTACTACTACTACTACTACTACTACTACTACTACTACTACTACCACTACTACTACTACTACTACCACTACTACTACTACTACTACTACTACTACTACTACTACTACTACTACTACTACTACTACTACTACTACTACTACTACTACTACTACTACTACTACTACTACTACTACTACTACTACTACTACTACTACTACTACTACTACTACTCCCTACTACTACTACTACTACTACTACTACTACTACTTCTACTACTACTGATAACCCAACCATGTAATAATTCAGAGAGGGTCTGGTGAAAAACTATAAACTAAAAATGTGTGGAGAAATTTTGTAACTTGGCACGTTAAAATGCTACAATTTGGTAGTAATTCTCAATTCTCAAGTAAATCTCAAGCGAATATTGTAACGAAAACGACGCATGTCACACTATTTCGTTGTGTGTAATGAACGTAAAGGTAAGACAGTGCATGCAACGGGAGTGTGTGTACGTATCCATATGGGTATGGGTAGGTTTTGTCATAACGCAAATAACAACCACTTCTTCTTGGCACAATAATGTAAAGTTATTTTATCTAGTTGTCTATACGTTGGACGAACTGGAGTTCCATTATGGATTATATTCACTTTCGAGCACGTTATTATAAGTTTGTTGTTATTTGTTCACATTTCAGCCTACAATCAGGGATTATGGTTCAAATAACAAGTCAACGTAGTAGGCCGCGGTCCATTTGGCGTGACGCGTGAGTCTATTAAACCGCGGTTGTTGCTTTCCAAGTTCGAATCCTGGCTTGGGTATGGATGCCATGTGGCGTTTTTCATATTTGTAATTACCCAAGCACCGTCTCGATTACCCTCGTGGCTAAAATATGGGCGTAAAGCCCAAATATCACTTGAACAAAATAAAATGCAACAACATATTTCATAAGTCCATTGTCTTCACATAACGTGAGCATATATAACGAATTTAATATTTACACATTGCTATCTCATATATTTTATTGAGTAAGTAAAACATAATCATGGTCGTCACGATGAGGCTGAAGCGAACATTGTCATCCCCATATACACCCCAACTGAAGAAGACGCCTGCATCCACACAACTAGCAATGCTCCGGTGTGTAGCGTATCGCCTACCATCCAGGGTGGCCTGCACTAGTCAGGCGATGTTTTTGGAACGTAGTGGTTGGGACCGGTTTCGCGGACTAGAGCTTTCGCGGACTAGAAGTTTCGCGGACTAGAGTTTTCGCTTATTAGGCTATTCGCGTATTAGAACATTCGCTCAATAGACTATTCGCTAGTTTAATTCTTCGCTCGGTATATTTTTCGCGCAGTAGACTATTCGCGGACTAGAGTTTTCGCTGACTAGAGTTTTCGCGCATTAGATCATTCGTGCACTAAAGTATTCGCGGACTAGAAGATTCGCGCATTTAATTATTCGCTCAATATATTTTTCGCGGACTAGAGTTTTCGCGGACTAGAGTTTTCGCGGTCTAGAGTTTTCGCGGATTAGAGCATTCGCGCATTAGGCTATTCGCGGACTAGAGTTTTCGCGCACTAGAGCTTTCGCGCAATAGACGATTCGCGTACTTAAATTTTCGCTCAATAGATATGTTCCCATATTGTCTCTATAAGGAATATATTTTAAGTGAGATTTTCTTATTCTTACAGGGATTCAACGTTCTCTCGGTGAAGACTCGGCATCACAGCATCGTCTACTATCAGTGATAACAGCCCAGGAGGAATAGGTGAGCTTTGAACATTTTGTCACTACTATATAGTTTTTAAGATTGAATAATCATATGATAGTGTCAGTAAAAAGGTATCTCATATGGTGTAATTTTAAGAAGGGTTAATTGTAAGAAAAGTACGAAAAGTACATATGTACTTTAATTCATCCATTTTTTTTTCTTTTCATAATAAATTATTTCCTAATGTATTTTTTCATGTACCAGTGTGGTTGTATTTTTCATGTAAAATATAAAAAAAAATAAAGACACTATTATTATTATCATGGACAATGGTATGTTCGTTTCATGTCCATTGTCTACCTTGCAATTGCGGAAGACCTGATTTCGTTATGTTAAATTTTGCTTTAAAATATTTTTAATCAAAATATGACATCCTCGAGAGAATTTAGTGCCCTTACTTACGAATGTTTCTTTATTTTAATGAATATTTCCGTTTTTCAAACAAAAAGAAAGAGCAATTATTTATCTAGACGATGACATATTTTGACTGACTTTTAGGGCAATTTAAGAAGATTTTAAAGCAATTTTAAAAAGAGAACTAAATCAGTAGGATGCTCTGCAAGATAAAAATGAAACTCCTCATGCATAGAATTATTATAAATATTAAATATAATTAATTTTGGTTTAAAAGGTACTAAAGTGCAAAATGCTAATTGCAATTTGTAAACTGCCACAAAAACTTTTTTATTGTTTATTCTGCGGTAGTTTCCACTGCATTCAAAAGTGTAGCTATCTGTTTCACACATATAAAGAAGGGAAACAATAAAAATAAAGAGCTAAACATTAAAGAGTATTAATGCCCAGACCACAAATACACTGATTTTCATTCATAAAGTTCTTTTTGACGTGTATTTCAATGAACGCATCGACCGAACTCCGTTGGCAGAGCTGAGTTAGTATAATTGAGTTAGATACTCCGACCGCCGGATAAGAACATCAGAACATCCAGCCACGATTACCTCAACATTTCAATGCATTTACGTTAACCTTATTTCCATTACTGGCTTTAAAGAACGAAATATTAAACCGCGTGAAACGCGAAGAAAATGGAAAAAGAGAAGAGAGAAAATTTGCCAAAAAGTTAAAAAGTTAAACCAGATATTAAATGAGGGTAAGTCGGTGTAATACTACGCATACATGCAAAGAAAGTAGAATTGTGTTCAGCTTGAATTGAACATTCATGCAAGAAATCTCAAATAACGAATCTAGTTTTTCTGTATAGCGAATAGTTTCGAATAATGATGGAGAAAATTGCTTTTTCGGTCTCCGGTATTCCGCTTATCTAAATGCATTTAAAATCGATTTGTAAACGCAGATGCTTTAATTATTATTAGTATTATTTGTTGTTGTGCGACTTACTTGACAGTTTGTTCATCAAATTGTCAAGTAAGTCGCATTTAGATTACCGGAGTACCGGATACCGAAAAAGCAATTGTTTTTCAATTTTGATCACACACGGCGTCGACCGAATCATATCTACCACACATAGCTAGGGTGGTCTTAAGGGAAACACTAGGGAGAGATGGAAATATTATACTAGGAGCAATGTGAGATAACGCGTGCATTTTTTAATCTATATTATAGGGGTACAATATCCGGGGTTTTCGAGAAATTTCGGAAATCGTTCCAGTTACCATCCAGTCTCACTAATGAAAATGAAAATGTTTAGTTTATATAAATTTTATGAAGTGAAATTTGTAAAGGATTTTTGTTTTGGTATAAGTTATTGTATGTTATTGTGTGTCATGTGGTAACAGCTTTGGCTGCAGAGACCAAATAAAGGTTGTTATTATTATTATTTAACTAAATGAGCTTATACTCTCTTTATACAATGCCAAGAACTTAATAGTAGATGCATTCAGGAGTAAAACACTATAACTTATGACTAAACTAAACTGTAGTATGAGGAGATGGTGAGAATACAGAGTAAATACAACAATGTTACTAACAAAGCTAATCTAATGAGCATTGAGCTAATAGTGGGTGGAATAGTCTCCTTTTTCACCTCTTACGACTGGCAGAGTTATATCCTAGACCAAATTCTGCCTCGAACCCAGACGGAGGCAGATGCTTGAAGGTCTAGCTAGTTTCTAGATAGCTTATGATACTACACATGAATAGGAGCATATTGTAAAGTGCATGCAAACATTAATGTCGAAATGGTTGAACCACGTGACCTAAAAGTGGGCGTGTCCACGACGGGTCAACTGATTCCTCGACGCTACTTCTAGGTCCCTCAAGATGCCGCGCGTAGATGAGAGGGTTTCAGTTTTGAATTATCGGTATATTTAACGAGGTTGTCAGGCCGACCGAAGCCCCAAGAGCTTCTTGACGTCATGGAACATATGTTGCGCGGGTCTAGTTGCCTGGCTATGAATCAGAGGCTGCCTATGTTGCGAAGACGAAGCCCAAGAAGATATCGGGTCAATGTGTACAGGGGCGTCGGAAGTCTATTTTTCCAGAGGGGGCGAACTTTCTAGCTGACTTTGCAACATTTTGTAAAAAAAAATCCGTAAGTTACCATGCAGCCAGCCTCTGAAATCGCTTGAAGGAATAAGCGGAATCTGTACTCTAAAATGCATTTAATTCATATTGGCCATTTTTTCAGGGGGGGCGAGATGATACTCTCGCCCCCCCTGCCCCCCCGGTTCCGACGCCCCTGAATGTGTAACGACTAAAGGTTGATGTAACATAAGCGCCATTCACAATTCACAATCAGTTGTAAGTCGTAAGGAGTATGGTTCAATATTGCAATGTGTATATGTTTCAATGCAACTGGTCACAACCCGTCGTAAGGGGTAAGAAGTTCAATTCTTTGACATTTGTTACACCTTACTTTAAGGCCGATCCACAATTGAAATAAGAGTTGCAATAAGAATCCGTGAAATAGTGAAATAAGAAGCTATTGATTCACAACAGTCTTCTAGTACCTTATTTCAGTAGTCAAGCCAGTGCTTTAATATGCATTTACTTTCATTGACGACATCAACAACAGCGCATCCGGCACCACCGTTTTTGTTTTGATCTCCGTAGTAGGTCTTCTCTTCTGGCTCTTCTGCGTTCTGATTGGTTCGTTATAAGGAAGTTGAAATAAGAAATGGAATTGACTATTTCAATCCACTGTGACAGTTGTGAACCACAGCATTGTTATTGCATGTTCCCTCTTATTTCAATTGTGAATCGGCCTTTATAAGCAATACGCCTTACTCCTTAAGCCGCGTCCACACAAATGACTAGTGATTATATTGACTATTGACTACAACCCCACCGTGGTTATTTCTTAGTCAAGCCACAAAACCAACAAGACTCGTTTCATTGGCTGCGAGTGAGAGTTCTGCGCGCTGATTGGCTGTGACTGAGACTTGACTAAGGAATTGAGATATTTTCAATTCGTTAGTCAATAGTCAATAGTCAAAAGTCAAAAGTAAAGTTGTGTGAACGTCAGCACGTATCGCCTATGGTTCAAATCGCTTAATCAATAGTCAACTCATAGGTTGCACGTACGTCACATCTTTGCGCGTGGCGGCCCCATTTGTGATCAAACTTTGACGTTGCCATAGAGAAACAATTGAAGCCTGTTGTTGTAGAACACAGACATTCCTAGTTCTTTAATATTCAGCCTGTTTTTGAAATAAAATTTATATTTGTGGTAATGTTTTTATTTTTGTGTTACTTGTGTTTACATTTTAAATTCTAATTAAGCTTATTTATTAAATTTCAATAGTATTTGCCAATGATCTAGGATTGGTCCTCATCAATTGTGTCGCAATCATGGCCGCTGTGACGTCACGTGGGAACTATGAATAGTCAAAATAGTCATTTATGTAAACCGGCTCTTACGCCTGATTGTGAATGGCACGAACATCTCAACAATATCAATGATGAAACAGCCCTAATGGATCTACATTCTTCAATCGACTATTATAATTTATGAATCAACGTTCTCTCTCTTCCACCCCCCCCCCTCCCCCTCTCTCACACCCTCTCTCATTGTTGAAGTTCATCGATATTGAGGGCAAAAAGAAACGCGAATAATGTAAGATAGATGGATGGAGCATTGTCTTCATTTCTCAGCCGCTTGTAGGCGTCTGTTGTAGACTTTGGAGGTGAACCACTCAATGGTGACGTCAGTTCCTTCCTTTACGGACAGTGACACCTATCTAAAGCTACTCTAATTGAAATGGGTCTAAAGTTGACCGGTGAGCTGTCTCTCTATTATAGTCACTATACACTCTATAGACTAGATATTGTCAGTGTTGTGTTTGGAGGGGACGAACTTTGAGACAACTTTGCTTTCTATTCTGGCTGGGATGTGATCGCGATGAGTTTAAATGGCGGGGGAGGGGGGGGGGGGGGGGTTGACAGGTACAAAATCAACTCTAAAGGACCCCCTTTGTTTGTATTTCAGATCCAGGGTATAAATTTGTTAGCACAGGTGTACACATTTTTTCGCTGGTCTTATGGGTATATTCAATGCAGAAGGTTCAGGGTTTGATTTATGGTTTAATTGCACTGGGGGTTTTTGACTTCTGAAATTTTTAATTTAATTTATTTACCTATAAAGGCGTACCTTATCCAATAGATAAGACAACCACATAGGGGTAATTGCCATTCATTGTCGTACAACATGTTAACACTGATTTTGATTGAGTCTGTATGTAATGCAACAAAAATGAAGAATATAATAATACAATTCTTACCTACAACCAAAAATCTCAATCACTACGTTTATCAGGGCTTTTTAAGTCGATTTAAGGTTTCCGTAAGTCGATACGTTTATCAAGGCGTTGACCATTCGGCGTAAAAAAGCAACTTTGATATTCTCCCGACAGGTGTCGTCAAATCGTCTTAAAACACGTACAGTAAGGCGGTGCGCAACATTCAGTAAGCGGTGTTCCACACCTACATAACCTATCGCGTTCGTGCCTTGCAATAATTGTCAAATGAGTACACTCAGTTGCCGCTAGGTTGTGGAAAGATGGCGTCTTAAACCGTTTTAAGTGTTTATCACGTCAAATTAAATCGGTTTAACTGTTCTAAGTCACTTTGGAAAGTGACCTAAAGTTAAACCGTTCTTAGCTAAATCGATGTGTTTACCAACACCATTAAACCGATTCAACCCTTAAAACGATTTACTTAAACCGGTTTAAAGCTCCTGATAAACGTAGTGAATGTAAATCAATGTTGCAAGGGGTTATTCTTCCTCTTCTTTAATTTCTCAATCATCAATCACCCACTCTCTTATTCTCTCGCTTAGTAGTTCATCATGAACATATATTACTTCAACTGCTTGTGCTTGGTTCGATCCCAATGATTCTTGTATATTTCGCATTTAATTAACATAGTTTCTATTTACACGAGATCTCGTTTATTATATCGACATCGAGAGTCGATTGTCGAGAGTCGATAGTCTGGTCCGTAAATAACACGATTACTGATGCGCGACCTTAAGTATAAACTAACGATTCATCTTTGTCGAAACTCTAGAAAACTGTTCGAGTCGAATGCGCCAAAGAGTTCGTTAGATTCTGCTGCCTGGCTAGGATGTTGTTAGGGAACACAATAATAATAGTACATTTCTTTTTTTAACCGTAGAAGTATGAAGACTTCATGACATTTTCCATTCTTATGTTGTTGTTTTTTCAGCCATACATATACATAATCTACAGTTTTCTTTGGAGAAAAAAATACGAACGTATTTAATTGGTTTTAACTTTTGAATAGAGTATAATAAGGTAAGCACATGGAACATACTTGACATTTTGTGTCCGTTTTACATGTTTGCATCGGTTATGACTGAGTATGCATGTATTACAACAATAATAATAATAAAAATTAATTTAAGAAACAAGGGGAATTAATTAAATTAAATCTAAATTAAAAAAAGCAGCATAAAAGTGCGTGAATAGAAAGAACTAGGTCCAAATGAAGAGAAACAGAAGAAATAAAATTTAAAGCATTTTTAAAATTTGTTGTTTGTTAACGGTTTGTTATTCTGTACCAACTACAAAACGCCTCTTGTCAGATGTCAGCGCGCGTCTCTATTGTGTGTGTTGAACAGAGGTATGGATCCTTGTTGTGTCGCCCGCGGGGTTGGAGGCCCTGGAAGATTACATTACCCAACGGGCTACGTCAGTGTGCTTGTGTCATGAGCCAATAACAGCCAATTACCTTACACGCTGCAATAATGTGCTGCTCGTTATTAGCTTATTATACCGCTTGATTGGCTGATCCTCGTGCTCTGCTTTAGCGAGGTTTCTACGATGTGACAGATTTACTTCCGACAATGTACGTTTTGTATCCATGTATTTCAGTAAAGGTGCATTCACAATCTTTACTAGTACTATGGTTTAATGATTAAGACTAAGCCACAGACTTCTTTCATTGGCTATGAGTGAGAATACTGCGCTCTGATTGGCTGTGACTAAGGTTTGTCTTGAGTTGACTAAGGAATTGAAATTTGTTCAATTTCTTAGTCAAGTCAAGACAAACCTTAGTCACAGCCTATCAAGCGCAGTATATTCTCCCTCCCAGCCAATGAAAAAAGCCTGTGGCTTAGTCTTAATCATTAAACCATAGTACTAGTAAAGATTGTGAATGCATCTTAAGGGCCGGTCTTACAATCTCCTAATAGGAAAGATATTTGTAGTAATTAAGCTATTTGGAGGATTTTTAAGAGTTTTGATTGGTCGTTGCCATGGAGAAAACAAGCTATTCGACGAATAAGTAGTTATTGGACATTGTAAGACTGGACCTTAGATTATCTTTAAATTATTGGATTACAATGAATACTATTAGAAAATTTGTGAAAAACAACAAAATTCTAGAACCAATTAACTGATTTATACTGTGTGACTTTTCACTGATCTACATTCAAATCATGGGGTAAAGTTGTCTCTATACTGATTGGATACAATCTTACATATGCTTTGTTGCTAACAGGCGAGATCGGATTTAAAATGCCGATCGTTGATTGGCCAATAGTCTCTTGTCTATGACGAACGCATAGATACGGTTATTTTAGCACAAATTTTAGTCTCCTGCTTGTGAAATCGCTGAGTTTAATACCAACGTATAATGGTGGTGTACGTTTTTAGCTCCTACCATCTACTTTCAAAAAGTCATTTACGGTCTTGACTTACATTACAAGTGTTGTGAACTCTAAGATCCGAGCACGTCGTAATATGTATGAAAGAACGCCAGGAATCCGTTGATTATAGTTCATTGTGTGAACGTGGCAGAAGATAAGGATCCGAGGTCAATATGAGACTATCTATAAGTTGGCGATAGTTTAATACGGAATATTTCGTACAGCAGGTATTGTGTTCATAAAGCTGAATATTAAACAAGGACAGCAATTTAATTCACTCTGCAAAATTTGATCATAACACCATCCATGGCTGTTACAGATTAACCAAAGCGAAGTACGCTTCCACAGTAACCTTGTGAATTCTGACGTAATAGTTGAGTGAGTCGGAGCCAATCAGCGGGTGGCTTTTTAAAATGCAGAAATTTGGTTGGCCAGTACCTCACTCAGGACGTCAGTTTCCACAAGGTTGTGGTGGAACGACTTTATTTATAATCATATATATACTCTTTTACCATGCTGCATTCATTTTTATACATCCTTTTAACAAAGCGTTTAGTCGTTCATGTTTTAGTACGCACTTTCGATGCCATGTACACACCCCACATTATGCACTCAGTCTGCCACTCAGATTCAAACCACTACAGGGTTGCCACGTGGCACCGCCAAGACTTTATTACACTGTTGTCGCTTTCGCGCCGCCATTTACGGACATTTTACTACCCTGTTGCATTTACTTTCGTTTTTATGGCTTTCATATTTATTTCTAAATCAACGATAAAGAAAACCATTACTGTTATTATTATTATCATCATCACTCTCTCAACCTTTTTGCTCAAGGCTAAAGATTACCCCCTACTTTATTGTTCACGTGTAATGTAATGTGTTTTTTGTTTTATGTTTTATGACCTTATATGCATACTTTGTACTGGATTATGGTAATATGTCATTAAAGTCTCTGCCTTTTTGCCGAGTTTGTCAATATGACACTTGGTGACAATTTTTGAAAAATTATGTTGACTGAATTACATTGCAGCAATAATAATCATCATACAGCGACGAAACAATTGATTGCCAAACATATCTGAATTTACAATGATGAATTTATCAAAAAAACAAACGGGTTATATATCTGAAAATAGAGCTTGTAATATGACAGCACGCCATTACTTTTACTACTAATACACTTTGATGTGTATGTAAAAGTGGTATGTTGGAAAAGAAGCTCCCGAGTGGAGATGAAAATGATACATCCTGATAATAAAATAAGAACAGTAATTGTCCTACGTCCCACAAGTTCAAATTTACACAAGTCCAAATTTTCGTCATGTAAATCCGACATCTCATTTCTCCGTAAGTCGGACTTGTGGGACTTTGACAATTTAACAATGCGCTCTTTAGCCTGATAGTGATGAGTGATGATCGATAAATGATAACGAGGAAGGGAGGAGGAGAAGCCTAGTACCGGCACATAGCCTACTACTGTCTAAGAGTCCTTAGTAAAGCTACATAAACCTCTGACATCATACACGTCGTACGTCATACATACTATTATCAAAGCAGTGCAACATGAAACCTTAATCTCCTCTAATCAGACGGGCGGACAGGGTAAAATTGACATCACAACTCGCTCCTCGAATGACAAAGTGACGTAACGATCGCGTTCAGACAAATGACAGCAACATCAGTCTCAAGTTACTAATTACCTGGCTATATATAGGGCATCGTGTTTCATGTGCTGGACGCTAGAACGCTCTGTGCTTGCATGGACATTTACTAAACGGCTTTGTGTGTCCATCATGTGTGTCAAATAGGAATCTGTGAGCTATGGGATGGCTTCAATAGCCGACATGTGAAGTAAACCGATATGTGTCACTTTATGGAGTAAAATAGAGTGTTACAAGTTTACCGTGCGAGAACTCAGTCAAATAACACTGATTTTTCAAACATGTTTATCTTCGTACATAGAATTATTAATTACGTTTTTATGCAAGTCAAATAGTACTGACACAGATAAGCCAGTTGTCTGGGGTACTGATTTTTCAAACACGTTTATTATCTTTCTACATAGAATTATATTTTATGACGTTTCTATGCAAGCCAAATAGTACTGATTTTTCAAACACGTATATTTTTCTATTTAGAATTAGAAACGTCATAAATATAATTCTAAATAGAAAAATATACGTGTTTGAAAAATCAGTACTATTTGGCTTGCATAGAAACGTCATAAATATATGCAAGTCAAATAGTACTGATTTTTCAAACACGTATATCTTTCTACATAGAATTATTTATGACGTTTCTATGCAAGTCAAATAGTACTGATTTTTAGTACTGATTTTTCAAACACGTATATCTTTCTACATAGAATTATTTATGACGTTTCTATGTTAGCCAATTATAGTACTGATTTTTCAAAAACGTATATATCTTTCTACATAGAATTATTTATGACGTTTCTATGTTAGTCAAATAGCACTAATTTTTAAAACACGTATATCTTTCTACAAAGAATTATTTAAGACATATGATTTACGTTGCAGCAAGCATTTCCATTGCACCTGCTCGAACACCGATAATGTTTATGTTTACGAACCCTGGGGTTGGAATTCATAGTCGGCCCCTACACCTAGGGGCGCCCATTGTTACCAAGGTAACAATTGTTTGCATGTTATTTCCCATAAACAAAACAAATCCATAGCAACAATGGGTGCCCCTAGGTGTAGGGGCCGACTATGAATTCCAACCCCATGTACGGGGCTTCCTTTCGAAGTCTTTTAAATGTCTCTTTGTGTCTGAGCGCTTACAATCTTCGCCTGTAACCCCCCCCCCCCCCCCTACCCCACCTGGTACTTTGTTAGCCTACCGAACGTTCTCTTGGCACGCCAAGTGAATGATCTCTAGTTTCTGTTTTGTGTTTTTTGTTCTTACTTTTGTAGTTAATGTCTTTGTAACGTTACGCTGCACCTTAGTAGTTTCCACGCTTTTGTGTAGTAAGACGTTAGAAAACGACGTGATGATATTGATAGCGCTTCTTTGTAGCTGTAAGTGTAACAAGTGAGTAGAAATGAGATACAGAGTACATCTATACAAGTGATCTTGTATGCACATTCACATTTACATCACTCGTTTAAGTTCTAGTGTTTGGTGTTTGGAAGAGGCCTAGAGTCGAAACATGTAAGGTAATATTTCCAAAATTAGTGTTGGGTTAGTAGGTTTAAATTGACTCCTAGTTACTAATGGTTCAAGCACATTTAATATGAATAAAAATGTAGAGTTTTGAATTGTGTGCAATTAAAAACTGCTAATTTTGTTTTGTGTATTTTATTAAACACATTGATTTACTAACATATACTTGTGATTTTTTTTCTTACATAAAGTCATAAGATAATTACTTTTAGAAATTTAAAATATCATTATTACATTCATTTAAATAAGCTATTAATTGTTATATTTTAAATCTGGATGAATTGAAAAACTTGTCAAATTTTGCGAAGTGGTAGGGTATAGAATACTAGGTACTACGAATTAAAATATTTTGGAAATAAACTCGGTAGCTAATATCTAATTTGACGTTCTTTATTATTTTCTAAGACAATATGAAGTCATAAAATGATCATATTAAAGAGTGTTCAAGGTTAGGCATTTTTCAGATTTTTTTTAAGTAAATTAAAAAACGTACAACCTTTATATTTGCTTTTTACGGTGCATTTTTAAACACATTCTAGACCTCTTTATTATTTCTGCTTCTATAAGAACGGGAAAAACTGTAGACATGCCCTGTCATCTTAGAGTGCAAGTTGGGTTTACTCTATAATCTGAATATACATTAACACACAATGTGCTTAGGTCGCCACTCAGTAGTATGCAGGGCAGAAGTCGACGTAAGAGGTTTACTAATAAAATGTGGTTTTAAACTGGAACGTTTTTAGAGACATAAGTTAGTTCTCGAAGATCGAGACGTCTCACTTGTGTTTATGCGTTCAACACCCTTGAGACAATGTAAGCTGCTTGAGCTGTCATCATGCGTTTTGAGTCGCATTCTCTTTTAAGCACTTCTAAGTCGTCAACAAACAACCAGCTACAAGCAGGCTCACAAGTCGTTCTTAAAATTCTCTTTCAATTTCTATTTCTAGAGAGAAATGTTGAAGCATTTAAAATACTGGGTCTCGATTCGCAAAGATGCCTAACTTCTAAGTTGTCAGAGGGCCGGTATTTCAATGTCCAGTTTAAGTGTCAAGTAAATTTAACTGTCAGGTAAGCCCAGTTTGATGATTTCTACTGGCCGTTTTTATGATAAAAACAATTTAACTGAAAAGTAGATTTTAACTGGGCACGGCCCTTAGTCATAAGTAAGTCTCTGTGATATTAATCATTGCTGGGTCTTACTATATACTCACAAAACAAATATTGTACATTTTATTTTTGATATTTTAAAGCCTATTTCATTTAATCTTTTTGATCAAAATTAAGTTCACTGCTTTGAATAATAATTGGCTTAGGGAGGTAAACGTTATTTGTTGATATACTTGTCTTGCCCGATGAATTGCAAAATTTACACCTTGCGTGGTTGTTATAAAACTTGACGTACTCATCCATCATCTGAACAAATTTCAATACTTTCTTTTGGGTTAGTCGCACGCACATTCTTGTTTTATGTTAGGTCGTACTTTTTTGAGTGGAATTTTCCGTGAGACACCTAAGTCTTACGCTTTAGTGATCGGCCAATGTAACATTACAGACACAAGCAATTCCTATGCAGATTGTTCTTCATAAAAGCCATCCGCAGCCGTTGCCATGGAGACTCGACGTCATCAACTAATCACACTTCTTGAGTTTTAAAATGTGAATATTATAAGTCCTGAACCTTTCACAGCTTCACGTACAATGTTTGCATTAGTGAATATCTCATGTTCCTTTCCGTATACGCGTGGGTGTTACAAAAAAAAAGAAAAAAAAAAAGAATTCTGTGAGCAAATCGTCCTCCCAAGAGTTTTCTCGCAGTCTTTTTGTGAGTGCGAGCGAAAACAAGTGGAATAGTTTTTATCATAGCACGTTTTCTCGCTTTGGCGATGTCGCTGTGTGGAGGCTTCTAAGGTTGTCATGGAAACTGCTTCGTCTTGTGACGTCACGCGTGACTGCTGATTGAGCGACGCTCAATGACACCCCACCTCTTGAAACTCTTCTCTCTGTATGTCTGTCTGTCTGTCCGTGTGTCTGTCTGTCCGTGTGTCTGTCCCACCTCTTGAAACTCTTCTCTGTCTGTCTGTCTGTCTGTCTGTCTATCTGTCTGTCTGTCTGTCTGTCTGTCTGTCTGTCTGTCTGTCCCACCTCTTGAAACTCTTCTCTCTCTCTCTCTCTCTCTCTCTCTCTCTTTCTCTCTCTCTACTATGTACTCCCTAATTTGTACTTAATTAATTAATTAATTAATTTGTATTTCTTTTTAGTAATAGTTAGGTTGGATGTAAGAGAAGGCCCAACTGACCTTAATCACGCCTTAAAATAAAGACATTTATCCACCTATCGCTCTATCCCTCTCTCTTTTTCTCTCTCTCTCTCTTGCTCTCTGTCTGTCTGTCTGTCTGTCTGTCTGCCTACCTGCCTACCTACCTACCTACCTACCTACCTACCTACCTACCTACCTACCTACCTACCTGTCTGTCTGTCTGTCTGTCTCTGTCTCTGTCTCTGTCTCTGTCTGTCGTCGTCTTTCTCTCTCCTTCCTCTCCCCCCCCCCCCCCCCCACTCGTAGTTTACTTCCAAATATCGAATATCAAGCGAACAATTAACCGTATTCGATTGGTTTGGTCTTTGATCGTTCGTTTGAGAATTTGTTTGAATTCCATCGGACGGGAAATGGGTCGACGGTGTTTTTAAATGGGAGTATTTTAATGAAGTTAAATAAGCCTATTTTAAGACCGTCTCTCACTTGACGAAGTCTTTTCGGGAAGACGTTCACATTAAATAGCCTACGAAGAGAAATAAAACACACGAAATTAATTTTGATGATGATATTTTTCATTGAGAGCTAATTTTATATTTCAACGGCGTTTATAGGTAATTAAAAGTGAAAATAAACGGATGTAATAATAAGATGAAAAGTAGGAAAAAAATGATGATAGGGAGGTAGAAAGAAGAATTTTTTCAGCGAGTATTGGGAAGCCATGTAAACCATGCAATTAAAACAGTTCCATTAGGGATAAGTTACGACTTTGGGTTGGTTACCAGTAAATTCCTAATAAAGTGGGCGTGACTAACGAGGCTTCTCATAAGCGGAAGACTGCCCGGACGAAAGTGTGAAAGTACCGTAAGAATCTGTTGATATTCGTTGAAACAGCGAGCATAAATGGTGCTGTAGATAAGGATCTGGGGGCGGTATGACAACTGCAACGTTGCGGCTAAACAGTGAACAGCCCAACGCAATTACTCAAATTGAAGTAAAGAGATCGATTTGTCTGTAGAATTCCTACAATCATTACTACTTCAGTCCACATGTCGTTCTCGAGCGTAAAATGCCCGCTAAACTTCGAAACTAGTCCCGTTCGCTAAATATTCATACTGCCGAAGAAAAACGTCACGTAAGTTGTTCGAAGTACTCACGTAAATTGAATTGGCTAGAAAAGTTATGTCGTCAGGTATATAGGGGGTTAAGTTCACTCGCATTGCAAACGAACCTCATTTAAAAACTTTCGTCTTTTCACACTTTTCAAACTTTGCTCGTTTGTTTGTTTGTACATTGAAGTGCAACCGCAAATATTTACGAAATAATGTGATTGGCTGTACAAATAATGGGTGGATGGACGACTTTTATTGGCCTCTTCAACACAACTCTATTTTCATGGATGTTAAAGTAAAAGGAAAACACTAAAGGAATAGCCGTATAGCAAATTTGTACGGATTTAAAAACTGCACTAGCAAGAAATTTCCCGTGCATCTCAGCGATCAGAAACGTTTGTAACTTTTTCTCGCTTATTTGTGTAGCTGTTCTCGAGACATGATAGAATGACGGATTTTTGCGCGTTTGTTCTATTTAAACTAGGCCCTGCATTAATAAATAAACGTATCATCCAGGTATAATTTATACATTAAGTGTGCTAGCCCTAAACTAATTCAAGTAGAAAGGAAGTTATGAACATCCTTTCTTTCAGTTTTTTGTTCCAAGAATTGATATTTATAAATCTTTATGTTTACATTACCTTGTATTTATTATATGTCAATAAAGTTATTACCCATGAAACATTATCAGATTACTAACGAGCTGTGAACTTTGTTCACCCCTTGCCAGCGCCTTTGTTGTGCACGTATTTCAATATAGGATTTCCTCTAGATTAAGCTGTGAGGTAATTCTCTAACGTGGCGTGTATTCTCATCAATACCGCTTTCCTCCGTCAGATGGTATCACGATCATTGAGCTTAGCGCCTTCTGTTTATGTATAACGAAGCTCATATCGTACAGACGACGAGCAACGGATATAACGAAGCACATAATAATTCTAGCACATAATAAATAGGTAACGAAGCACATAATAAATGGTGAACAATATGTTCACCCTGAACTGTTCTTGTAACCCAGTGGGTATAGACTGTAAATATGAATTTATTTTTATTTTATTATTTACACAAGACGTCGCAGGAGTTCAATGGCTGTTTCATATAAAGGTTTAGTTTTGAATATTTAATGCGTTATTAAGATAAAATAATTTATAGCGTTTATACAGATTTCTTAGACTAGGTAAAGATATGTATATTATTAATTTTTCTTCGTGTACCAGCATAAATTGGTGTTAAGGATTTCGTTTGTCATATGGAAAATAAAATAATTGGTTACAACGTTGGATGGCCGATGGGTTGTAGGTCTACTACTGCAACTCGTCTGAGGATGGCGACGGATGTTGCCGAAATAAACTGCAGTGGGTGAGTAGTGCGTGAAATGTTTTAACCGTGTTTGTCCGAAATTTTTACTTATCATCTTCCGGTTAATGAGTCCTGTGTATGTTATGTCAAATATGTTGTTCCCCTCCATGTTTCCCCTCCAGTTTGTCGGTTGAGGGGAGGGTGGGTTGGGTGGGGGGGGGGGGGGGCACAATGACGTCAGAGGTCACGCCCTCATCCAGACACTTCATTAACGTCCCATCAGAAGGTTATTAGCAGCGTGGCCTAGCTGCTCGACGTCAGAACGCTAATAGAGCTGCAACTGTTTTCCCGCAGACACATCGGAAAACTCGCCTTCGATTTTCGAAAATGTTTTCACCGAGTCCAATTACGAACGAAGCCAATTTCACACGGGTCTTGTATTACTTTTGGTTCGGGGACATTCATGTCAGATGGCCATTTTGCTGCAAACAGTTTATATAAGTTGAAATACTGTTTCCGTTTGCTGAGACAGCTGAGTGGTGTTATTCAATATAAGTATTACCACTCCCGTTCGACTTAACATTATATACATGTTCACATGTTTACATGTACAACTGAATTTAGAACCAGACTAGAAACTGTAATGGATGCCAATCACTAATTCATATGTTTCATATTTGAAATATAGATCTTTGATTGGTTATCGCTCACTCGTCGATAGTGTTAGACAGGGTTTGTTTAGTCGCTTTAATTTAAAGTCTCCCACTGAAGATCAGTCTTGTTACTGAGTGGGTAGACTCTAAATGTGAATTTATTTATTTATTTAATTATTTTATTTTATATTAACTGTACCGAAATTAGTGTAGTACATGAAGTGTACCACACCATAATAATGTAATGGAATGAAATAGGTTTTCAAAACATGTCTTTCGTCTGTCACTGGCTATATAGGTTATTTGAAACACGGAACACGGGGGATATTGATGGGTACATTTATAAGAAAAAACATTTAATTCTCTAGCCAGTGGATGACGTATATTATTTCCTTGTACTTTTTGACAATTTTGAAGCATTTTGAAGTATTTTTAACGGTCAAAAATCTGGAGTTCTGCAGGGTGTTTAAGATACAGCCGTAATTGCTTGATGCTTAATAAAAAATACGATGGAAGGGTGGTATACCTGGCTGTTGTTCGATCCCCACGACCATTCTCTTCGTACATCAGCGTAAATTACCTGGTAGAGTGATATGTGTGCAGTAATAGACCCGACTAATTTGCAGTATATGCGCTTTCCATTATGCTAATGAAAATACACTATATAGAACACTATGGAGTATTTGTTGGAGGAAAACTATTGTTTTGCTGAAAAATGCATCAGGGGATTAGGTGGTATAAAACAACGGAGAGGCTGGCTTAGTTTGAATATGCATGACTTCAGAATGACAATGCCACGTGGTTTGTATTATTGTCTACCGCGTGGAATGTGTATCCATTCTAAGATTAATGTAGGTTAATAATACCCACATTACACGGTTCAATACTTTCATCAAACTTATTGAATTCAAGGACAAAAAAGCATCAATTAATAGAATCTATATTGTTGCACTTTTTACCAAACTGTTTTTGATTCGCTTTTGTTCTTGAATTCAATAACTTTGACGAAAGTATTGAGCCATGTAATGTCGGCATAAGAGAATGGAGGTATTTTAAGGAATGTACGAATATTGTTTGCAATACAGTTATCTGGTTTAAACCACCAATATCAAGACCGTGAAAGAATATACCAAATTGGAAAAGGGCGAAAACCGTTTCAATTTGGTTCCGTCGGAACTAAATACTATGTGAAAAATATTTTTCATGTTATAATTATCAGGGTTTGTATTTAAAATTTAGATAAAAATAACCATACTTATTAGGATATAGGAAAAGTTTTGTTAAGAGTATTCAGTACTTTTGAACTCAAATTGAGCCCGGTTTTTACTTTTCCGATGTGGTGTAACATTATTGAGATGTAATTGCAAACTGGAACCGTAGCGCTATTTCAATTTTGGCCGTAGTAGTATGTTTGAAAGTATTATTATATTGCACTCGTGGGTCTTAACTATATAACTATTTTCAATAAATATAAATGTACAAAACTCGGAATAAACCTTCCTTTAGAATCGTTTGAAACGTAAGACTCGAATTTATTACCTCGGAATTGAGAATATCGTTTGTTATCACTGAACCTTCACTTCTTGGAGAGCGATAAGTCTTTAAACTACGCGTGTCCTATTAACCGGTTAGTTTCGATATCTCTCTATACCATAGTGTTTCAGGAGTCCACACAGCACTCACTATGACAGGCAATTTCCTCCCCTGTCCGTGGCCTTCTCTCACTCGTCATATCACTGGAGTGTGCCAGAGATGTGGCCTGGTATGCAGGCAGGGGTTGTTATTTATTAGAGAATGTCATTCCAACAATTAAAGGATACCTTAGATACGTGTATTCCTTTTACGTACGTTATAGGAACCATGGAATTATTTTGTCGCATTAATTGTGGCTGCTATCATTAAAATCCTCCATTCTTTTGTCTCATTTCTAAATAACTGTAATAATAACTGTAACTACTGTAAGGTCCAGTCTTACAATGTCCCAATAACTATTTATTCGTCGAATAGCTTGTTGTCTCTATGGCAACCACCAATCAAAACCCTTGAAATTCTCCAAATAGCTTAATTGCTACAAATAACTTTCTTACTAGGAGATTGTAAGACCGGCCCTCACTATAATAACTGTAATAACTAGGGCTAGGATGTTCAGGACATCTCCTTTTTCTCTATTGGTAAATACTCGCCTGGAAAATAGTTTTAAGTGTGGTTCAAGTGTTAAGGATGCCAAAAATATGCATTTTATTTTGCCTTAAAATGCCTTTTAACATCATTCCATGAGAAAAGATCCTTTTTGGGCATTTTAAAGGGACTATTTTCCTATTTTGATATAATTTGCTAAAACAGACGTAAAACGTGCGAGTGCAGTGTCGAGCTTGCCACATCATCGGGCCAAGCATACGCAATGATTTGTTTGTTGTCGAATACTGTAACGATGAGTCAGAGATGAGATGAGCCAGCCGATGTCTGCAGCGACGCATCTACAATTTCCTCTAATCTATCTTAATTCAATAGGTCCTTTTTAGGTCCTTTTTTGCTGTTTTAAAGGTACTATTTGCCTGCCTTTTTCTCACTTTGAAAGGTCCTGAACATCCTATTCCTAGTAATAACTAACTTACCAATGTAAACATGACAACTTTCAAGGCTTTGTTTAAATCTTTCTCTATTAAAGAAGCACCTACCTACTTGTATAACAGCAAGTGTGTTTGAGCGTGTATGGTGGATTGTATGCTATGGTGACTGAAAGTGAGTGTATCTGTGAGGGTGCGAGAGTATGCATGGGATTGTTGTGTGAGTGATTAGATGAGGGTAAATTGTAATACGTTTGTATTATAATGACATGATTATGTATTTTATTGTATTCCACTTGTGGGGCGTATACCCTGTTGTGAATAAAGATTACATGCATAGATACAACTATTACAATCCACACCGTATTTTCATCTCAAACTATAACGTACTCTACTGTTTCCTCCCTTCATCTTTCCTCAGTAATAATAATAACCCTTCTCATCTCGAATATAGCCTACAACACGGACCCTCATTTGAATAGATTTTTTCCATTATTCTCTTCTTCAGAGTTTCTTTCAAGTACCTCCGCCGTTCGTGCCTCTCCATACATTCAGGGGATCGTTTACAGTAGTCGATACAAAGGCGTATCTTACTTCGTCTTTCAATGCTGTCTATGTTATGTTTTGTATCCATTATACTAGTCATCCATTGATGCATTGTGAATGTTTTCGTACTATTTTTATTGTTGTGTAGGAGTATTATTGAAAGTAGTGGTACTAATGATAGTTTGTGTTTTTAGTATTCGTGAAGTGGTGGTTGTCGTAATAGTGTTCGTACTAGTAATTGTAGTAGTGGTAAAAGTAGTACAGTACCATTAGTAGTAATAGTGGTAAAGTCGTCTTACAATAACATCGGTAATGCTTTCGTCATCAATCAATGACGTGTTTACGGTCTCGGCCAACCCGAGCAGGTATTTGTATTAGTCACGGCCGCTGGTTGGCTGCCGCTCACCCACCCGTGACGGAAGCATTACCGAAGATGTTGTACGATGACTATAGTGGTGGTGCAGTAGTAGTTTTATTTGTATTCGCTGGTATATAGATACAGTCGCAATCCCTGTTTTGAATACTTTAAAATTACATGATTATTTCTCTCTCTAAAAAGTTTGAAACACACAACCCCTACTTTTTTTATACACTTACTGAAATAATAAATCCTTATCCCACTTGAATGACTCCCACGTATCATTTCCACGAAGTGGAAGCTCAAGCCCACACAAATAAGTCTCAGCAACAAACTCTAGCATTCCGAGTATCGCGCATAACGAAGAGTGACAGTTCGAGATCCATTCTCTGCACATTCCCCCCCTTCCCCCCCCCCCCCCTCCCCCACACAAATCGCAAATCAGATAACCCGCCCACACTTCCAGACGAACTGAACTGAACCACCTACAACCACCACATTGTGCGGGTGAATGAATGAGCGAGCGAGCGTTTCCATTCTACTTGTTAGGTACCGGTACTAGCTTTGTTTTTCGTTATTATGTTGTCAATAAATGAAATAACTTTGATGACGGAAAATTTAAGTTTTGTTCAGTTTATTGGTTTTTTCAATTGGAACGAGATTGTCTAGATTCTCGTTTTGTTATTTATAGTTGCAACGTGTATGTAAATGTAACGGGTAGAATTGTACCGGAGTTTGTTACCCTAAAAACGAAATTTTAGAACGATTAATTTTACGAAGTCTTCGACAATTAATTCATAAAAGAGAGAAGAACGCATAGAATATATTTGATGAAAGTAAAACCGTGTTAGATCTCGAACTCTTGTGCAATACTTATGCAATATTGGTCTTGGTGGAGGTGCCGGGTCTCGACCTTGCAATGACCTCTATCGGTTAAGTTCCTCGATTTCTAAAATGTCTGTAGATGCATTCTTTGATTTATATATTATATTTGCTTGTATATATTTTTGATACTACTTAAATACTTACTTAATTTTTGCTAAAGTATGTTATTAATATCTTATCTAAATTTATATTAATTTATGTTATTTATTGAAAAATACTTCTTAGCTGGGATCTGAGTTTGTTTCAACTAAACAATGAATTAAAAATGTTTTTAATATTACGATTTGTATTTTTGCAAGTAATTCAGTAATTTACAATTAATAAATTAATTAGTTATTGAAATTACAATAGTAACAATTTGCAATATTTCAAAGTTTTTAAATTCATTGTTTACCTTTTAAATAAACCTACCCCGGTTGTGAATCATTATTTAAATAATCATAAAGCGTTCACAATATGTCAATAAAAAAAGAAACGTAAGTTTATCGAGTTAGATAATATATACTTTCTTACTCAACGTAGTGTGTTGTCATTCAGCAATATGACACACGTCGTGTCTCCACATCTTCCTACACACTCACTATAATCCATGGTATTCGACAGCCAAGGTCGTAATTAATACGATCCCGATAACACTGCGCTTAGACTCGGCTACACATGCCGCTTACATAGACCTCAATACCCATTAACAATAGTAAATAGCTTTGTACATTAGCCTAATATGATTATCCGGGTATTCAATCGTGTTATACACTGCGCCATGTTAATGTGCGATGTAACTGATGGTTATGTGGGGCTGTGGGCTCTATCCCGACTGCTAGTCTGTATTATACATTACCGGTACATAGGCATATATATATACTCGTCGTACAACATCTTCGGTAATGCTTCCGTCAATTGGGTGGGTGAGCGGCAGCCAACCAGCGACCGTGGCTAATTCAGATACTGCTCGGGTTGGCCGAGACCGTAAACACGTCATTGATTGATGACGAAGCATTACCGAAGTTGTTTCAAGAGACCTATATATATTTATACACCAGAGTTGTCTTGGATACAGGTCAGATCATTAATGGCGTCTCAAATCGATGTTTTTCGCTAGTCGACTAGCGTAGCAGACTAACCTAACAATTAGTAACAATGAATAAAAACAATTGTTAATTGTTGCTGTTAGTCGATGAAGTAGGTAAAGCAGGCCAAATTTTGGCCAAATATTCGAGTTGGGATACGCCCTCATTTGGTGGTAGAAAGTATTATTGTAATGTAACGAAGTTAATTATGTCTATTAGTGAGACACTGCATTAAGTCATTTACTCATTTATTTTCTAGATCTTTGAGATTCTGATTTATTCTATTTTTGTTAATTTATTTTGTGATTCTTTGTATTGTAAATAGGGTGAAAATATGATTTTACAAAAAGCTCGTAGTGTTGTAGCAATCTTTGAAATGTTGCCATTTTGTAGAAATAATAGAGAATCATGTTATACTGAAAAATTTCAATTCCATTAGTTGTCGTGGTTGGGTTTTAAGCTCTGTGCGTGTACAGTTTCAAATGAAAGTATTTCTATAACTATGTGGTTTCCAGTTAGATGCTATTCTGATCAGTGAGATCTATAAAAGTATTAATATATATTTTAATGTTTAAGCATTTATTTACATAAATAATTAATTTCATAGTGTTATTCACTATATGGTTACAACAAATGAAAACTAATTGAAACTAATTATATGTTGGAAAGATTGGCGAAAAGTAGTCGATTTGGTGGTACACAAAATACCTTATAATTTGCTT
This sequence comes from Isoperla grammatica, assembly GCA_945910005.1. Taxonomy (NCBI): domain Eukaryota; kingdom Metazoa; phylum Arthropoda; class Insecta; order Plecoptera; family Perlodidae; genus Isoperla; species Isoperla grammatica. The sequence goes on from OX246741.1 coordinate 9,307,771, forward strand.
TTATTGTTCATCTTCAACGCCGAAATTCGATAAATTATTCTGTCATTTAAATTAGATATTGTCTTCGGTTTGTGATAGATGTTATAAGAGAAAATCATGAAGACTAAATACTCTATATACATTTAAGTGATCTCTTAAAACATGACTTTCCCGTTGATCAGGATCAACCAACGAGATCAAGAGTTTGACGGAAATCCAATTCCGATCTACAAACAGACAAGTAGAGGCTAAGATTGAATAAGTTTTAAATGTAATTTTACTACGAACGATGTCGTGGATGTTGATTTTAACTAGAATAAATTGTTTCTTATATCTTGGTGCATTTTTGGAGACGTCGCTCTTCTTAAACTTATTGCTAGGACTCATAAACCAAGGTAATTTAAATATTGTACATATTTGGTGGAGGTGCCGAGTCTCGGAAACGCTGTATGGCAATTCATGTAATTCATTTTTTGAGCTTACATGCTCATTACAATTTTTTTTAAGTCAAACTAAAACGTTGAAGTATGAAATTTCCATTATACATTTTATATACTGCTATCTTGACTAAATCCGTCACCTCGGTTCATTTAAAATGAAGAAAATTAAGATTTACATTTTGTGGTATACTTAATTTATAATTGCCCCTATCTATCCTTAAATCTCCGTGACGATGTCAGTGATTATGATTAAGATAATGGCAACTCAAATCCTACTGACTGCTGAAATTTCTACAAAAATACCGAAAAAGCCTTTTTGTCTGTAAAATGTAGTGTGTATAGTAGAGTACTAGGCTTAGTTAAAATAAAGAAATAAATTTACTACCCCCTCTGTAAGAAGACTGACTTTCAGTGTGGGTGTTTAATTTACCAACCCTGTCGGCTCCTAACACCATAGACGAGTGAGCGATAACCAATCAAAGATCGTATAAAGTATTTGTACCTGTGAAATATTCACAAGGCATTTACGTTACATAAACAAGTAAATTTCTTTAGGTTATATTGTTTAACGTATGAATTAACGATCCGTTAGGCAAAGAGTATTGTATAAAGACAAAGCTGAAGTATAAAGAATAGGCGCGGTTTCACTTCTACCAACCTTTGAACGAGATTAGTGTACTTACCACAAAGGGAGATTTCGATCAGGCTCCTTCTCCGTTTTTCCATACCCTCCCCCGTTCTCTCTCTCTCTCTCTCTCTCTCTCTCTCTCTCTCTCTCTCTCTCTCGCTCTCTCTCTGTCTCTCTCTCTTTCTCTCGTCTCTTACTTCTCATTTAATCGACAATTCCCTTGACTTGTCTCGATCTGCCCCAGAGACAGTTTTAGTCTGGCTGCTCAATTAGAGGTCCCCAACTGTTGAAGCTTGAGGCTTCTTTCTTTCATTTCTTGATTCGCGCACCCTATTTCGCTGCCTCCAGGATTGTCAAACAAATATACCGGCAAAGCCAATATATCCTAACACATATCCAGGTAATAAAACTCAACTTCCATCCCTCCAGCTTGAGTGATTTGTTTTTGTGTTTCCTGACAGATACTTTTGAATTGGATTGGATTGTATGCTATACAGATATGTATTTAATAAAGTAGTCAAGAAACATCTTGATTCGAATTTTATTCCCAACAAATTCCCTCATAAAAATAAATTTAAATAACCAAATGCTGCAAAATCCAAAACAAAACACGATGCTTCTGTTCTTCCAGCTTAAGTTAAGTGCTTTGTTTTTGTGTTTTTGTGTTAAACGATTTCGATGATGAAACAGTCAATAAACATCTCAATTTCGATTGCATTCCCATTTTATTGCCACAGAGTAACATTTATCAACAATGCAAAATTAAAAACAATATTATATTTACATAAGCCGTACATAAACCTGTGCAATTTAACAAGTCCTTGTGATCGGACTGACAGGAGTACACACATTTAACCACTTACACCTAACCACTTACACCTAACCACTTACACCTAACCAATTACACCTACCCTGCGGACACCCGATTTTTAGTATGTTATAATTGCTTAAAAATGTTCCAATGAATATTTCCGTTTTTCACATGTTCTTATTTAGGTGTAAAAAGTGTGCAGCAACATCACAGTACAAATGTTAAAAATTAAATCCATTTGAAAAACGTAAATATTCATTGAAACAGTGAAACATTCATAAGAAAGAGCTACAAACTCTCTAGAGAATTACAATATTTTGGTCCACTTATGGGACAATTTCAAAAAAATGTTTTAAAGCTATTTTTAGTTTTAACAGATAAAAATTGGGTGTTCTGCAGGCTGGGTGGAATAACAATCAACTAGATTATCTTTCGGATAATTTCTTGGAAATGTCAATGGTCACACGTTTGACCTTATCGCCTATAGCACGCTACTTACAAAATGGACGCCGTACGGGTGACCCACAAGTGTGAAATAAGTACAAGTGGAAATACGCGGCAATTTATCCGTAAAAGTTTTCACGGAAACTTCTTCACTGCCGAGCAAAGCACACTTACGGACTTTCACGACTTTAAACGAGCTCCGATAGATACATCCGGGTGCCGATGCTAACTTTGCTGACGTGGGTTTTTAAATTATTATCGAGTACGATGCCAACTTCGACAGGATAAAGTTATACCGGATATCAAACTCATCTGAACTTTTCTTTCGTTACGAGAGATTTTGTAACGAAATAAGTTCATCGCAGTTACACCTTCGCTACAAGTATTATAAGTATCATTTTACAAATTTGATAAGATGAAATTAAAAACTATAGACATAAATTATATTAAATACGCCTTAGGTTAAATGTACTCAGAGTATATATAGTAATTCGAGAAGATGAGGAAAACAGAGTATATCTTGATTGGTTTGGGAATTTCAATTTACATTCATTGCAACGAGTATTCAATTTCATAATTTAATCAAAGTCACTCATATCAATGTAACGTTATTTTTACTACCAGTTAATTTGTTAACGCGGAGTGTTGTTATGTTAACCTCGCATTTTCGATATAAATAATTCAATCCAAAGCATCAGCTGTTTGGTGGTTGCCGGTGTAAATACGTAGTCAACTACAAATCAGACTCTTTCAGATTGTCTCATTTGACAAGGTATAGCATCCATAATCCATTTTCGAACGTATAATCATTTTTTAAATGTTATTATATTTGACACATGCAGACATGTTCAATATCTATTTATGACAATGAGGTATGTCATCAATTCTATTGTATGTAAATCATTCTCTCAGTTTTGTAATGTTTATCCAAATCACGTTAATTTCAAAACGACAATATAATATCACAGGATTTTTCATAAATTGTTAATGTACCTTTACCTCGAGTAAATGAATATTTCCAAAGCTAATCAGTGTTTTACGTGTAGTCTAGTTTGATCGTCTATTTATTGACATATTGTAGCATCGGACCTAAATATACATGTCACACTCACATGCAATTAACAGAATAATAAAATAACACTGTTTCACAACAAATTATTTATCTTCACCAAATTATAGAAACATTTTCGCTCATAATTGCATTTTTCATTCCAGTTAGCTCAGTGATCAGAATATATATATAATATAAACAAGTAGACAGTATTGTAGATTGTTTGATGTATGTGTTTTTATGTACGCACACATGTATACATAATATTTAAAACTAATTTTAAATAAATTACCTTTATTTAAATTATTGATGTAAAATTTTCAATTTCTTTGAATGAACTAACGATTTGTGTATATTGTGAACAAATAATGATCATTATTGTTGCATTAGGTCATTATTGGTAATCATGCTATTCGGTAATAGATGAAGTTAAAGAACAAAACGAACTTTTTACGGGATTCGAACCCGTGCCCTTTAACACGACGTCACTCCAAACATTGTGAACAGTATTGCAACAACGATAATCGCCACAAAAAACGAGCAGTTTTATCAATATTCCCTTTTCACGAGACGATGATAAAAGTTGATGTCTGTACAATAACACTTCTACTCTGCCTTTCTGTGATATTTTTGATGTGTTTTTTATTGGCCAATCCTGTGAGTCTGTCGACTTAAATTGAACGGAAGCCCAGAATAGACACTGGATCAGTGTTCGTATGGCAAGAAGTCTACTTTCACGGTTCAGGGGTGATGCACAGGGGTGTACATTGATCGTCGCTACGAGGCTATTACATTTTGAGTGAAACATAGGGGTGTACAGTGTTCTATGGCAAGAAGTCTACTTTTACGGTTCAGGGGTACCTACTAGAGCGAGGACTTTTGCACAGGGGTGTACAATGGTCGTCGCTACGGGGCTGGTTGTTTGCAATATTAAACCGCCTCAAAATGATCGGTATTTTTTTATATTTTGTGAGGTTTCAATATATTGAAAAAGTGATTACTAAGTGAAATTACGCGGTCTCGTATTCGCTAAGCAAACTATTAAATATTATAATTATTTCGATTTTTATAATTAATTCAGTAATTTGGAGTTAACTAATGACTTAATGAAAATCGTAAAATTAAAATATTTAAAATGTTTTAAAATAAATGTAGAGCTGATAAAAAAAGTAATTATGTGTAGGAATCACTTTTTAGGACCCTTGAATATAATAAACACCCCAACCTATAGTGGGTTGTGTCCGTTTCCCCCTGAAATACACAGGGGTGTACCAACTGCGAAGGTCGTGTTTTCGGGGTAACTGATTGAGTGAGGTATAAAAAGTGAACAAGAGAACATGTTGTCAAGTTTACAACATAAAAGAGACCGCCCACAACTGTTTGAAATAACTTTTAATTCCTCAGCTTAAAAACAAGAAAACTAATCTCACCTTTCTTTCGTCTTAGTGTTCTTGGGAACGGATTATTTTTTTGAAAGCATCTGAGAAAATAAATTTCAATTTCTTAAGAACCCCAATTCCAGACTTTGAGCTAAAACCAACTTCATTAACGAAAACAACGTAATTAGAAAATAATGCTTACTATGTATATTAAAATAATGTAATCTCAGAAATGTCTTTCGACGAAATGTTCATTAATAAAGGAAAGTATTCTTTGCTTTATTATATTTATAGAAGCTATAACAGTATAAATAACTCGATGTTAGGATGGAGTAAGACAAGATTAAACTCGAATACATTTCCCCGAGCTAATAACAAAATTTGCTGTCATAATTGCGTGGTGAGAGCAGCGTATTCAGCAGCTTGTAAGCTGTCAAGAGTGATAACAGCCATTTTGATGGCATCCATAATGTATCAGACAGACCACAGCATCCCATTTATATACAGCAAGTGTCTACAATCACCATACAGCCTAATAGAGTTACAAGATAGCAATAAGCCATCGCGACTTGTTGCTATATTGGGGGTGGATATACAGAGTGGGGTGGGGGGGGGGGGGAGGGGGGATATATTTCACGATTATCGGTATTTATTTTGAGATCATATCACATCCCAACTTATTTTGCATACGTACCTTCTCTTTTGTTGCACAGATGTGTATCATCTCATCCCAAACGAAAGTCAACCCTACTGGCAAACGAAACATAACTCACCAAACTCCACGACTATTATTGCGAAATGTGGATTCTCCCGTTACGTTTAAAGATGTCGCCCGAGCATGCATTGTATTCGGATGCTCTTTGACGTCGAGTGGGGCTTCTTTTTGAGCACATTCTAATCGCTTTGCACTTGGCAGAAAATGTCTACTCTACGAGACTCGCTTGTTGCTCTGCATTCTGCATCTCAGTTAAACCCCCAAACACAATTGTCGGCATCGTGATCATATAATCGGGATCGGGATTGCAATCGTACATTTTGTCTTATAACTAAAAACCGGATTGAGAAAGTTTTAAATTTTTTAATACTTACGATTGTTATAGGTAATGTAAAATTGTTTGCAATTAGTTATTTGGTTTCGCCGTAACGACAAAAAACATTTGAAACTTTTTGAATCTTGGCTTTGTTCTTATACGAAACCACATCATACCAACTTAAACCAGTTTTTCAATATTGTAATCGTTCTCACGATATTGTACTAAAGAACGTTTGCTGTAGCGTTTAGCGTGGTTTTAGAATTGAGAGTACCTTCTGCACTAACACGCTGTAGTAGCACTCGGTGTTTAGTGTTGTGGCTTTCATCTATTCTGTACACAACGACGTCATCAGGGGAGAAACAGAACGATTCTGTGACGTCAAACCGACGTCATCTGACGAAAAAAGTTAATATTACGTCCCTTAATAGACATAAAAAGGACAAACAAAGGAAATGTTGTGTTTGTCTGGCTGGCCATTCATTTAGAGCTTGAGATTTCCCCTGGATGTTACTCGTAATGCATACTTTACTTTACTTTATTGTAATTAAGGCCAGTGTAGGGCACAATGCCCTCTTTATAGCCTAATGAGTGATGAATGATGATTGATGAACGATAATGAAGAAGGGAGGAGGGGAAGCCTGGTACCGGCACGTAGCCTACTCCTGTCGAAAAGTACCAAGGGGACCATCGGCTTTACGTCCCATCTGAGAGGACGGTGTAACTTTGACCTGTCATATAGGTTCCTCCACTAATCTGGCTTGCCGCGCAGTTGACGAGAAGAACGAAGCTGTTAGTGTTACACAAGCTTTTACCTTCCAACCTGCTCTAACCAACGGTAACTACTAACTAATACTAGTGTTTTAGAGGAGAGTGGTCACCCATCCACCTCATGACCTAGCGTAATGCATACATGTCTGCCTGCTTGTTATATGACTTGTCTATCATTGCTGAAAGTTGTCTCGCAGTGACAGTACTATAATTTTTAGTGATATCTATACCGCTAAGTGGTTTTCACTTACTATTGTCTGGTAGCGTGAAAAACACACACTTATGAGTAGGGCATTTTTGTGAATCCATGTCCTGCTTTCCAGGTTTAAAATGGATGCTATGTAGTTTCATCTTCATAGTCACCTGCTTATTGTCTTCATTACGATTGTTGTCAAAATATGAGACGTTAAGCCCAAAAAATCACTTTTATATTGTGTGGCGATCTCAAAATGTTACTAAAACCGTTGAATTTGTCTTTGTTTTAATATGGGAACTATTTCTACACGTTACACGTGAGCAGATGTCTTCTCTATGTGGAAGATTCAAGGTACTCTTTGTAAAATAAAATAAAATAAATAAATAACTTTGTATTTATAGAGTCAGTCAATCAGTCTTGTTACTGAGTGGGTAACTCAGTAACAAGACTGATTTTCAGTGGGGGTCCTTGAACTTAAAGTGACTAAACCAACCCTGTAGGCTGCGAACACCATCGACGAGTAAGCGATAACCAATCAAAGATATATATTTCAAATATGAAACACGTATGAATCAGTGATTGGACAGTGCGAACACCTGCGGACAAATGCCAGAATCAACAAGGCCGATTCAGAACAACTACAGTGGAGTTCCGCAGGAGTTTACACCAACCTTTTAGGTAGTTTTCTTGGTACACCCCTAGAGCAAAGTCCAGTTGAGCAATCATCTCCATTCAAACTCGAGCAAAGGACGAGGTATTCAGATGAATGAATACACACATCACATTCTTCAAGGCGATGAGGTCCGATTGTTCTAGGAAAACAAGAAATCCCCTAGTAGCTTACCTTTCAACGTATCTACGGGTGTCCAAAACGGGGGGGAAATGGTGTGGCCATGGTGTAAACTCCCGCGGAACTCAACTGTAGTGCTTCGTTGCTAGGACGTTAAATTTGTCTGCGTTGTATTTGGCCGCGTCTAAGGTTATGCCGCGCCATATGTGTTCCTACAGAATGCTAATTACACCGGCATATTGTGTTAGCACAGTCGGCTGGCTACAGACAGTGTGTAAGGTAGAGCTGAGGTTGGAACACACCCCATGGGGTGGGTGGCAATTTAATTGTCTTGCATACACTAGCTGTGTTCAGTGTCCGTGTAAACACGAGTAAATTGCGTTGTTTGTGTGAGGATATACATTTCTATTTGTTTTGAATCCGTCTCTCAAAACATATCTTGCTAATATTACTGTTCACTTAACTGTTCACGAGTAAATTGCGGTGTTTGTGTGAGGATATACATTTCTATTTGTTTTGAATCCGTCTCTCAAAACATATCTTGCTAATATTACTGTTCACTTAACTCTTCACGAGTAAATTGCGGTGTTTGTGTGAGGATACATTTCTATTTGTTTTGAATCTGTCGCTAAAAACGTATCTTGCTTATATTACTGTTCACTTAGTGTTATCATTGCAAGGAATATGTGTGTTTTGGTTTTAAACGTAGAATAACCAACTGTCAATTAAATTATCATTAAATTAATAACCAATCAAATAGATTTTAGATAAATCATTTAGAAAGTTAATTAAATTAATTAAATTCAAACCCAATACGATAAAGGATAAATTTTCTAATGTAATTCAACTATTTTTTACGTAGAACATATTTTGATGATAATAAAACAATTTAAGAAAAACAAAACACAATACTCTATAACAGCTTTAAACGTGTTCAAAATAAAATATGTAAACCGTTTGGACTAGAGTTCGAACCCGTGACTGTGATAGAAAGACACCTTACATTTTCTTTTACTTATTTATTTAGCTACACCAAAACAAACCGTTCTTCGTTTATTAGTTATCATAGAAAACAGAAATGTGTTTAGGTTCTTCCGTTCCCTCGGGAGTTAAAACCAATATTTACGCGTCCCTAGTTTTCTTCCAGACCCGATCAGGCGCCGCTCCTGTGGGACCACTGGGATAACACGCCACTAAGCGGGCTATAATGCGACGTTGCCACCTATTGAACAAGAAACTAGGGGGAGGGGAAAGGTCTCGGTATAGTTTCGATATTCCCGTGAAGAGGGGAATCACCGGGAAAAGACTGGGCAGGGTGTCTAAATATAAGTCTAGGGAGTACGTCTAAAAGTTAAATGTGTCATGCGAGTTGTACGTCAGGCATCGTGTACATTTATTGCTATGATATACTATGATTTCCGTTGGAAATAATTTATCAAGTATTTAATTATTGTATGGCTATCTTATTCAGTTATAAGACAAATCATTTAAAAATGAGGAAAATAAATATAAATATACAGTTAATAATTGAATAACCGTATAAAACAAATATAAGAAAACAAGGAACTGTATAGAAAAAGATAATAATGTGCAGTCTTATGACTTTCATCTATAAATATTTTTAAGTATCTGCTAACTTGTTTTTTAACACATGGTATTCACCAGTCAGACACTTTGAAATCCAGTCAACTGACATTCAAAATATTTAGTTGGAGCTCGTGTAAGACCGTGGTTTGTGACCGTGTGTACCAGCCTTGCTAGCTGACTCCTACAGGTTGTCGAAACAGCGCGCACAAAATGAACGACACTGTGTTGATACTGTGACCGTGTGTGTACCAGCCTTGCTAGCTGACTCCTACAGGTTGTCGAAACAGCGCGCACAAAATGAATGACACTGTGTTGATACTGATTGCTTCAATTCAATTACAGAGTCGTCGTCTACTGTGCTGTACACTTTCTGGACTGATCTTTCTAGTTAATTAATTATACGACGTGCCTTCGCGTTATCTAAGCGTCAAGAACACAGTTTCTCGTGAAGTATTAGAAATAATTAGCTACATTTTAATTTGCTTTCGTCTTGTAATTAAGAAGAAAGCGAAAGTTAAATACATGACATTATTTCACTATTTTTTCCCTCTTATAACCTTGTAACCTTGTGACCCCTTGTGTATTTTGTAGGCTACTCTGTAGCTATTCATTTATGTGTTCCATGCATGTATAAGCTAACCCTTTAGTACCGAGCCACCGTGGGGGCTTTATAATTGTGTAGACAGTATAACATTGCCTCTTATTTGCATATCAACATGGTTTAATTAAATTGGTTATTTGTTTTGCTATTTACTAAGTTTATTTTTTGATAATACTTCGGATTAAATTTGAAGATGTAAGTCTAAAATACTACTGCGTTTTAGCATTTGACTCTGGTGTCATACGGAGAAGAAATATTTCTTACAGCCTCCAAGGCATTTTTTTCCACCAGCGCTATAGATAAATTTAAATATATTTGATTATTTTTACCAAATTCCGATTTGAAAATAAATGATTTTTGAAAAACCTGAAAACTAAAAACAAATAATACATTTGGAATTAGAAGAGACAGAAATATGAATATTTTTTTCTTTGGAATAAATTAAAATATATCAAGCTTGGCAGTTATTTTAATCTTCATTTCTGATATTTTCAAGCAATTTAAAAATTGTTTAATTTTCTTTTAAATTGACAACGTTTTACGATATCACAACACATTTAGAAAATAAAATACAATTGCATTATGCAAACTGCCTATTTATTTAGAGTTTATAACATTAATTACGTAAATAACTTGCTTCTTGACCATATTTTACTCAACGCGTCATGAAAACTCCACCTGAACCTTCCTCCGACCCACAAGAACAAAAGAAAAGCTACACGTTTTGATGTATTGTTATTTTTTCTTAAAATGATTATTGTTTATTGTTAGGCAATTCAAAATGAAATGACCCAAGGTATTGTGTGTTTTTAGCGATAAGATACCTTGAACTCTTTTCTTAGTAAATGAGCATCTTAAAAATAAACCCAAATTACATACAAAAGTATCATGAATGGAAATTTCTACGCTAAAGAAAAATCATGCTTATAAATTGATAAAATTATAATTGAACGCATTAGGAAACATTTTCCGTTATAAAAAATATATTTTCTGAGTAAAAAGATTCTAATTAATTTATAAGCTAATTAAAATTTTAAAAGATACCCTTAAAAAAGGATATTATACACAGACAACGCATTCTTTCCACAATGACAATTATTTGAATATTACGTTTTATTTCGCCCTCTTCATTATACTGACTACCAAAGCTCGTAATGTAAGTTCATTCTTGAAAACACGCAAGGCATTATATGCTTTGTGGAACTGGAATCCTCTTATTATTTAGTAAAATTTAACGAGGGAAGATTTTAGAAACTTTGCGGGTAGCGACTATCTTGGTATAAGTAACAAAACAGTTGAAGCTAATTATTGTTATAGAAAGAAAACCTCATTTTGTGCGTATTTTTTTTTTTTTTTTTTTATAAAATCTTTTTTTTCGATAATTGTGAGTCTTGTCTCAGCTCTTGTATCCATCTCCTAGGAAATGTTTAAATTATATTTATTTTATTTCTTTTCACCGTATGATGTGTACAGAATACAAACATTGATACAAACTGTACAAAATAACTATACACACAAAATAATAAAATAATATTAATATAAATAAATAAAACTATAATAATAAACAAAATAATAATAAAATAAAATAGCATAATACTATAATTTGAGATCAATATGGCCACTGTGACGTCACATGCAAATTGTGAATAGTTGGGTTCTTTTAACGAATAAACAATGCATCCCAAACACACGTTAGAAATATGTGATGTTCCATTTGGTTTTGCACATGAGTAAATTGTCTGGTTTCATCCCTTCCATTGTTCATCGTATCGATTATCGGTACTGGATGAATCGAGATGTTAGTCCAACAACACAATAATCGATATATGTGGTCAGCACTTCTCAATTGGCATTTCAAGTTGTTTGGTACAGACAGTTCAAGAAGTATGTTCATGCGTCACCGCACGGTTCCGCACACACGAATGTTTGCTAATGTAATTTATTTTTATTCATTTACAATATTATTATTAATTTACAATGAGGGCATGCACATTACCTTATTATAATCGTATGGGATTAATCGTGGTAGGGATTTGGATAAGTTGGCCAACTTGTAACTAGTATGTGGATTAAGTTGAAGTTATTTTCAGTATTCTCACAGAAAACACCGTTAAACGCGCACGTTTAGCCCTACTGTACATATATTCGATAAAATACGACCGTTACGAGTTACCGCTCTGTAAACGAATATACAACTTTTAATTAAGCTATCAATTAATTTTTTTTTACCAGATGCTTCAACCAATCGATATAATTTCGTGGAAACTTTTGTCAATAAACGTGTTTTGCAATTAAAACGAGATCAAAGTGATGAAAGCGCCCCTGGCGTTCTTTCTCCGAATTGCCTAAAGTAGGATCATTGGGTGGCGAGGTTGCCAAATCGTATACTCTTACAGGAAGTAATATAAGGTAGCGAGGTTGCCATATCGTACACTCTTGCAGGGATCGCCAAACTCGTCGGTGTATCGACTTGGGCAACTGAAACAACTCCGTGACGTTTCAGCGTAACAGATATGCTTGCAGATACTAATGTCCTGAACCATACGCGCGTTCATTTATCAAGCGCTTAAAGACGGGCTCTCACACACTTTTCCAAGGATTATGGCTAAAAGTTTAACTTATAGTGAGTACTATAGCGTCACATGAAATTTCATATAGTGAGGCTAACGACTAGCGCTATGGTATTGCTAAGAAAAGATAACTAAGTTTTTACTTCTAGCCTTAGCCTTATCCAGTTTCTAGTCCATCCAATCAAAAACAAAATGTTTTTGCTAGAACCAATCAAATGAAAGCTACTGGTTGTCGCGGAATTCCGTCTTTCGTAAATCTAGTTACTTTATATGAACCGAGACGCCTGATTTTAGCTCTTGGTTATCCTTAGCTCATTTGTGTGAGCCACACTTTAAAATCTATAGCGGCAGGTAGTGGACAATGGGTGGATTCTATGCACGGTCCAGCATTATCATGCGGTGGCAGTTCCACCGTAACCACACAGAATGCACTACACTTTATGTGGCCCGCCTAGTCTCGACTTAGGCCAGGATTGGTGACACTACGCCAACGTATGAAACCTAGAATTGCGCGCACAATTTTTGATTCATGAGGCCGACTGGAGCTATAACCAGAGCCAATAACCGTACTAACTTTCGTGGGCAATCCTCAACCTGATCCCCTAACCTAACCGAATTTCGTGGGATGTCAGGTAGCTGGGCAAAGTCACTTTGATTCAGTGTCACCCATCCTGGCCTTATCCGACTCCCTGGCCCGCCTACGTGACGCGCTACCTGTCGTGTATCTCTGGAACTGCCAACGCTATTGGGCTCACGGCCGTAATGAGCTATATGGCGCGTTGCAGGACTGTAACCCCCATGTTTTGTACGCAAGTGCCTGACTCTGTGTGACTGTGTCTGTGTGACTATGTTTGTGTGATTGCAGAAGTATACGAACCAGATGAAACTGGTCAACCAACTCTGTCGCATTCCGTCCTGACAGTCTCGTATCGTAGCCATGGTTATAAAATAACCCTACAACTAACAAGGGACTGGGGTTGGGGTTCATGCTCATTTCGCATTTTTTTTTTTATTCGGAGGAAGAAGATTTTCGGTGTATCTGAACGGCAGAGATTTTTAACGAGATGTTGTTGTTGAAGTGCAGAAACTCGTCTTTTTCCCGTCTAGCCTTGGAATATAACAGTATGCGTAATACATGGAAGCTAATTTGGAAAACTGGAAACATCCCTCGTTTTTATCTTTACCCTTAACGACAATGGGTAGCTATGCAATTTTAAACCATGGAAAACTAACGGTATTTTAATGATATCTTGTTAACGCTTCAAGTTTTGGAAAAAGTGATTCATGGATGGTGATTTGGTTTTGTGTCAGATAGACGATGAATTTAAAAACGATAAAATATTGAAGTTGTAATGATCGTAATTTCTTTAATCAATTAAAAAAATTTATAATTATTTCAATAAATGGGAATCGTCACAATTAGAATGTTTGAGTGTTTGTAAATTCATTGTTTAGCTAATACATAGCCAAATCGGGTCTATGAATCACTTAGTCAATGTCTAGAAGCGTTCACAAGATTTCAATATCAATGTACTTTATCAAAAATGAATAACAAAAATCGAAAAACGGATAACCCACCGCTAACAGTCCTGCAGATCCACTGGCGGGCAATATTTAGTGCAATATCTACTCCTGCAAAGAGTTGGAGTTTAGTTTCGTACTTCAATTCATGTGCTTCACTTCGCATCCCCCAAAACTACAACTTTTAATTGAAAAATCTGTATGCCATTATCAAAACTCGATTAGTTTGAAACTTAATTAAACAGTTTTAATTAAATGCACGTGCTTAACTCATATGAGTAATTCGTTTTGTTTTTTTGGTAGCTATGATTGTGTTCCAAATTTAGTTTAGATGAACGTTCACTTGAAAATATTCGCATTTTGATGAAAATTCTGGCTGTGTGAATTCACCGGGGAAATATTCTCGTGTAGTTTCATCTCACGGAAAGCAATTTCATTATATATTGAAAACGAGTTATCTGCATATCCTTTTGTAGTTTCTTTCAAAATAACAATCAATTTATGTTTTTTTTTTTTTTTTTTTTTTTTTACTTTTTGTACAGCCGATATTTCAATAACGAATTTATAATTGTCTTTTTGATGAAGCAGTTCACTGCAAAGGAAATATATGGATGGTTCTACCTAGAAAACAACGCAGCATTTTGGTTGACAGGTGTATATACATACCTGATAGTTGTGATGTGTTGATTGATGTTGCATGTCCACGATTTCTAGGCCATGTTGACGTTGTGGACGCTATTTACATTCTGTTTGCACCTTGAATTTTCGTATCAAATCATTTCATAAACAACATACGAATTAATAAAAAATAATGCCCAGTTTCATCAAAGTTTTTGACCAAAGATTTGTCGTAAATCTTTAGTTTGAAATCAGTATTCTATTTAAATTAGATAGTGATAAAGAAGGTTGATGGAATAATACGTAACACCTGTTCTGAACATACCCAGCCACAGCCAACTCTTCACACAGTTTTTCATTGCACTGAAGACGGTATGAATGTTAAATTTAGCGTTCTTTGCTTGTGACACTTTATAAGGGACATTAAAATGACAACCTACACTGATCCTAGATTACATGTTTATGTCCGCATACATACATGTGTTATCATGCTCAGTATTTTGAAGTATATGATTTGTGTTTAGCTGAATAACGACATCGCGCTCTAGAAACGATGACAGAATCAAAATGATATTCAAATACGACATTCAAAACCAAAACTATTCATAGTCGGCCCCTACACCTAGGGGCGCCCATTGTTACCAAGGTGACAGTTGTTTGCATGGTATTTACCATATAGAGAATAAATTCATAACAACAATGGATGCTCCTAGTTATAGGGGCAGACTATAAAACCAAATCTATGTGTATTTAATTTAATTTTACCAGTCGTTGTATTATTATTTATCAATATATTCATTATTTTAAACTCGGTAAACCGTAAGAGGAAGAACAATGCTGTAGAATATAGGTGACATACGTGTTGTTTGTTATGAAGCTCGTGAACTAATCATGCACCTCATCCAATTTACTACATTTTACATCAACCGATAGACAATATGTGTAATTGATTACTGTTTTGAATGGTATAGAAAATAAATTGGTTTAATTATACGAGCTTGTGCTCGAACAAACCAACGTTGTTGTCTATACATAGATATGATTGCGAGCGAGTGCGGTGATCTAGTTTTCCACTGTGGTGTTTTCTACATTTTGTAATATTGAATGCAGATACGTCAAACAACTGAAGATATTTACAATGATTGGGAATTTGTTTTAACATTCAAGAAATTTGGAAGCTATAAACAAAAGTGATAAGCATATTGTCTTCTAGAATATAGTGGTGATGATGATGATGATATTTTGGGTTTTACGTCCCATATTTTTGCAACGAGGCTAATCGAGACGATGAGTGAGTGATTATGAGAATGAAAAAATGCCCAAGCCAGAATTCGAACCTTTGACGCAGAGACCGCGGTTTACTAGGCCAACGCCTAATTGACCTCGGCTAACTGCGCCGGCTCTAGTATATAGTATTTCATACATTTATGTATTATTTTCTTATACACGTCCCACATTCTATGCTGCATAAGTATATCTTGCTATTTTGTTTTAAAGAAATGCAGTGAAACAAAACTGTATGTTTTTTTCTAAAAAATGATTTTAAATCAATGCCAAATTTCCAAAGATAGCTAAAACGAGGGAAGAAGCATTGCTTCGTCTTATGTTTAAAAACTTTCTAGACATCAAAACGTCTAGAGATAACTCGATCAGTATTTTTTTTGGAAAACATCATTCGTTATAGATTGGAATGTTCAACCAAAACATAAAAACAAATTTCTTTAGAGACGAGAATACGAGAATACGAAAATGATGTCTCGAATCAGTGAGTCTTGTGAGAGACGGCGGGAACCATTCAAAAGTAATCAATAACATCATTAGTTCGAAACGTGATTTTCTTTCATACGGACTGGAGAATGTTTTTACACAATCTGAGGTACATAGCCTTATAACAGTCTTAGCCCTACGTCGCTTTCTCGTGGCAAACTGTTTCAAAATCACGTTCGCTGAGTTTGCACGTTACCTTTTCTCAAATTAAAGCACGATCTGAGAGGGATTTAGCGAACTGGGATGCAACATCGTAAGAAATATGGATGGTTAACAAGGATTAGTAGTCATGTTTTTATAAATATCTTCAAAACGCTGCATAATATTGAAAAAGTAGAACTACAACCACTGGACTTCACAACGTTTAGGCCCTACTTACTTTACTTTATTGTAATTAAGGCCAGTGTAGGGCACAATGCCCTCTTTAGCCTGATGAGTGATGATTGACGAATGATAATGAGGAAGAGAGAAGGGGAAGCCTGGTACCGGCACGTAGCCTACTCCGTCGAAAAGTACCAAGGGGACCATCGACTTTACGTCCCATTCGACAGGACGGTGTAACTTTGACCAGTCATATTGGTTCCTCCATAACGAAGCTGTTACACAAGCTTTCGAATTCTTCAATATGCTCTAAAACGTTTAAAATGCTTGAAATATTTTTATAATAACGATTTTTATAGAATTAATAATTAATTGTTTTTTCCAAAATGACATCCATAATGTTTGCAATATTTTTGCTCGTATGAAACTAAATATTGTTTATAGTTTAGTATTTCCAACTTATTAACACAACTTGCACATTAACATTAACACAACTCACGTATCTTTTCTTTTTTTTCTTTTCATAATAAATTATTTCCTAATGTATTTTTTCATGTACCAGTGCGGTTGTATTTTTTATGTAAAAAAAACAAAGACACTTTTATTAGTGTAATGAACGCTGGAATGCAGTTCATCATTAAAATGATTGTCATTGATTTCAATCAATATTGGCTGATGAGCATAATCATTCAACAGGTGAAAACCAACTATGTCTAGTGTCCATTGATTGGTAATCATAGGTAACACTACATTAATCAATAAATTACAACAGTATCGATTAATGTAGATGATTATTGGAGTCAATGTAAGTTGTAATGGAACATTCATGCATTACAGTAGAACTTATCATCTCTAAAACATGACGTTCAAAGTGCATTGCTCCATCCAGCTAGGATGTCACGTCACTGTGTAATAACACACCATGCTGACACAGCACTAGACGTCTTCACGGCTACCTCTTTGAGTTGCCAGCACTCGGCTGGAATCAGCCAACAGCTGATTGGTCAGCTCGAGTGCACAATATTTAAATTAGCCAATCGAATACAGCCACAGTGGACACATGGCACAACTTAGCCTAAAACACTAGTTCTCTAAGGAGGGGAAATTTCCCCTACAGCCATTTCCTGTGGGAAATGCTCTCTCTTATCTCAGCTATCTTAGAGCTAGGACGTGTTTCCAGGTTAGGGAATGTTTAGTTTAATCAAACCCATTGTTGTATGTTAGTAATGAAAAGTCTTTTATTAAACTTATACTTAATTGTACATGGGTGTTATGATTAATAGATAACAACACGTCCTACTCTCCCAATTCATTGATCCCTCAAGAAAAGTAGTCTAATTGAGCCCTGGTATTTATTGATCAGTATTTGATGATTTGATTATATTGATTAATATCTATCGGCGGCACTACAATTTGGTGGCAGCGAATACCGGAATTTTTGTTTACAAAAATTTAAAGAACCCGCGGTGACTATTTTTTTCTTGAGAGCCAGTGTTTTGGGAGTTACGTGATAGTGCTACACAGAAGAACTTGGTGAGTCTGAACAACATTTTTACATTGCATGCTTGCTTGTTTACAGTAGAGGTTCTACTGAACTAGCTTGGTCTCCAACCTGTTGACTTTGTGGAATTTTTTTGGAGCTTCTAGTGATCTATTTTGGAGCAAATGTCTATCTCAAAGGAGGACATTACAGCCCTGGTACAGGAGTTAACAGCTCTCAGAGCTGAAGTAGCTCAGTTAAAAAAGGATTCGGTTAAGCGTGAATCTAGTCAACAGTCAACAGCAGGTGGTGGAGGCCATACTGAGGTTCAAGTAGTTAAAGACCTTACGGTGGGTAACCTAGTCAAGCCCTGGAGGGGGGAATCCTCAGATGTGGCAGTAGAGGATTTTCTCAACCAAGTTGATAAGGCCGCAGAGTTAGGTGGTTGGTCGCAGGCAGATCAAGTTAAGATCATATGTCTCAAATTGGAGGGAGCTGCCGCCGCATTTTTGCGTAGCAGTCCATCTCTCCAGGCGCCAACGGTCAGTTACGCGGACTTTCGACAGGGGCTGATTGATAGATTTAGGTCGCGTCAACCTGATCAATTCCACTATGCGCAACTGCAAACCGCCAGTCAGCAAAAAGGCGAAACGGTTGAAGCTTTTGCCGATCGTTGTAAGGAGCTGAATCTAAAAACTATACGGAAGGTAGGAGATCCCGTGGTTCAGGCCGTAATCAACGAGGAGGCGGAGCGAAGGCTCATAGCGGCGTTCGTTAGTGGCCTCTATGGTAACGTGGGGGTCCAGGTCAAATATCGGATGCCTTCCACGTTCAGTGAAGCACTTAGTCACGCAATAACGGTTAGTACCATCGACCGCGAGAGCAAGTCAGGGGGGACAGTATTCGCAGTTAGGCCTAATGCAGCTGAGAGAACATGTTACGGCTGTGGGAAGAAAGGTCACATAAAGCGGAACTGTTATAGCAATAGGAAGTCACCTGTTGTACCTGAACAACAAGCCGCGAGTGGAAGTAAGCCTCCGGTGAAAAGTTCAGACAGCCCTACCTGTACTTACTGCAACAAGCAGGGGCACCTTGCAGCAAAGTGCTATGCTAGGAAGCGCAAGGCTAAGGCTGAGAAATCCCCAAACGGGCAAAGTTCGACGCAAGCCCCGACGTCGAACAACAACTAGCTAGGTCAATTGTTATACCTAGCGTAGCGACTCCAGACAATACAGAGAGTGAAGAAATCCTGTTGGAGGTAAGCATTGATGGAAACGTGCGTAAGCTGTTGGTGGATACAGGCGCTTCGATTTCTATGCTTCAACCCGGAGTTTGTAAGACTACGCTTAGGAATAATCAATTAAAAGCTAGGGGCGTGACAGGGAGTAAATTACATCTGTTAGGGTTACAGGCTGTTGCGTTCTATCTCCTTAATAACCGTTACATCCATGAATTTCATGTAGCTAATCTCGATCTTCCGTATGACGGAATATTAGGCATCGATTTTCTCATGCGAGAAAAAGTAATGCTTGATTTTGCATCACGTACACTTCAAATTGGTAGTAGCAAGATACCATTCACACAGAGGACAGCAAGTGTTGTGGGTTGTCCGCAGGGACATATCTGCACTACGTGTTCTGCTAGACTCATTACTGACAGGAGGGAAGTCGCGAGCCCGCTTGTTCAGGAGTCGACAAGTGGCTTACAGGGAGTTGCAAACCCTGTCAGCCATAGCCAGTCCGGAACCCAGATGAGCGTGACGACGCTCCGGGAACATAGAGGGCAGGTAGGCAGGCACGGAAACACTGTTGAGTCTGAGAAAGCTACACAAACCAGTTGGAAGGTATATGCTCAGGAGTCTACTTGGCTACCTGGCAGAAGTGAAGTAATAGTCTACGGTAGATTGGATCGAGAGGGTACGGAGTTACCTAAGCAAGTGGTTGTTGAGCCTTATGATGTACAAGTACATGGTGTGCTGGTGGCCAGAGTAGCAGCGAACACCCAAGGCAATATTTTACCACTTAAAATCATGAATATTGGATCAGACGTTATTCAATTACAAAAGAATACGTTATTAGGTGAGGCAGAAGCAGTGGAGTTGACACCGAAGGACACCCCGAAAGAAGTATGCGTAGTGCGCCCTGGTGACAAAGGGAAAGTTTCGATGCAGGCAAGAAAGCACGAACTAGAGCAAGTTGACGCACTTCTAGAACAAAAACTCGCCCACTTGAGCCCAGAGGATAAGGCTAAGATGGGGACTGTACTGGGAAAGTACAGGGATTTGTTTGTGGACTCGGAAAATGAGTTAGGGTGTACCAGTATGGTTCGTCATACCATTGATACTGGGGATGCTAGGCCAGTAAACAAGGCTCCCTATAGGATGCCGCACGCACTTAAAGCGGTAGCGGAAGAGCATGTGAATGATATGCTTCGTAAAGGAATTATCGAGCCATCTAGTTCGCCATGGAATTCACCCATTATGATGATACCCAAAAAGTTGCCTGGCCCTGATGGTAAGGTCAAATATCGACTAGTTACAGATTTTAGGGGGTTAAATCAAGTGACAAAAGGGGATGCATACCCTTTGCCAAATATTACGGAAACTTTGGATAATCTGGGCAACTGTAAGTACTTTACTACGTTGGATTTACGTAGCGGGTATTATCAATGTAAAATTGACGACAAGGACAAGGAGAAAACTGCTTTCTCTTTACCGTCAATGGGTCATTGGCATTATAATAGATTGGCGATGGGTCTGGGAGGCGCTCCTGCCACATTTCAAAGACTGATGGACTGTGTACTAGCAGGACTCAAAGGAGTAGAGTGCATGGTTTACTTGGATGACATTATTTTGTATAGTGTGTCTCTGGATGAACACATTCAGGCTCTAACAAGAGTATTAGAGAGGCTTCGAGAAGCCAACCTGCATATCCAGATCGAGAAATGTGTATTCGCTCAATCGCAAGTGAACTACTTAGGTCACATAGTGACGAGCGAGGGCGTCCAAACAGATCCTAGGCTCACCAAGGCCATACAGGACTATAAGAGGCCAACCAATGTTAAAGAGGTACGAGCTTTTGTTGGGCTAGCAGGGTACTACAGAAGGTACGTGCCGAATTTTGCGAGTATCGCCCTGCCTTTGACTGAGCTTACGAAGCAAGATGTGCCTTTTGTTTGGTCAGAAAAACCGCAAGATGCTTTTGAGATTTTGAAGCGTGAGTTGTGTGGTCCGAACATCTTACGATATCCGGTGTTTACTGAACCATTTATTCTGACGACCGACGCGAGTGGGGTAGCGATTGGGGCAGTACTTTCTCAGACATTAAATGGGGATGAGAAACCGATCGCTTATGCATCCCGCCAGTTGAATAAGGCAGAAAAGAACTATAGTACCACAGATAGAGAAATGCTAGCGGTAGTGTGGGCCTGTAGATACTTCCGAGCCTATTTACTAGGAAATCGGTTTACTATTTATACAGACCACGCACCCTTGAAATGGATGTTTAAGTGTAAAGAGCCTAAGTCGTCCCGATTCACTCGATGGATGGTACGTTTATCGGAGTTTGATTTCGAAGTAATCTATAAACCAGGTAAGCGCAATACTAATGCTGATGCTTTGTCGAGACAAGTAAATGCAATTAACAATACGAGGAAAGGCGAATATCTTCCAGTGATAAGCAGAGATCTAATTCTGGACAAACAGCAAGGTGATGAATTCTGTTCTAAAGTTGTGAAGAATATCAATAAGCCAGAATTCGAGGAGCAATTCCAACTCGATCAGGAAGGACTGCTTTATCATGTTAATGGGGATATATGGCGGGTTGTAGTCCCAATTGCTCTCGTTTCGCATGTCATCGCAAGTCATCACGATACCGTGTTTAGCATGCATCAGGGTATTAAGCGCACGACAGAGGTCATTCGAAAGCGGTATTTTTGGAAGACGCTAAGAAAGGATGTGGAAAAGTATGTTCAAGAATGCGATTCATGTGCTAGACGAAAAGCAGGCAAACGCCAAGTAATTCCATTAGGTACACATGAGGAAACAACAGCGCCATTTCAAATCGTGGCCATGGACATAGTAGGACCACTCCCGACAAGCTCTTCAGGTAATAAATACTTGCTAACCTTCATTGACCACTTCTCACGATACTGTGAGGCGATTCCAATCCAGGACCAAACGGCGGTAACGATTGCTCGTGAGTTTGTCGAGAAGATTGTGACGCGTTGGGGAACGCCTAGAAAACTGTTGACCGATCAAGGACGACAGTTTGTATCGGCACTCATGAGGAAAACCTGCCGGCTGCTGGGGATTAGAGCACTGACTACATCAGCCTATCATCCAGCTGGAAATGGAAAAATCGAACGTTTACACAAGAGTATAGCGGATATGATCGCTCAGTACGTAGGCAAAGATCAGAAAACCTGGGACAGATTCGTACCATACGCCATGATGGCATATCGAAGTACACCGAACGATGTAACTGGCTTTTCACCATACTATTTGTTGCACGGGCGTGAGATGTCATTGCCAGTTGGAGATGACCTACAGCCTAAGCTGGTTGGGCATGAGTCAGCTGCACAACAACAGTTAGCAGACCGGCTCAATGACGCTTATGAGCTAGTACGACAGAATAACCAGAAATCTCGAGAGTCGCAAAAGAAATTTTACGACCGAAAGGCAAAACCACAATCGTACACTGTCGGACAGTATGTGTATTTACAGGACACGGCAACGAAGAAGGGCGTAAATAAAAAATTGGCGTATCGATGGCACGGGCCGTATGAGATCCTAGAGAAGGTCAGTAATGAGAATTACAGACTTAAGTTAGGTAAAAACAAGGAAACGGTGATACATGCCAATCGGATTAAACCATGTAAAAAGGCAATCTTGTCTAAAGAATCTGAAGGTCTTTCTACGTTAACCGAAGTCCACCAGGCTACCGATTTACCTGACAAAGCAGTAAAAGAAATTAAAAGACCAAGAGGGAGGCCTCGCAAAGAAGTTCATCAAGCGGAAATAGAATCAGTGGGTGAGCACGGTAAAAGTACATCCAAAAGACCAAGAGGGCGTCCTAGACTAACGAATGTCAGTGGGAAACCAGAGGACAATAAGAAACTAAAACGACCTGTGGGTAGACCTAGGAAAAATGTTCAAACTGTTCCTGAAAATTTGAGTGTCGATGAAGCAGTAATAGCAGGACCCTCCAAACGGGTAATAATACCTGACCTGCAGATGCCGCAAACGTCAAACCCTACTCGAACCTTGGATGATGATGAGTCGTCGACAACATCAGAAGAATCAGAGGTGGTTGAATCCTCCGATGACGAACAATCAACCGAGAGCGAATCGACAGGAGAAGACGACTCGGAGGTCGACGTATCCCTGGAAAAAGAACAATCATCCGTTAATCAATCGGTCGAGAAAGAGGAGTCAGATGACACCAAGTCGGACAATGCCCAGTCAGAGGACTCAGTCAATGAGGAAATACCTGAGAACACAACCAATCTAGAAGATTCTGTCAATGCTGAAATACCTGAGAATTTACACGAGAATGAGGGTGGAAAGTCAGAGGTTGCAGTAAATGATGAGGTGTTTGCAGAGGAAACAAACAATGCTCAACCTACCACACCGCCCCGATCTGTATCAGCTAGTGAAGAAGTACCACGTACACCATATAGTTTGCGACCGAGGATTCATAGTCGTCCTAACATGTACAAATAAAAAAAAAAAAAAAAAAAAACAGCATTTGAGGTTGATTTAAGGGTGAAGGGGCATATTATATGAGTAATAACTGTAAGGATGATAAAATCCCTAGGAGGGCAGATGACAGATCATTTGAACTTTTCAAGTCAAATCATTAGGCTACCTTATTTGGACAAAAAGTTAGGTTATGGTGTAGTCATAGAAAGTACAAAGGAATATCTTGCATGTCTGGTGATTGACAATCTTATGTGTTTATGATCATTTCAGAATATCTAACCTGCCAAAAGGGCAATGCTTTTGTAATCTGTCCTACAAATACAGCAATTTATACATACCGGACCGAGAGCTGTGAGGCAGCCATGTTCCTTGGCCAGCCTGGGGTAGCGGAGCGGATGTGCGATCGACGACTGCTCCCTGATGGCTTCAAACCTCGCTGGTACAGGACGCCTGACATGCTGTCCTGGATTTACAGCGTCTCGCATCCCGTCCGAGTAGTCCAGCGATGTAGGAAGGCAGCCAACCGTACTGGTAGAAGTCAGATTATATCTGCGACAGGAATAATAAAACTGTCAGCAGACTGCTATCTTATAGCAACGGAGTATCACATGTAATGCTAGATAGTAACCCCATAGTTCTACCTGAGATTTCACTTTTGCAAAGTTTTGAATATATTAAATTACTAAGTGAAAATATTAGCAATCATGAAGAAATTAAAGCATTCTCTCTAGAGCAATCGGTTATTAACAGTAATGGAGAACGCTGTTTAAAATTAAACTCTCTCATTAAACGTGTTGAACAAATCAAACAACAGAAATGCTATCCCCTGAAACAACACGGAATACCAATAGGAATTAACGTGATAATAATTGTTGCCATTTCTGTAATAGGAATACTGTGGTATTGGTGTTCGAGGAAACGTACCGGCATGCAGATATCTTCTCCGGTCAGCATCCAAATGTCCACGCGACCTGTGGTCGTAAGCGAGGAATCAACTGGAGACGAGGTAGACTCCAATGGCCAGGAGGCGGATATTACTATTCAGGCAGCGCCTCGGACTCTTTTCTCAAGGCGGTTCGAGTAGACGAGCAAAGCCGCAGCCACAGTTCCTGAAGTGGTACCACAAAATAAATTCCCAACAAATAGGCAGGCACATGATTTGATTTGAACCAGCACAAGGAAATAAAGCTAGATACTAGAGCCTAAAAGCAAATTAGATGTAATTGCAAAAGTCTGCTAAAGAATTAAATAATAAATTTAAAAAAAAAATGCTAACAAATCAAATCACAGGCCTACCAGGAATTTACAATGGAAATTAAAAATAAAGTAATGAAAACTTTGAAGATTTGAATCAAAATATGTAAAGAATTCAAGAAATAATTTTGTTTGTAACAATTACGGTAACTATTGTGAGCAACAGGAAAAGTAATCAACTTGGAAACACGAGATAGGTGATAAAAGCATTCGTATGCAAACTGTGTTAGTTAAGATTGCTGTAAATTCAGCTGTAACTTAAATTGTAAACTTTTGGGCATCAAAGCTAGAGGGCCCAGGGTTACCTAGTAAAGCTTTTCAGTCAGTAGGCTAGTGCTGAACAAGCAGATTAGCATAATAAGTGTAAATAGGCCAATATGTAGGCTTAGCCACAAGGTAGCAAAGCACCTAGCTATGTACTATGTAACTTAGTAGGCCTAATCATGTAATTGTGTGAATTTAAGGTATATGAATAATTAATAGCTACTAAAGTAAAATTATACCAAGGAAATATTGAATGTACTTACCAATACACATGAAGTCTTGTCATGAAGTCACACAAACTTGGGAAGTAGAATCAAATAGTTGACTTGCAAAGCCTAGGGTAGGTTCACTCTGTCTTGGGTGTAATCACTCACATAAAACACAAGCGCAGTGGCTAACAATGCCGAACGATTCCAAGAGTGAGGTTATGTATTAGTAAACAAACTCACAGGAATTAACCCAGGGCCTACCCGAAGCCATGATTAGTTATAATAGAAATTGATTGAGAATTCACTGTTCACAAGTATCTACACCGCGCAGAAGAAGCTTTCTGGTACGATAGCTTGGAAGTTGAAGGGGTTAGTCCTTCCCTACCCACTCCCACACAGCCGACTGTGCGCTGCACTTGGCCTGGGAACCGAGAGATTACGATAAGGGGTACGTGCCCTATCTTGGCAACACTCGGTGGAGACGAACTGTGTAAGTTGTATGCACGCAAAGTCCTACCATTGGAACAACAGTGCCATGGTAAAAAATAACTAGAACCACCTGTGGATTTCACGCACCGGACCCGACCGTCTGTCACCGAACATTTTGGTGACCGCGCTCGACTGGGCGGAGCCGCAAGGTTGACAAGGCAGTGCTGTAACGCGGCAAATTTCAAAGTTCCTTCCAAAACTCTGATTTGTGCAGAGTGTACCAAACTCATCAGGCCACTTGGACTTCCAATCTCACGGGAAATAACAAATGAATAAATAAGCAGTACACTTGTAATAAATGTAATAGTAAATTCAGAACTTACTTATTAGTGTTGAACTAGAGAAACTCAATCAATTGGTAAATAGTCAATAGGGAGGAATTACAAACAAGTATATCTGTATCCAGAGTTGAATGATTTACTCATCAATGACTTGTTAAAAGAATGCCATTTATAGGAAACTAGCATCCTTTTGAAAAGGGGGAAGCTGTAATGAACGCTGGAATGCAGTTCATCATTAAAATGATTGTCATTGATTTCAATCAATATTGGCTGATGAGCATAATCATTCAACAGGTGAAAACCAACTATGTCTAGTGTCCATTGATTGGTAATCATAGGTAACACTACATTAATCAATAAATTACAACAGTATCGATTAATGTAGATGATTATTGGAGTCAATGTAAGTTGTAATGGAACATTCATGCATTACAGTAGAACTTATCATCTCTAAAACATGACGTTCAAAGTGCATTGCTCCATCCAGCTAGGATGTCACGTCACTGTGTAATAACACACCATGCTGACACAGCACTAGACGTCTTCACGGCTACCTCTTTGAGTTGCCAGCACTCGGCTGGAATCAGCCAACAGCTGATTGGTCAGCTCGAGTGCACAATATTTAAATTAGCCAATCGAATACAGCCACAGTGGACACATGGCACAACTTAGCCTAAAACACTAGTTCTCTAAGGAGGGGAAATTTCCCCTACAGCCATTTCCTGTGGGAAATGCTCTCTCTTATCTCAGCTATCTTAGAGCTAGGACGTGTTTCCAGGTTAGGGAATGTTTAGTTTAATCAAACCCATTGTTGTATGTTAGTAATGAAAAGTCTTTTATTAAACTTATACTTAATTGTACATGGGTGTTATGATTAATAGATAACAACACGTCCTACTCTCCCAATTCATTGATCCCTCAAGAAAAGTAGTCTAATTGAGCCCTGGTATTTATTGATCAGTATTTGATGATTTGATTATATTGATTAATATCTATCGGCGGCACTACATTAGTATCAAGTTGCAGCATTGTTTTGAATGCCTGTATGTCTCTCAACATCGTCCTGCATCGCAACCGTATAAGCCACCACATTCAACAGACATTGATTACTACATCTCAGAACTGTCGCCAAGAGATTGCAGTTGATTGCACTGTCAGTCACTCATTATTGTATACTCGAGAGCGAAGATGTGAATGTATCGATTATAATTATATCGTCACCGCGAGCTATTCGATTGTTATTCGATACTTCGTTTCAATACACACGTTCGTAGACATTGTCTGGGGTGCTGAGGGGAAAGGGGGAGGGGGGGGGGGGGGGTGCATTTTGTTCCGTCGAACATCAACGCGATGGTTTAAGAGTCTGCGGTAGTCACAGCTCAAACAACGCGAGAATATAAGTTTTTCTGTTCGTATATATTTAAAACAACTTTTATAATCGATATTGTGGATAGATATACCGCAGTCATAGGTATAATCAGGGTCTCTACAGCTGATAGCGAAACGAAATATTTGATAATTTGAGATATATTGTTGTATTAATTAAAACGGAAACATAGTAGAACAAGTAAAACGTTATAATACCTAGTAATTGGACTGTACACTGTTCCTTGCCACATAAAAACAATTCACAATTTACATTGCGTTTTTAAATTGTTTTTATATGTGACAAGGAACAGTGTACAGTCCAATTACTAGGTCTTATTGTTGTATTATCGGATTTAATCGAAATGTAATGAATTTTGTATTCATTTTGTTTCGTTATCTGTAGAACCTGATTAAATCTACTTGCCGTATCTTCACACAATAGCGATTTTAAAGATTGTTTTAAAGTTCTAACTGATAACATTACTTTCTCACGCTTTCTGAGCTCCCACTTCCACAGACTCTTAAGGAAGGAGGATTCCCGCCCTTGAGCGGGGGGGAGGGGGGGGGGGGGGGGTACGGGAAGGAAGACCGCACCGGTTAGTTGATGACGTACACGCGCTCGCTTTTCATGAACAAAAACCCTTAACAAACTTTGGCGTAACAATGTTTGACCTAAAAACTGCTTTATTAAAGTTCTCGTGTTACAGGCTATTATGTTATAGTCTGGGTATATAGATATATTTTAGTATTTTTTGTTGTTCAATGACACACTTAACAACTAGGTCACATATAGTGTAGGACGAATCAGATCCATCACATATCGCCGTGGTCGTCGTAAGGGAATCTAGTTGGAGTGGGACTTAAGAAAGATTACTAAAGCCCATCCTGAGTTCTGACTACATAATTTTGTTGTCAGTTGACATGATTTCAAAGCTTCTGGTTGGCGGTTACTATAGTGAATAGATGTTAAGACTTCGTTTTTAATTTTATTGTGATTGTCCTGCCCCATGACAGGAGAAGATGGCCAGTGTAGGGTTATGTTAAGACTTTTATATTAGTTGATAAATACAAATGTATTTATTTACTCGTATTATCACTTACTGTATACATGGCTAAATAAAAACATATGGCAAATATAAATGAACGGTAATTGTTCATGAATACTAACGTATAAATTATGATCAAAATAACCGATGTCACAATTTTAATGAAATATTATTCCCTTTGAAGTACAATATTACAGTTTCTGATCGTGTTTGATTTAATATTGTTTCAACATTTTCATAGAGTTCTTTGACACAGTTACATGCTTTTGATTATACGAGTACCAACATAAATAAACGAACTCTTTACGTTGTTTTCTTTTATCAAACGCGTTTCGGTGCGGCATTACAATGGTAACATTTCCATTTAGATAATTGGTAACAATGATAAACCTAATGTGTAATAAAGGTGTCTACGGGTGATGTGTACTCAATTAGCAGCGACCCCTCTCTAACTTGACACTCTTAAGCATCGGTAATTGGACAAATTGGCGTTTGTATCAATTAGAATAAAATGCGAATTGTATAACAAAGTTGTTCAATCCTTTATTTTCGTTTAATTACATATTCAAACGTTCACATAATGGTTTGTTTTTTAATTCTGTAGATCGTTTTGTTTCACATTGAGCGAGAGAGGAATTTAATAGGAGTATGTGTAAGTTGGTGTAAGGTTACTTTGCTGATTGTATTACTGAAAAGAGAGAATTATTTTTGAAAGGGAATCCCACAATGCAATGCGAGAGAGTTTTGTGTAGGGTTACGAGAAGTCAGACTGAATGTTAATTGAACGTATTTAGGTCCGTATTCAATTCGTTGTCGTCCCCTAGCTCTAGGGGCGCCAGTGGTTGCTATACGTAAGGTAACGTAGTCGGCCCCTACACCTAGGGGCGCCCATTGTTGCTAAGGTAACAATTGTTTCCATGTTATTTCCCATAAACAAAACAAATCCATAGCAACAATGGGTGCCCCTAGGTGTAGGGGCCGACTATGAATTCCAACCAGAAGATTGATACTTCACTTGAATATTTGTGTTTCTGTTGGTTTTTTTTTACTTATTTTTGCCCAGACATTCTAAGCATTACTATAAGTAAGGACTAAGGATGTCTTTCATGATGATCACACTTAACACACAAAATATCTAGCTTGTTTGAAAACCAGATATGTTCTATAACGTATTTGATAATAATCTTCAAGGATCAAGGTACATTTGGATTTTTTTTACGCGAGTGAGAAAATTCCACCTCCAATATTTAAAGACATGTCATGGTTGCTAACATTAAAGAAACATCCTTACTGCAGTGACCCGACACAAATGCTGCGTATCAATAAATACGGTTTTAGAGAGACAGAGAAAATATTTCACATACCAATATTCTTGTTTACAACTCAAAGTTCTCAACATCACAGCCAGTTATCGATTCATGAAACCTTTTCAAATACCACCACACATAGAGAAGGAGTATTTGAATAACTCGTGGGATTACAGAAATAAGTTGTTTCACGGAAAAGTTTCTATAGAAAAAGTTTCGAAAAGTTTTCGAGAGGTGTTTGACGCGGACAATAATAAAAGGTGTTTTGTGTTTCTTCCACATAAAACGTTTCGTTAAAAAATGTATTCCAATACCCTAGAAAAGTGCAACATAAATCCACGTTGGTGTAAAAATAAAAAATGTAAAAAAGGTAATATTTACGTGTCTGTACAATTTTACACAGACGCAATCAAACACCAATTAAAAACGTAACAGGAAATGTTGCGCTCTCTAAAGACTAAGCGGTCGTTAGAAAGCAGATTTTCGAACACGTATTACATCATAAAAAGTCACCCGTGTGTTTATAATAAATACATAATATCTGCACATACATTATAATATGTAGAAGTTCACACGCAACCATAAAAAGTCTCGCAGAAAATCTGGTTCATTTTCAAGTCAGGTAAGAAGTAGATTTTAATAACGTTATCCCAGAGGAAAATGCTTATCTTGTGTAAATTCGTTTCAGGTTGCGTGGTGAGATCACTTGGGGGCAGCACCGACTCGGCTCGACTCGGCTCACCTCGGCTCCGCTCGGCTCTGAACAGACGCTCGCGCACAGCAACCCGTGTAATCTTATCCTAGGTGAGAACTACTGTTCTAATGAACCTTTGCTTTTCTATTTGAGATCTACACGACTCTCATACAACACAGGGTGTATCAAACTGAGCAATTATAGAACAAGTGTGACTATACTGACCCCGAAACAACTTTGAAGATGTGTTCGTCATGGAAGAGTGTTTATTGGCCAATCAGCGATCGGCGCTGGCATCACGACTCCATTTGCTAGTTCTTGATCCTACCGCATGAGTGTGTATTGCAACTTTTAAATTGAAAGAGTCGAATGACCTGCGAATGACTATGGCCGGAGACTACATGTAAATAAATATAAATAAATAAATTCACATTTAGAGTCTACCCACTCAGTAACTAAACTGATTTGCAGTGGGGGACTTTAATTTAAAGTGACTAAACCAGCCCTGTAGGCTTCGAACACCATCGACGAGTGAGCGATAACCAATCAAAGATCTATATTTCAAATACGAACTTATGAATCAGTGATTGGACAGTGCGAACACCCGCGGACAAATGCCAGAATCAACAAGGCCGATTCAGATCAACTTTGAATTTATTGAGTGCTTCGTTGCTAGGACGGCTCCAAAGTCACCGTTTACTTATTCCTAAGCCAAGAAGTAATGGAATTGAATCCACATTAGAAGTTAAAAAACTTCTGCCTGAAGCGGGATTTGAACCCGGGACCTTCTGCATTGGAAGCAGGGATGCTAACCAGTGATGAGCTCATAAAATGTATTTTTTTTTATTAGTTTGTACTGTCAGTAACATTATTTAATCCCGTTTTTATTTGACTACCCTTCCGAAACCTGTTACCTGTACTCGTGCAGCCTGTTTGGTGTTAACTGTTAATCTCGTGCGCGTGTGAGCCTCGTGCAACGTGCGTACATTCATTATTAACGTCGTAATGCATTAAATATGGGGCTCGCTTTCATATCGTCCTCGTCACCATTGTACGCGCGCACCCTTTACAATCCCGGTTCTTCACTGTACAACAGGCTGTCGGATCTACTTTTAATAATCCCTTTACAAGTGTTGGTATTCATGACCCTACGAATACTTCAACGTGTTTTTTTTTGTTTGCTGTTCTATTTAGCTCAAACTTTATTGGGAGTGACGTGCGTATGCCATAATACTGTATGTATATATACAGAGGTGTTATGAACACTGTTGAAATATTGCTTGATTGCGAGATATAGGGTGTATTCACATATTGCGCATGGTGGCCATACTGGAGGCAACAATGTCATGTGAATGGTTGTTCATTGTTACTATATGTTTCAGCTGGCATTTGGTTGAAGTTCAACTGTTTTCGAAATTGAATTAAATTAAATTGAATTGAATTGAATTAAATTAAATTAGATGAAATTAGATTGAATTAAATTATATTAAATTAAATTAAATTAAATTTAATTTAATTAAATTAAATTTAATTAAATTAAATTAAATTAAATTAGATTAAATTAAATTAAATTAAATTAAATTAAATTACATTACATTAAAATAAAACAAATTAAATACATTGTAATATAGATGTGTTGGCATCGTTAGACCTGGGTTCAGTTCCAGTCAGGGTTATTGAATAATATCTTGCGACGACGAAGCAGATCGTGGTGTGCTCAATAACTCAGCCTCCAACTGAATACAGTGTATGATCGGGTGACACGTGCGCGCGCGAGGAACTTTATGGGGTGTTTCGATCTCGGCCGACACTTAGAAGTTGGGTCCCATCAAACGTTTGGTCAACGCTCCCTCTAATGGCGTCTAATGGCCAATATCAACCGACCAATCAACCGTCAGTGTTTCGGTCAAGTTTTAGAAGGAATTTATACAAATTGGGCAGCGACCAGTTTCCTAATGTTTAAAACTATGGCGTAAGTGTTGATCTTCGTAAATAGTACATTGCCACACAACTTCAGCTGAATAATAATAAAATATTAATTGCGAGAAATTGTGTTGAATTTAAGATGTTACATTAATAATGAATTTACTAGTAAACTAGAAATGTGAACAGTAACAATTCTGTTTACTTAACTTGCTGAATGACGCGTTCATTTATGAATATCGTGATATGCTATAATATAGGAGATGTGCGATACAACTAGAAGATTCGCCTTATAATGGAATTTTAAAGTGGAGCCATCCATTAATAAAAATAGCGGGAATTCAACAAGTATAATCGTGATTTTTGAACTGATTTCTTTTGAAACAATACATGGATATTCAATTCTATTCAAATTATAATCATAATTAAACATTTGAATACACAAGGAAGATTGATAAACTTATCCTGATCGCTGACCTTGAGGAAAAACACAAAGTAATTAACTTCCCAGTATTTGTTGTTGTTGTTGTTGTTGTTGTCTCGTGCAGTCATCTCGCCAAGTAATTGGTTGAGATCGCAACATGGACGAGCGGATGTCTTTAATTGCCCCTTAGCCCCTCGTGAGCGCCAATAAGGGAGGCGAGCCGTAAAGAAGACAGCCGAGCGCAAGATAAGCCCGGAGAGAGAGAGAGATCGGACCTGGGTTTAGTTTAGTATAATGAAATTGTTTTGCTGATTTCAATTGATTCTCCAATTGAACTGAACAGTTTGTTAGGAGTTCGTTGTGGTTTCTAAATAGATTGTGTATATACTCTGTTATTTCTTTCTTTCTTTCTTTCTTTTTTCTTTCTTTCTTTCTTTCTTTCTTTCTTTCTTTCTTTCTTTCTTTCTTTCTTTCTTTCTTTCTTTTTCTTTCTTTCTTTCTTTCTTTCTTTCTTTCTTTCTTTCTTTCTTTCTTTCTTTCTTTCTTTCTTTCTTTCTTTCTTTCTTTCTTTCTTTCTTTCTTTCTTTCTTTCTTTCTTTCTTTCTTTCATTCTTTCTTTCTTTCTTTCTTTCTTTCTCTATTTAAATGTACATCCTATTCAGTACCCTAAGGACAATAGTGCCCTTGCGTCACACGTGGCTCTGATTTCGGAGGTCGCCGGTGCGATACCCGCTACCGGCATTCCTGACTTAAGGTTTGTAAAACACTGAAGACATAATATGCACAAACTATATTACATTTTAATAAGATATCAAACACGGAACTGTTCAATGCACTGTAATAAAACTGATTTCTTGTTACTCTAGTTTCTCAGGATAAAACCAATATTGTAATAATAGTAGCCTAATAATGTCGTACACAATTTTCAAATTTTACGTTGATTAAGAACTAAACCCTAGGCCGCACAGGCGGAGGGTTACTTAGAGAGTAGTGGGTAGATGGTGGAGGGTGGTGGGTGGAGGGTAGATATGTCGTGGCCGCACTGCAGGATGGAACAACCTAGGTAGAATCTAGTATGAAAGTGTGAGTCGTGCTGTCAAAATGTCCCTATCAAAATTATCTAAAAGACTTCTTCTGTGTGATAGTCCCTACCTCCGTTATGGGAATTTAGGGAATGACAGGGGTACGTGGGTGCACGAGTACAACTCCGACAGAGATAATGATGGTGAGTTTCTACGAGTTTATAAGAAGATGAGGAAGTATCCAGATAAATCTTTTAACTATGCACGTATGAACGTATGAGTGCAACTTCCTTGGACACTTCAGCCCACCAAGATTTGAGAATTTTTGAGTTTTTTCTCAGTTGGTCTGCTGAGTTCCATATTGCTTTTTCACTAAATCACTAAACTTGGCTTTCGGGTATAGCCGCGTCGATTATTGCTTAAAAGCTGACGTTTCGGGCAGGTTACACTACCCATCTTCAGAGCTAAGACCTGAAGAAGTCACAGAATAAAACCTACTCGGTCCAGCTTCACTCTGCGACTGCAACAAGTCCTATTGTTTCCCGCGTATCGTTCTCCTCCCTGAGCCACCCCGCGCCTGTTCTACCGGTTCGACTCCGTCGCTATCTCCTGACGTCATCTCCGATAGCGCTCGCCGTGTTTCCCGCGCGTTGTTGATGCGATGTATAGTCGGTCTCCAAATGCGGCTCAACTTCAGTCCATCGTCCCGATTGAAATTATTTGGGTGCTTTTCAATTTCAATTGCTTCCCGGACCAGACGGGACCGATAATGCGTTGTTACAGCTAAAGCTCTTGTCTCTTCGAAATTAATGCGATGACCTTCATTGAAACTATGTTCTGCTATTGCCGACTTATCTATGTGGCCCAGTTTTGTGTGGCTAACGTGTTCTTTCAATCTCGTTGAAATTGAACGCCCTGTCTGGCCTATGTACACTTTATCGCACGCGCCACACGGAATCTGGTACACACCCGACGTGTTCAGCGGCGGAAGTTTATCTTTGGCTTGATTTAGCATCGTTGATATCTTCCTGTCCGCTGAAAAAATTGTTTTTATCTGGTATTTACGTAACAACCTCCCAATACGGTCTGTTACATTTTCCACATAGGGTAAGTAGGCCTGGGCAACAGCTCCTCGTCCTTCTACCTCCGACGGTTTTGAAGTCTTTGACACATTATTCTCGCGTAAAGTTTGAGCTATAGCCTTATGCCTATATCCATTTTGTAACAATGATGTTTTAATTGTTTTATGTTCAGAGCTAAGGTGTTTAGCATCCGAAATCCTATACGCTCTAGTAGCCAGCGTGTTGAGCACAGCGCGTATTTGAGCTGGATGGTGGTGTGAGTCAGCATGAGTTCCATATTGGTTTTTGCTTGTAAACTGCCGCGATGAGCTGCTCCTCCATAGTTGAGAGCCTGGTGGGTAGATGAAATTAACCAACACGACTGTTTACCTCGCTACACGCCAGGCTACCCGCTAGGCTGGTAGGCTAGGTTGGATGGTTCAGTGCGGCCGACGCCATAAGGAATATATGTGTCGGATACTTACCTCGAGGGTCGCTTGGTGGGTATCCACCCACTACCCTCTAAGTAACCCTCCGCCTGTGCGGCCTCGGCTTAAACCTGATATTGAGTAGAATGTAGGACATCTCCTAGAAAAGTATTCAGTAATATTACGCTAATTCAATTTGTGCATGTGGAACTTATTGATTTCGCAAGTTATTGGACGAAATAACACGGATATCAGCATACGCCCGCGTTTCATTGTCTGCTGTTATTGGATTCGATAAGTTTCTGAACGTACTGAAGTGTTCAGCAGCTGTAATAACTATAGCCTCGCCCTCACAAGGGCAGTGAAAACCATTCTTAAAATGAGGAATGTTGCGTTAGACAACGTTGCAATATTTACATTGCCGGATACCTTCTAAGGCCCGGTTTTTCAATGGGTTAACGGGGCCGTTAGCTGACGGTCCGTAATCTGTAACCCAGGCCCGGCTTTTCAATCGGTTAACGGTTATACGAATTCATGATGCTATGTTTCACGAGGAGATGAGGGAAGTGTTTTCTTATTCCTAAACGTTTTCGTTACTTAAGTAACTGTTTTGCATTTAAACAGCGAATTCGCGAGATTGTCTTTCTTTTTTGTAATTGTTCGTGCCTTTCTCTTCAAGGTTTCAACGAAGTGTGTTGCTTGTCGGCTCGCTTCTCGAATATGCATTCAAATCAGGTTGGAGTGAACGAAATGGTAATGTGGCTCTAAACACAAATATTGATTTTGCATAATCAAAAAACCTTTACTTGGAATACCTTCTGCTTACACTTTTTAATATCTGTGCTACAAACAATCTACCAATTTTTAGAGATGATTCTATAGACAACTTTTTGTATTAGTCGGAAAATGTGTTGTGTTGCACCGTTACAATTTCACGGTCATTGTTGTGACCGGAAAAATGCATTTTTTAGTCTATCATTCAGTTTCAAGAATTGATTTTCAGTTGGGGACATCCGACAAACTACCATTTATTATGTGCTATGTTGCTATGACGGTTCCAAAATCACCGTTTAAATGTACATCTGTATCATATAAAAAATAAAAACCCCTAATTCGAACCGGGGATTGAACCCTGGCCCTTATATATGAACTGGACTATATAAAAAGGCGTTGCCACTATGTTCTATTATTAGATCTTAGAATGAGCACAACACAGTCACACGAAGGTCAGACACACTTTCATAATTCCCCATCTGCTATCATCACACATATCCATCACTGTGTTATTGAATTGTAATTAACTAATGAATTAACAAAGCAAATGGCCATGTTGTCATTCCTTCATTTATTCATCTAATTGGCTTAGAAATCTTCGTTACTTGTTGTTTTGAAATGATTAGAGGGGAAATAGCTGTGCATCCCTATAGGCATGTTCGTTAGATGCTCTGTGGCTAATTAGATATTTGCGTGTGAGTCTCGCTGCATCAGATATATCTCTGGGGTTGTGTTTCTCAGAGCGCACTTGTACAGTGAAATAACAGCGCCACAGATAAGGTTCTCTCTGACAGCGCTACTCCCGTTTTAGTTCGGACATAGAGGATGAAGTATACCGAGTTGTGTATTGAGCTAGAAGTTTAGCGGTCCTAATTGTACAATTGGGCCTTTTTTTGAGAGCTGTAATTATCTGTTTCACTCAATTTTATTTATATTATTTTAGCATTATTTTTAATCAAATCAATAACAATCAAAATAAAAAAACAATCAAAATCAATAATTATATCCTACAATTAAGTCAAAATGTAAGCTTGACTTTGCATTGTTACCCATTACTAATTTCCTTTTTTTTTAAGTTTCGTTTAGTTTAGATTAGTTTAGTTTAGTTAGTGTAATCTGTCGATGTAAAGAGCGTCAGCTCATTCTGACAAAAACAGATTTGTTATCACATAAATGAAATATAAGTAGCGGTACACGAAAATAGTTTTATACAAATCCAAGATCTTTTTTATAATAATATACACAATTAGTGTTTATATAGTTCTGTTTATTTATTTTGTTTTTCATGCGCAAATACGATGGTTTGATGATTGTGTTGTGAGTGAAGTTATTGAATTTGATTTTCGGGTAAAAACATCGTGTTATGTTTGTTGTAAAACTAAGTTAATAATTGATTTATTGTTTTTTCTATAATATTATGTGGGGAAAAAAACAAATTTTTTTCTTTTTGTCTTTTGCCTTTTTTCAAGCGAGGAAAGACCGCATTTTCGCCAAAAGCGATTTCTCTGTACCTATGGAAAAAAGTTGTGCTCATAAGTGAAATGTAGGAATTCACAAACGAATCCAGTGATAATACGTCATAGCTTTGGTTTCATTTGATAAAATAAGCGTAATATGATGAATTAAATCATCGTGCTGATCTAATTATCTGAATACGTTAATTGAATCGAGTAATGAAAACAGCCACTAGAATATCTAACAGTAGACAATCAATTCGGTTGAATGGACAGATGATTTCTGGGCAACTGGGGAGTGGCCAATGTTTTTCATAACTAACCCCTAATGTGACTGTGTCTATGACAAGAGGTGTCATCTTGTGGATAATTGCTCAGTCTCCGTAGGTCTAGAATACAGGTTCACGGATGAATTTTTATGGCACCATTGCAGTTTATATATATATATATAATTGCTATATCAACTGAAGCTCCGGGATGTGCAATTCCGGCTGAAAGTGCAGGGTAAACTATTTAACTAGTTCCAGCACCATTTTCAACTAAGTTAGTTATGTGATACTACTTCTGTATATACCCATACTAAGATTGACGTTTTTTTTTTTTTTTTTGTATATATACACACGTATTACTGAACTACAGAAAAATATATGTATTTTTTACTTTGTTGTGGGATTTGAAGCGTATTTCAATTGTAATTGGTATCTAGAGTAAAAGAAAACCCGTCGGAGTTTGGAATTTAAAGTAGGTAACGCTTTAATTTCTGCAGCGTGCACATATTTGTCTTCGTCATACATATTCCATGAGCTATATCCTTCCACCCAGACGTAGACGAAACAATATGGAACAGTTTTACCAGTAGGGGTGGCCAAATATTAGCTAACTCGAATATATTTGAGAATTTGAGGTCCCTACGCAAAGAGGCAGGTGTGACAAAGCTAGGATGTTATCATATTGGAATGAACTTCAAATTAAATTAGCGGGAAACATATAATATCATTTCCTCAATTTTCATTTTGTATTCTAGGTACATACATTTTTTGTTTGTTTGGCGAGAGCTTCAAAATATCTTTGTAAATACACTATTTTGTAATTTTTCGTAAAAAAACAACGCTTTTTCAGAAATTCCGTTGAAGAAGTACATTGATTAAAAAAAAGAAAAAAAATGGAGAGTACATATACTGCAAATAAATAGAAAGTTATTTTTGTACAGAGCCCTTGACAAGATTTAAATTGTATAGTGCATGGGAAGCCCCATAACGTGTATATTGAATTTAGAGAACAATATTTGACGATTTTCGTACAATCTCTTGCGTAATTTTAATTAATTACGTGCATTATACAAACATTATTAATTCCCAGTTTTTAATCCGTACAAATATATTCCATTATACAACAATTTACAATTGAAAAAAATCCCTATACTCGTGCAAATGTTCATTAAGATAATGTATTCAATAATAATCCCATCATTTCTATCCCCTTCCTGTCATGACAGGGTACAACTATTCATAAAGGTAATGTTGCAATTACTCAAATTAACATGTGACTATAATTGTAGTGTGATAGGCTAGACTAATACCATTATGAGCAGTCATTCGTACCATTTAATGAGGGTTCTGAAAAGAAAAGAGCCAACAAGTAGAGATAATGATATAAAACATGGAATAAATGTCGCATTTTTAAAATGAAAATACGAATAGATCTCGAGTACATACATTCAAAGTGAGTAAAGTACTTTGTTAATTTGACTTTTTACAAAAGTACTCATTTCGTGCACACAATACATTATTCCCACCGTTTCTCCTTCAATATGATGTAGCTATGTGATTGAAAATGTACACATCTAAGCAAGCTCGTCCTTTCGTTAAACTCCTCATTAACTCATGTTGTTTTAACTCATTTGTTCGAGTACTTTGAGAGATTCTGTCTGTGGAGGTGGAGGATTTGTAGCAGTCCAACATCGAGCATTGACTGTGGCTATTGAATATACTCGAAAGTTACAATTTAAGAGGATTCGGAACAGGAAAGCGCTGTCAATCTCAGTGGTCACTATTGAAAGCTCGCAAACTTGATGAAATGTTGGTTCTTCCCTACCCCACATCTTCCCTTCCCTACCCCTTTATCATACACCAATCCGTTCCACATAAAACCTGCCCAGTCTACCTCGCATTTGATACAATGGAGCTATGCAGCATTACACCTCTTATATATAAATAAGTATACACCTATTTTATAAAAATAAGTATACACCACTTTTACATAAATAAGTATAGTGCAACGAACAAAATTATCCATGTTGATCATTTTGAATAGCGCTTCTTAAACTCACACCAATTAATGAATACCAATGTAAGTACATTGTGTACAAATTTACATGTTTCATCCTTTTCTATATTACACATTTTTAAGACAACTTTTCGATGATGATCGTCATAGATTTACCAATGTTCTACTCAAACAGGCAATTAGAGGTTATGTTGTAAAAGTTCAAACTCATGTTTTTGTAGTAAAATTGCTACTTCCATCACTCTCAAACTCGTCTGTGTACAACGTTTCTAGATAGACTGTACGTCCATGCAGATATATGAGAGCCGCTCGTTTTGTAAGCTCTTTGCCCATGGGAGGGTGGGTTGCTTTTCAGCTATAGGTGATGACATAGCCAAATCACGCAAAGCTTACAGGAAATGGCAGTTCTACGGTATATTAACTCTGGAAAATGTTATAGAGTCCAGTTAATGAAAGATACTGACATTAATGGACTTTATTGTAGGCACATTAATTATTAAGGCGTATAATTCTTTGCTATATATAATTTATTTGAATTAGAATGCATTTAGTGCGGTAAAAGGGTCATTGTACGTTTTGTTGAGTCGGAAGGATTTAAGAAGTGACAGCTTACGTCTGTCGAACAAAGTGATAAAGTAAGCTTAAATTTAGATTTGTCTCTGACCTTAAAATGTGTTTTTCTTATCCTGTAAAAATCTTGGCGTTTCAAATCAAATCATGCACGCGGAAGTCT
Source organism: Isoperla grammatica (assembly GCA_945910005.1). Taxonomy (NCBI): domain Eukaryota; kingdom Metazoa; phylum Arthropoda; class Insecta; order Plecoptera; family Perlodidae; genus Isoperla; species Isoperla grammatica. The sequence continues at coordinate 9,348,474 of OX246741.1, forward strand.
AAAGCGCATTCAGAATACACTGGAAACAATTGGCTTAGATGTAATGCAGTAAAATATATTGGAGAGAGAAGTGGGATTTTAAACTTTCAAGTTTCGCGTTGAGAAAAGCTTTGGGGAAATATCAAAGCTGGATTTTTATTAGGCTTTTTCTTTGTGTTACAAAGGATCCATTTATGTCTGCCTGGTTTTGAGAAGTATATTACGGTCTCGAATATTGTATATTTATGTAGACGGAAAGAAACAATTTGTGCGACTTGGCTATAATTTTCGCTTCTTGTGATAAACACTTGACAGTAAATATAATCAATATTCGTAAGTGGTATTCAATAACTATTAAATAAAAATAAATAAATAAATTCACATTTAGAGTCTACCCACTCAGTAATTAAACTGATTTGCAGTGGGGGACTTTAATTTAAAGTGACTAAACCAACCCTGTAGGCTTCAAACACCATCGACGAGTGAGCGATAACCAATCAAAGATCGATATTTCAAATATGAAACAGATGAATCAGTGATTGGACAGTGCGAACACCTGCGGACACATGCCAGAATCAACAAGGCCGATTCAGAACAACTTTGAATTTATTGAGTGCTTCGTTGCTAGGACGGCTCCAAAGTCACCGTTTACTTATTCCTAAGCCAAGAAGTAATGGAATTGAATCCACATTAGAAGTTAAAAAACTTCTGCCTGAAGCGGGATTTGAACCCGGGACCTTCTGCATTGGAAGCAGGGGAGCTAACCACTGGACCAACGAGCCACCTACTGGACCAACGAGCCACCTACTGGACCAACGAGCCACCTAAATGTGTACAGTTCATTATATTTTCACGTCATTATGTTTCACGGATAAATGGCTTTCAAATTGGTATTCCATTTTCTAATGTTTAACATTATTGCGAAGTACGTGAAGTATATTTTAATATAATTCTTGTAACAATGTGAGGAACGGGTATTTCAAATAGTATCGAGGTTTCATTGGTTTCACTTTTTGACACGGTTGTACCCAGAAAATCTCGATAGTATACCTGACTCCGGCCGTCAAAGTCTCCGAAATAGATTCGGTATTACATTTGATATTTACTATTAGGGATTTCGTGATTTATTTTAATGTATGAATTGTGTTTTTGAATGAGGTGAGAGGAGATAGATCGAAGCAATCTGTCATCAAAGGTAAAATAAAAACGTCTTTTGCTTAGTTTTTTGTGGTTTACTTAAAAATACAATAATCTACGATACTGCTTTCATACCTCTCGAAAATGTACTTGTATACTTAACATTCTGGCTCCCTGCAATGGAAGTTTGTGATGTGTGTTGTGATTGTGTTAACGAAATTGTTTGTTCAAAGTTTTCAGTTGGTATCCAGAGTGGACAACGGAAAAGAAGAATTGCAATTTAGATCGAATGAGGTAAAACAGAAGGCGTAGATGTGAAATCGTGTGAAACTTAACGCTATCATCATAATCGTACACTTTAGTCCCTCCCTCATTTTAAATCGAATTTAGATATTTGCATGCAAAATTAATTAATACTCTACTTTTGGGGAAACTCCGCCCCCATTGTACTTAAATACCAACGCTTCCGCCTGGTTATATAGAAGGTAAAGTTTCAGAAACGTGGACTGCTTATAACATAATTCTTTCTCTCAATACTAGGAACAATTTCGATAGCCATCCAATAATCAGCAGTGTACGATTGAAACCTTTGGTAGCTTACACGGTGTAGATTGTAGAGGGACGAAGGAAAGAGGGTTGGGGGGAAAGGGGGGTTCAGGGGAAAACCTTCATCCGGACTCGTTTCGACTTACAGGATTTCGTGTAGACACAAAATTGGCGTGAAATTGGGTTTTCTTCGGCTGGGCTGTATTTTGTTCGATAGTTTGCGTATTGAGTGGGAGGAGCAGGAGGGAGAGGGAGAGGGAGAGGGGGATAAAAGAGAAGCGGATGATGATAATCTAAACGAAGCCCATTGTTTTCCAATGTCGAGGTTTCCTGGTAATGATTCAACTTTAACCAGAACTTTTATAAAGTCATAGTTTTTAGGAAGTGGAAGTTTGGTTTCTTTCAAAACTTCTTCGATCATGTGAAATCGGTATAACTCAGTAATCAGTCCAAGTAAAGACATCACTTTTATGTTCATAAGTTTTAACCATTTTTTTGGGGTAAATTCTTTCAAGGTTAATGTGGGAAATTATTATTTGAGTTTTACGGGCATCTTATACAGTATAAAGTTATCCCTAGTTGACGAAATAGCCGAGTCCAACAAAAGTCTAAAGGGGTGTCTACCTGCAAAGGGTAATTTAAAAACACCCACTTTCAAACCCCGCTCAATTTTGACTGGTGGCGCATTCTGACCGGTATTCTGAGGTACTCCCAATCTCTGGAGAGTTCCTACGTTTCTAGTTAATAATATCTATTGAAAGGTAAATGTGTGATAACTTACAACCGATTATTTGACTTCCGATAATCTCAAACATATTTGGCGTGACTATCAAAGCTTGAGCAACCAATCAAGGGCAACACTGCTATTTAAAATTTTAAAATATTAGTCCGTCTTTCTGTTCGATAATATAAATAATAACTACCATCAATATAATTTTTTTCATGAGTGTGCTACCTCTTTATGTTACACAAATGTGTATGATTTGTTTGTATCGAATGGGGAACAAAATTATAACGGTTATTTCTTTCTACGTCACTTATGCAACCTGGGGTTTGTTCGGATCCAAGTATAATCTCTCTCGAAGACTCATTTGCTTGTCTCCGGTTCAGAGATCATATAATTATTAGAGAGACAAGTTACTATTAATTTATATTTCCATTCAACGAGGAAATTCGAAAATTCGAGGAAATTATATGTTGGAAATCGTTTCCTTGTATCCGGTTCACAGCTCTTATACATAGAGATACGTAAGTTACTATTATATTTACACTCAATGGGGAAATTAGAAAATTCGAGGAAATTGTCGCCCTCCAAGATTCTGGCTGTTAATTTTCTCTCTCTCTCTCTCTCTCTCTCTCTCTCTCTCTCTCTCTCTCTCTCTGTGTCTCTGTCTCTCCCCTCCCCCCTCCTCCTGCCAGCGAGCACTGTTACGGGTTGCGGGTCTCGCGTGGGAAGAAGCAAAGGCGGTCTGGTTATCAGGGGAACAGAACTGTACAGGAGCTCAACTACCCACCACAGTATACAGGGCGGCGTTTACACGTGGCAGGATGTTGTTAGCAAAAGAGACATAGAATAATATTTTGTTTTATAATTGGAATGCTGTCATTCGTCTTTCACAATGTCGAACTGCATGCAGTGATATTATGAGGAACTCTGATTGTGGAAGTCAAGGGTTTGAACCCATTCATGGTAATCTTGATTGAATTTCTGGACCGTTTTTTTTTTTATACATGCACATAGGATGTTATAATCTATATATTTATTTATTTATTACATCTACTTGTTAGGGGATTTTGAGACAAGTCTGTCAAATAATAGGGTATGTTTGATTTCAGAACTTTCTTGGTTTTTCAAACCTGAACCGCCACGAACTTTTGTTTATTGGTTCAGGTATTTTCCATGGTAAGAAAACAAATATAACTGTACATCAAACATGTAAAAAAAGGCAATAAAAAATAAAAATTATAATAACAATACGTATTAATTTTTTTTTGGAAATCATGAAATTTGGAAAGTAAATACATCCTTAATTATTACCATGAAGAATTTTAAATAATTATGATGGTATTTATATTTTTTAACGAAAGGATCTGTAATCAATAGCTGTTGAAAATGTTCATTCGAAATCGTACACTGTAATATACTTGTTACGAAATAATTCAATGATTCGTGGCCAACCAACCAAGTACCAATTTCAAATACCAATCACTGGTTAGTCACTCGCCTATGACGAATGCAACAGTAAGGTTGTTTTGGGACAACCTTAATAAACCTTTCTGGAATTTCAACCCACAATCGTGCACATAAACTATATGGAGCACGATTTTCATCTCTTATGATGAAATATTGATATATATTTTTAAACCGTTCGTATCGGGGTATGTTATTGACTTGGGAGTCAATTCTTGTTGTATCTGTTGTGCAAATATTTTCCGTACATACAATGTTTCCGATACTTGATGCAAACTCTGCCGCTGTGTCCATTGATTTCTGTTCTCGCTGAGTAAAGAATGGCTTCCTCTGATGCTGACACTGTACAACAACGGTAGGAGAGAATTTATTTTGTTATTTTTTGTTTTTATTTATTTTATCTCGATCACATCCAGTTCTGATTTATAAAGGAGAACTTTAAATGAAGTAAATAGTAAATATAATCGGATGTGTACTGTATAGATAGAACCAGCACTATCACTATATTAGTGACTGCTCACCCATACTAAAAGTATAAATTAAAAATTAAATTTAGTAATGAATATATTATAAAATATAGTTAAAATAAAAATACGGGATTGTTTTGTTCGACATATTTTGAGCCTTGTTAAAGAATTCATTGAAGGCCAAGTAGGTGAAAGCGTAGATGTATACTATGTTTATGTACTTATGTATATTACTACTACCTACTAACTATATAATTTTATAATATTATGTAGAACCGATATTTTTTGACCATGGGTTTTACCTGTTTCTATAGCAGAAAGGAATTAAGTGAAAGTTATGTTAGCTACGTATTAAAATATCTTGCTTAAAGTTAACTTTACACTTTTAACAAGGAAGACATTTAAAAATAAACTTAGATTTGTTAAGAAAACTCATTTTAAAAGTGTGCATAGTTTATCTAAATATGTCCTAAGAATTTTGCGGAGAGAAATGGTAACAACAAATAATGTAGTTTTTAATTTAAGAATTGAATACATTTTTATTCGCAGAGTTTGTGACTTGGTCTCGCTGAAATGGCTTCTAACGTCGCAGGTATTCATTGTTGTCAATCTCTTGAGAAAACTATTTTTAAAGCCATTCTTCGTCTGAAATTATATTTACGTTTCGTTATTAGTTAACTAGGAAAATAAATTCTGTAATGTATATATATGTACATAAAATTAAAAATATATCGGGTTATTACGCCACGTCGGTCACACTCACCTAAAACCATGTTTACGCGTTTCGAGACTGCTCTGGGTCCCCTCGTCAGAACGACTGGAGGCTGGAGGACTTTGCAGTCGTTCTGACGAGGGGACCCAGAGCGGTCTCGAAACGCGTAAACATGGTTTTAGGTGAGTGTGAACGACGTGGCGTAATAACCCGACAAATTTTTAATTTTACAAACATTAACCCGGGCCACGAAAGCCTCCGTATTTTAATATATATATATATTACTGAACTAAGACTTTCGTGACTATTAATATTGTTAAAATTGTAAATACCACGGGTTGTTACGTCACGTTTACTGCACTTACTTGTCATATTAGTCGACGTTTCTGAGCAACGTATGTGCTCTGTCCTCACAGTGACATAGTGTCCTGAGGACAGAGCACATACGTTGCTCAGAAACGTCGACTAATATTACAAGTAAGTGCAGTAAACGTGACGTAACAACCCGTGGTATTTACAATTTTAACAATATATATATATATATACTAGACACATTTTGCATATTCCTTATAACGACAGAGATGGGTACAATGTCAAACAAAACAATTATAGTACATTTGATTATTAATTCCAATGCCAACCACGTATATGTGATGCCCCGACATGTGTGTTGTCGTCCCCTATGTACTTAACGTCATGTCCTAACCGAGGGGGGCGTGGCCTGATTGGAGTGACAGGTGATCCTGTGACGTCACGCAGTAGATGCGGGCGCCGCGACGCCACGTGAGGCAACTCAATCACACGGCCAAGACGCAGCCTAATTGAGAGATCAGACGTGTCAACACCAGCATTGTTCTTGTCAATAGGTAGTTGACGTTCGCGGTCGTGTGCACAACTGTTGTTGTGATATAGTCACGGACAAAGTGGGTAGCTTTGCTAAGAAGGTGCTGCGTTTAAGGTGTTCAGGTGAGGCAGTCAACATTAGAATTATTTACACGTTTTTATTTGCACCCGCTCGTCCCCCCCCCCCCCCCCCCTCTTCCAGAATACCGAATTTATATACTAGGTTATATTAAAATTTGAAGTTCGAAATCTAATAATGCTTTATAAAAAATCGTTTTTCAAAATTAAACGATCTCTATTTGTAAGAAATTTTGGATTTTGACTTCTAAGTATTTTCAAAACTATCAGGTGAAAATTATTTTTTTGACAAAATATACTTTCTGGAACATCATATTGTTCGCAATTTTTAAGATCCACCCCGAAAGTAATATTAAAAATTCAAATTTCCTGGACATTTGAAAATATCTGTTTTGTCTATTTTTACCACGTCTTCATTTTGAATTATTTCCAAAAGTCATACCAGTAATGGTAAAGAATTAGGAAAAAATGCTTGGATAGAAAAAGTTTACACCAAAATTTAAAAAATCAGTGAGAAGTCACTTTGAGGTATATTTGAAAGTTGGGATGCAATTCCAATTGTGCTGTTTGTGGCTACACTGGTAATGAAAGTTGTGATACTGAGGTAAATAATCATTATCATATCCACAAGAAGTAGGGAAAAATACAACTCAACGTCCAATGATGTAATACATACAGAGTTGTAATGGAATGATATGCCCTACAATGATTTAAGCTTGGATGTAGACAAAGTTAATTCTATTGTGAACAGGATGGGATGTTTGTGTTTAACCCTCTCAGGTGTAATCGTATTATCTTCAACAATGTGTTCTAATCATTCAGATTATAAACCTGCAACACCTCACATTCATCTTTGCAAATATGTACTTTGAGAGATATGTTTATGGCACTTCAATATACAATGAGTAGATGATTGATAATATTATGATAAACTCAAACTGAAAAAATGCCGTTATTATTATCAGATATGAGAAATTAGATAATTGTGATTTCTAAACGTGACGAAAAATGAAACATCTAAACATAAAAAAAAAAACATCTTTTGTGTTCACTTCCATGTCTACATTATAAAGAACCGCATGAGCTGCGCTATATAAAGGTTTCATAATTGCTCACGGTACGAACTTAATACCTCTTAATTTCTCTTTCTTGTGTAGGAATATTTGTCTAGTTTAAAAATGTTCACGGGAGGCTGTTTAAAAGTAAATCCCTTTTTTGCAAAGCTTTCTGAAAGCCCTACTCAATTTGCAAGAAGGTTAGCCCTTTCTAGAAATATTACTAATGATAATTGCAGTTCGACGAGACGTCTTCTCAGAAAATATTCTCTTTCGCTGAGCCTCTTAGTAGGGAGTTATCATTTTAATTGCTAATGATGGTTAAATCTAAATACCCTTGGCACAGGACCGGTATATATTAATTCTTTCTTATCATCTGCAAAGAGAATATTGTGAAGCTCAAACTCTCTTCTTTCATATTGGCATGGTATCAGTGTATCGACTACAATAATCATAATCACAACTGATAGAAACTGATTATTATTTTATTATTATTATTATTATTATTTTATTGAATGTATCACAATCATACAATCTCGGTCAAAACCGGCATTAACATGTTAATTATCATTATTATTATCAATATTATTATTATTATTATTATTATTATTATTATTATTATTATTATTATTATTATTATTATTATTATTATTATTATTATTATTATTATTATTATTATTATTATTATTATTATTATTATTATTATTATTATTATTATTATTATTATTATTATTATTATTATTATTATTATTATTATTTTATTGTTGCAATACATACAAACTCGGTCAAAACCGGCATAAACATGTTGTACGGACACAAATGTCAAGTATTTCCATGTGTTTACCTTATATAAATCTACTTAGAACTACTTAATATATCTTCTTCTTCTTCTCCTTCTTCTTCTTCTTCTTCTTCTTCTGCTTCTCAAATGCCCACATTTGGCTATACTACTTAATATATCATTGTCCACATTATTTTTTCAAACCGAACTGTAGATGCTATGCACGGTCGTGGCCGATTTGTACTCATCCCAGCATTCGCTCTTTGTACGGATAATTATTATTATTATTATTATTATTATTTTTATTATTATTATTATTATTATTATTATTATTATAACATTGTACTAACTATCAGACGAAATAACAATTCATTATCCAACATAAAAATCGTTCACTGTACATAAATATTTTCCGCTAGAGGCGGAGATATGTTACAGGCATCAAAATAGCCGTATGTGATGTTTGTTGATCAAGGTCTTCTTTACCTTTGATATATTTCCTCGCATTTCTTACAATTTGTTGTTCTGCCAAACCTTTGTGGGTGTTGTGCGGGGGTATATTAGAATTTCTTCGAAATCACTCAAAGAGCATTTTGAATCTCGGTTTACTTATATATTATTTCCCTGAAAATATATTTTATTCAACAAAAAACACAAAGCTACAAACGTAAATGTTTGTTTGTAAAATAACAGAATATGAAATATAAAAACTCCCAAACAAAAAATTCATGAAAAAGTTAAAATACAGCACTAAATGGTAAAATCGATTTATTTATTTTCTATAAATTATCGGATTTTAGGATTTTTTTAAACATTTTATATTGTGACATATCAATACGAAGCCTATCGGTTCAAACTTGAAGTCGAACTTAAACTAAATACGCTCTGAGTAAGTATTTACTGCTTACGCCTACAATTTTTGTTTTAGGATGTATGTCCACATAGCCTGCGGAACTCTTTATTTCAATCTGTTAAAATTGTTTTAATCCTATGTGTTAAAATCGTCCCCAAATTTATAATAAAATATGTCATCCTGTAGATAATTTAGTGCTCTTTCTTATGAATGTTTCTTTGTTCCAAACAAGATTTCCGTTTTTTATATTTTCTTAATTACCGTTTTGAACTGATTTGCATGGACACCTTTCACACCTTATTAAGAACATCTGCTTAACGGAAATATCTATTAGAATAAAAACCATTCATAAGAGAGAACATTAAATTCTCTATAAGATGATATTTTTTTATTTTCTTTTGGAACAATTTTAACAGACCGGATCCGGTGTTCCGCAAGGTGGTGAGCATAACTCAAAGCCGAGCCTCAACAGTTAAGACGGATTGAAACTTAGCCGTCCTGTTTGCGTTGGCTGTGCCGTAATTAATTGCAGCAAGCTAAACCATGATCACTGAATACCTACAAGGTTTATTAATTAGTGTATGAAGCCTTAGCTAAACGGCCACTGTTGTAGATATCGTTTGTAGTAATGAAATTTGATAATATCGTAAAGTGAGCATTTGTGGGAGTTCCTGAGCGATCACAATACTTGGGACGTCTCTCTCTCTCTCTCTCTCTCTCTCTCTCTCTCTCTCTCTCTCTCTCTCTCTCTCTCTCTCTCTCTCTCTCTCTCTCTCTCTCTCACTCCCTTTCTGGCTCGCGGAGGTAGATACATCACTAGATCAAAGGCCGAAATGACTTCTGGAGTAGCTTTGCCCGTGATTAGCAAACGTAATCCTTTGAACGAAACACGGAGGTTAACCGTCTGTCTTAGATGTGTAGATGTATCCATTCTGAGATAAGCACTGTAATGATGTCATAATAAAACAAATGCCCGTCTATAGTTTTGAAGATTTGTTCGAAAAACATTATCATTTAAAATGCTACCTACTAAAGACAAGTACACAACTTATTAAAAATTTCGAAACGTTTGATATTTTATTTCTTAGATTGTATTGGAAACAATAACAACCCCTATTCAGTATCGTACATTATATAAATGCAAGTATGTGATAAATAATAAATAAGACATTTTCGTCAAACAAACTTCATCACATGAAAATACATGTGTAAACACATGGAATTTAACTCAAAAATGACTACTGTAAACTGCAAAGAGCCGTAAGTATAATAACATCAAAATACAGAGTATATTTCTATCGTAATGAATGTTGACTGGGAGGGTGAAGAGGGTAGAAGGGAGGTGGTTGAGAACTGCCAAAAACGCGCCTGTGATTGGCTGATGTCTGAAATAATTCAACCCGTATGTAACTATGACGTCACTGTGTTCACAGGCAAAGATGCGCAGCTGCGTTTGGCTGCCGATGACGTCACTATGACGTGGCGCGCTGTGATTGGCGGGCGTCAGACATCTAATGACGTCACCGTGTTCACAGGCAAAGATGCGCAGCTGCGTTTGGCTGCCGATGACCTCACTATGACGTGGCGCGCTGTGATTGGCGGGCGTCAGACATCTAATGACGTCACTGTGTTCACAGGCAAAGATGCGCAGCTGCGTTTGGCTGCCGATGACGTCACTATGACGTGGCGCGCTGTGATTGGCGGGCGTCAGACATCTAATGACGTCACTGTGTTCACAGGCAAAGATGCGCAGCTGCGTTTGGCTGCCGATGACCTCACTATGACGTGGCGCGCTGTGATTGGCGGGCGTCAGACATCTAATGACGTCACCGTGTTCACAGGCCAAGATGCGCAGCTGCGTTTGGCTGCCGATGACGTCACTATGACGTGGCGCGCTGTGATTGGCGGGCGTCAGACATCTAATGACGTCACCGTGTTCACAGGCAAAGATGCGCAGCTGCGTTTGGCTGCCGATGACCTCACTATGACGTGGCGCGCTGTGATTGGCGGGCGTCAGACATCTAATGACGTCACTGTGTTCACAGGCAAAGATGCGCAGCTGCGTTTGGCTGCCGATGACCTCACTATGACGTGGCGCGCTGTGATTGGCGGGCGTCAGGCATCTAATGACGTCACTGTGTTCACAGGCAAAGATGCGCAGCTGCGTTTGGCTGCCGATGACCTCACTATGACGTGGCGCGCTGTGATTGGCGGGCGTCAGGCATCTAATGACGTCACTGTGTTCACAGGCAAAGATGCGCAGCTGCGTTTGGCTGCCGATGACCTCACTATGACGTGGCGCGCTGTGATTGGCGGGCGTCAGACATCTAATGACGTCACTGTGTTCACAGGCAAAGATGCGCAGCTGCGTTTGGCGGCCGATGACGTCACTATGACGTGGCGCGCTGTGATTGGCGGGCGTCAGACATCTAATGACGTCACTGTGTTCACAGGCAAAGATGCGCAGCTGCGTTTGGCTGCCGATGACCTCACTATGACGTGGCGCGCTGTGATTGGCGGGCGTCAGACATCTAATGACGTCACTGTGTTCACAGGCAAAGATGCGCAGCTGCGTTTGGCTGCCGATGACCTCACTATGACGTGGCGCGCTGTGATTGGCGGGCGTCAGACATCTAATGACGTCACTGTGTTCACAGGCAAAGATGCACAGCTGCGTTTGGCTGCCGATGACCTCACTATGACGTGGCGCGCTGTGATTGGCGGGCGTCAGACATCTAATGACGTCACTGTGTTCACAGGCAAAGATGCGCAGCTGCGTTTGGCTGCCGATGACGTCACTATGACGTGGCGCGCTGTGATTGGCGGGCGTCAGACATCTAATGACGTCACTGTGTTCACAGGCAAAGATGTGCAGCTGCGTTTGGCTGCCGATGACGTCACTATGACGTGGCGCGCTGTGATTGGCGGGCGTCTGGCATGGCGGCTTCTACGCACTCCGACGCCACCCTCCACGTCGTCTACTTTAGCGTCGGGCGTCTGGGCAAAGAGGAGGCGGCCGTCTTCCGTGCAGATACTCCAAGCGAAGAGGTTAAGGGTGAGCTCAGAAACACTGCCGTCTATAATCCGTACACTTCAAGCGTTGAGTGAGTAATATAGGATAGAGGCCCCACGCCATCGGCAGCAAATTGTCTACCGCCTTTTAATGCCCAAAATACTTTAGTCGGGTAATAGAAGTTCGCCAATCGAAGCGATAACGGAGTCTGATTGGTCGGTTACTTCACCAAAGATATACAAAGACAGCCGAAAATTCCGTCATTGCTTCACTTGGCGAACCTCTATTACCCGACTTAAGTATTTTGGACAGCATAAGGCGGTAGACAAACTGCCGATTGCGTTGCGACTCTACCCTGTATTACTCACTCAACGCTTCTAGCACGCGGAATGCGTTTTCCCATCGCAACACTGTCTTTCACTATGTTTATACCACGCAAGCCAAGTCCGTCACCGAATCCTTTTTTTTTTAGGGACTCGGACGCCCATCTTTATAATATATTGTTTATACTTTACTAGAAGTGCTTTTAAACAATCAGAAAGTAGATATTAATCTATCGTATCCTTCTTATATTACTTCCAGTACAATATAAACAATATATTATTATAAAGATGGACGTCTGAGTCCGTACGATTAGGTACGGACTCGGCCCTCGTGGTAAAGTAAACGTAGTGACTGTTGCACAGAACAGATCCAGCGGTCAGCTTTACCGACGTATATTTCAAAATAAATATAAAAACATTTATGTTATGTGTATGAAGTATTTCAGTATTTATTTGTTCAACACACAAAAGCACGTTGGGTGTTTGGTTTGGTAGGTGTAGGATCGCAAGGAGACAAAATGAGCACTTATTGCCTTACCGAAAGCAGTAGCGCAGAAAAAAACTTATTATTTTGGTTTGAATAAACCTGATGTAAAATCCTTGTTAATACCTGAAATAGTTTTACACTTAAGTTATAAGTCCGAGTAACACAAGTTACATAAAGCCTAGCTTAGCAAACAACTTTTATTTCTCGTAAATACTTCTTCACTTAGCCAAAAGTGAGCATAATTACAAAGTAATGCACATTCGCGTTTAAAAAACGTTTTAGATTTCTAACGCAAAATGGAAGCTTTAAAAAGTAATCCTCTTTTAAGATGTAAGATTAAGCATTTGGGTAAATGGCTGCAGGTGGATGTAAATAAACTATTTCACAACATGTTGTATACCACAACAACGTACGCAAATGAGTAAACCCGATGGTCGCGCAACAAGTTGCCAACGAAATAACATTTAAAATAAAGCGTAGAATAATGTGTTGCTATCGCCATTAACTTTATTACACAGTATATAATGTCCAAGGTATATAAATTCCCTGAACCCCCTCGTCGAACTATTAAGTCAGGTCGTTCCATCCATTTTCACAATGTTAAAAATCACATGTTATTCAAATGGGAGAATCATTCAGAAAAACAAATGAATTGATTTCACAAAACCAATTCTGACTTAAAACTGCATAACATCTAATTGAAATAATTTAATTATACTTCTAGTCCATCTACATTTTAAGTGAAATATTCTTTAATCAAATTTTGTATAATAAATAGTGGATTTAAGTAATAAACCAGTTTTTGTAGTGGGTACGAGAATGGCGATTTCCGTGCCCATGAGAAGACGTTACTTTGAGGTTTACCGAGCCATCCGCTAGGGGATCGACGAACCTTGTATATATGTCTACTAGAAATAATAATATAGTCACTAACCTCAATCTAGCAACTCTAGTCAAGTAGATGGGGTTTCTCATTGTGGTGTCCAGAGGCCATGTACATTTCTCATGCAAATCTTGTAGCCTATCTCTTCCCCTCAAGCCTTAACCTAGTTGGGTCGTATTTTACCTCTTGCAAAACCACAGCCCTCTAATAATTATTCATAATTCTCTCAACTTCCATCGTATCGCTTAGCTTAGTTGTGTACTTATGACGTTTGACACATTAAATATTCAACAAGTAGGAGAAACAGCTGAATCAACAAACTTGGAATCACATTAAAACATGTATCCGTGAGCCGCGTTCACTCGTGGTCGCTACGAAAGGATCCGGGCTGTTCAATCCTGTAGGTCTTCACCGAGGGATGTCATGTCAAAGAGTTGTCTAAGTATTTTTATGTATGTTTATTTTATTCTTTAATATATTCAGTTATAAAATATAAAAATAATAAACATACAATTAATAATAGAAAAATATTAATGACAAAGCAAGAAAGCAAACTTCTGTAGGCCTAGTTATTGGAAAAGAAACAAGAACAATACAAATAAGCCGAGAGAATATGTGCTTTTTATATATATTTATTTATTCTGTGTTTCGTATGTTTTAATTTTCTTGTGTAGCAAAACATTGTTGCAGTTTTACACTATTTAAAGAGCAAGGGGTTGTCTCACTGAAAAATCCGGCCAAGTTTTTTTTTTAGTTTTTACTCAATATTGAGAAAGTGAAGTTTTGTTAGGACTATGAACTGGGTTAGCAAAATTTCGAATATTGCAATCATTACTGTTGTCATTAGGGCAGCCAATGTATTATTAACTCATTAATTGACAGCCCTAATGACAACAGTACTGATTAATATAGTTGAGATTTGGTTTACCCGGTTTTAAGTTTTTACAAAACTACATTCCTGACATTTGTCAACATTTCAATATTGTGTCGAGTTCGATAAAACGTTAATTTGGCGCGGATTTAACACTGAGACTAACCTTCGGTCTTAATTTATTTATTGATGCTACCATACAACACAAAGATAGGATATAGAACGTCAGAACGCACGCACGCACATACATATTAATATTATTATTAATATATTCTTGTAATTATTGCGGGGTGAAGATAAATCGCAGACTTTGGTGGAGGTGCCGGGTTTCTTATTTTTTTTTGAATATTTTTTTATTTTTTTATTTATTTATTTATTACATGACATTATTTTTTATTATCATTACATACATAACATTACATTTTACATACTACATTTACATAACTTTAATTTATTTTTACATTTCTCTTAGTTCAAACACTCACTAACTCTTAAAGTCTGGAATATGTTAAATAGTCAGTTTACTCACTTTTATGTTACTATATCTGAACAAAAGACAATCGTTTTAATTGTTGAAACTCATTCACCTGTTCTGCTAAATTTCTGCGTTTCAAAAACTAACTTGAACGACCCAGTAAAAGTTTTTGACGTGTATTCGTGTTCATGTTGATGTTTCAATGTTTAGACGGGGAATTTCCCGTATTTTTCAAGATTCAACGCTACCACAAAATGAACCCTACTTAAGAGCGAAGGATACCTCTAAGTAAAAGACCGCAGACAAATTTCATTTTTTAATCATATCCTTCATATATCACCCACTCATTGTCTCGATTAGCCTCGTTGCAAAAATATGAGACGTTAAGCCCAAATAATCAAATCAAATCATGATTGAAACACAAAATCGAAAATCTGAGAAATCACAGCGCTATGGTTTGGTAAGCCCTACAGACTGAATGATAAATGTGTCTAACGTTATAATCAGTATGACTGTAATTTTTATTTCATTAAATTACTAAGAAAATAAGTAAACAACAGCTAATAAACAACAGCTCCATGATTTCTCAGATTTTCGATTTTATGTTTCAATCTTTATATATAATAAAAAATCGAAATTTTATGCGATTTTTGACGTAGAGGTTTCCTTCGATCTTAAAAACAAACAAAAAAAACAACATAGTCTTACCTTTTCAATCGTAACAGCCAAAAGTGTTTAAATTGTCTTACGTAATTGAAGAAAGCAAACGATTGTGTGCAATCTGTTTTCGAATAGTATTTTAAGTAGTTATCAACTGAAATAAATAACGAGTTTGTCTGTAAGAACGACGACGCGACATCTAATAATGTGATCCAGATGGATTTACAAATTGCAATTTAGAGTTCGGTGTTGACTTCTTCGTCGGGTGGGGCGCGTCGACAACTTGTCTGTAAATTAAGTTTCCTGTGCCGGCATGAACCACGCTATACCCAAGCAAGAGAGACTTACAGAGATACGGTCAGGGGTGTACAAGTGATACAACTCGAGCAGTTTGGCTATCTATTTCTGGTGAAAGCTGGCGTAGCGGCTCGGATACAAACTAGTTGAATGATCGACGCGAAGAAGTTCACTCGCTGCATCTAAAACTGCCAAATTTTGTTATCGACTGCCCTGCGATCTAGCGGCTTGGTTTTCAAGTGTATACGTGAACTTGTGTTGCCATTTGTTTAATGTTAAACGGGGTTTCCTGTATTAAGAGCGTTCCACAGTAGGAGTTTTACAGATGTATTGGCCGTCAACTAATTACTCATAAACTAACAGTAGGATTATTATAAATATATTGTATTAGCTTGTGGAGGGATGTCATAATATCTCACTAATCTATTCAAAAATAATGGACCCATTTTTAAACAGATTCTCCGTATTATTTCGCCGAACATTTTCGACGAAAGTAATTTATTTGCATAATTCAAACATAAGTTTATTATTTTTGAGCAGGCTTGTCACAAATGTACTAAATACCATGCGTAGATATAACATCCTTCTGCAAGCAGGTAAATTTTCATAATAATCCTTTAATTTGTTTAAGAGAAATTAGTTGGCTAAAAACATAAAAACTACTTCCGAACGCTCAGCGATAGCGTCTATTACAGTATTTGATACAGCTGCGTTTTGTCACAACACGCATACAGAATTATTTTTATATTTTTGATATCTGATTATTTTTGTTAACAAATTCCAAGAAACTAAAGTCAATATACCATCCATTTTAATCATACTTGTAAATAAATAGTACAATGTTGTAGTCAATGCCTTCTAGCAGTTTTATAATGAATTATTGATAATACGGATTTCCATTGATTTCAAGTGTATCAACGAAACGACGTTTATGTGAACCAGACACCTTTAAAAGAACGCTGTACACCTTAAACCTTATATTTTATATATTTTAGCTGAACCCGCCTTATATATCTAATAAGATGGTTGTTTCCCTTGTATTTATGCTAATCTTTTCCTGTAAATATCTATTTATAATTCGGGATGTTATGTCGTCAACTGCAAGACCATGTGCACTACTCGATTAAGGAAAAACTCGGGTAGTTTAAATAAAACATCACATCATTAATTGTTGTAAATCGATCCGTAGTGTGCATGAGACATTGGTCACCCCTGACTGACTCAAGCTTAGAGTCTTCCAACGTGCTCGCCTGAGAAATATGTTACAGTCAGAGCTTTTTATTTAAACCACACGACAGTACGGTAGTCTATATTATTCATCATTTGTCTACTGCTGTATTGTGTGTGCGTCATGCGTCACGGAGGTACAAGCCAACCAGACCAATTGAACTTACTACGCTGGACCACTTTAGATGCGAGCCGTTCAAAAGAAATGTTATAGATATCTTGGATTATTCGCATTGTGAAAATAAAATTACATAGATGTGATGATTCAATTCAATGTAGAGAATCGCCATTTTGATTCCTATCCGAAACAAAATGGCGATCCGTATCACCTATTTAATTCTATCTAACGTATGTAATATCTATGAATAGGAATAGTTTAGAGTGCTACAAGGACATTTGATTTGACCACGCAAAATTTTTAAAAAATATTTATATATATTAAGTGGTCACCAAGGAAAAACGACGGCAGCAACAAATATTTTGGATTTACTACTTCTTGACTGTTGATTTCGGCAGAGCGTCAACTCACTTTTCAATTTCTAAGCTAAGTTACAGTCAGGTTTCGTAATATATCTCTTTGAAATATGTGAAGTATGTAATAATCACATAGCACAGGGGATTGTTATCCAAGTGGTCTATCTGTACCCAATACCCATTCCTTGGGATTAGGTGTGAATTGTCAAAAGTATTTGGAAAAGACAGAGGCTCTTGAAAAGCTAATAAAACGGAATGTGAGACGCGAGAAGAAAGACAAGATATCTTGGGGAAATTGAAAATAGATTGGTAAGAACGGAGGAAGGAAATTGACTAAAGAAAGATATAAGTGAAAATTGCGGGATCGCGATTCAATGAATTGAAGATTGAGGGGGAGGGGGGGGGGGGGACGTGAATAGTAGGAAAATTACCATAGTGGAAATGTGAAGGAGAAAGTTTTATCAATGATGAAGATACTTGGACTTAACGTCTCGTATTTTGGCAACGGTGTAATCGAGATAATGTTTTATCGTGAATTTTCCAATGTCCATCTATTAGCGGAGGGGGATGATATTTGTATAGCAATAACGACAAACATACAAAATCAAACGATTATATTAGTGTAGTTATTAATTTTTTCTTCCGACCCAAACGCCAACGGACAATCAGACAGTTAGAAGAGAAGATTTTGAGAAACGATAGAATATTAATTTTGCCTACGTGTAGAAATCGAAGATAGTAAAAATATCGTTGTATTGTGAAGTGTACATTTATCCGAACGTCTTCGGGTTACTTCGTGAGTTTCCGGCTGTGCGATTGTTTTATCCGAATGAAATTTTGACAGGTCCTGAATGTCAAGGAAAATACGTGGCATGTATTGTCGACTTCGTTATATGTTCTGAAATTTTCGAGCAGTCTGCCTAATTTTAAGCCTAGATATTAAAAAATAACTTGTTTTTTATATTTTAAACGAATCTAGTAGAACAGATAATTGCTACTATTTTATATCTATGTAAAAGGAGACCGAAGTTTGTTTTCGAAATATAACTATCTTATTTTTTCATTATTTTATAAAGAACAGGAGCCAAGTTGCAAAACTATATGGGAAGTAATACCCAAATATAAATCAACCAGCCAATCAATCAATCAATCAATCAGTTACGTATGAGATGCATGGAAACACACGTGTTTTGTTTTATTTAAACCAACAAAATGTAAATCCAAGCATCAAAATCAAAAGTATCTCCTGTGATTACTTTGAGAATTAAAAACGAGCTAAAAATACGAGCCATTGTCTTAACTGCGAAACGCTTTGGTGGAAGCCATTTTGAATGAGGGCGCTACTTAAATATTGAAGTAAGATTTTAAGTGATTGCTTCGGAGAACCGAATTGTCATAAAACCGCAAAATCACGGACCGTAAAAGCGCTTACAATGAATTAAATCCTGAAGGGCTTTTCACTTTAGCCGGCTTATCTTTAACACTAATAGATCCTGGGACGTGATTGGTTGTACTGACAAACGTGTGAGCTACGTTTGACGTAGCTTAACAATGCATATTGTTTACAGTTTACACGAAAGTAACACAAACGTTATGCCCAGAGTGGGTTGGTTTTTATTTTATCTGTGATCAAAGATGGTAGCAAGTATTTGTAACTTCATATTATGCAAACAACTATGAATCTAGCAATTTAGTTGAAGAATGTGTGTTAATTTTTAGTTTTTAGAAGAATGTGTGTTAATTTTTAGTTTTTAATTAAAACAGATGGAAATTTAAAACATTCCCTTTGTTCTTACAATTTTTAGTACTAAACGCTTCACAATACGTCAAAACCGCTTTATAAAACTTCAACATGTCTGACTGACTGGTTCGTCTGTTTCAATTCATTACAGTAGCTTCGTCATAAAGTATTCAAAAGTAGGACCACGCTTGCAGTTTAATTTTTTTATGAACAACATTTTTACTCAGGAAAAATTATTGAAGTTGATAGTTGTAAAATGTTTATATTTAAAAGATGTGAAAATTACATCTTTAAAATACAACATGATAATATGAGGACACAAAAATGATATCTCACATATATGTTTGTGTTGCTAGGTGTTTTTGACTCGTTTGAAAATACGAAATCATTGTGTTCTAATATCTTCAAACGAGTTAAAGCTCTCTACTTTAGAGTAATCACGGTACATTATGATAAGCCAGTGGATCTAAGCTAGTCGCAATAGCAAAATGTAAAACATTCATCTATCATAGCTGAACTCACGCAAAGAAAACCTAGAAGATTCATCCGAGCTCATCTTTGTTTCAAATTTCTCATTTACGCTGAACTAGGTCAACGTTCGTCTGTATAAACTACTTCCATTTGCCTAAAGCTGACTTAACATAATCTCATTTGTTCGAATCGTATTTGAAATGTATATTATCCGTATCTGAGCACATTGCGCAGAGAGAGAGAGAGACGGGGGGGAGGGGGGGGGGGGGGCTGGGGCTTTGAATTTCTAGGGACGAACAGACTCAAAGTCAAAGCTGTATGATACTACTATTCATTTAGACCTTCAGTTAAGGTGTTTGCTAAATTTAACGATCCGTACAACTTTACATATTATCTACATTGTCAATGGTGAGTCTGCGTCAGCAAACGTGAGAATATAAGATTGTAAAATGCAACAATAAAAGTTAAAAAAAAGAATCAGGCAGAAAAGTAACAATCATGAAATACAGAGAAGAAAAAAAAGTAAAAAAGTCTGACCTTCAAAATTTGTTTTAATGAAAGTAGTATACGTATGGTATAAGATAGCTATAGAGACTCATTGCTCTGTATAAAAGAAAATATTTTCTCTTTCGCAAAACATAGTTTTATTCTTGAAAAGAAACGTACATCTCAAACTTTAAGTAGGTACTCCGAAAACACATTGCCAAACTTTTGGCCAGCAGCGTTGGAAATAAAAATTGGTTTTGAAATGAGACTTTCGTTATTCATTCATTCAAGAAAACTAAACTTATATGAATACCTAACCCCATTAATCTTATTTACTTACGCTTGTTAGATTTATCTGATACAGCGTCGATAGATAAGCGTTATCAAATCTTTACAGAATGTAACAATTAAAAAATAAAATAGTTCATTGAACACTTAGCACAAAATCAAAAGTATGATATTTACGAAAGTGTGTCGTTTACTTATTTATTGATCCCGTTCATGTTTGGTATTGTTATTTTGTGTATACAAATTATTATTTCAATAATTAAAAAATATAAACAATAGGCCTACTGCTTTTTAAGGATCAACATTATTTGCTCAACGTGAAAGAACATTAATATCCACAAAAGCTCACCAATATTTACGCTAAGCTTACACAAAATGAATACATGATTTCATGTTAGTTGTTAGTTACTTATTTCCAGAAAAATACTAATCTGCACTGTCCAAACGTACCGACTTCCTTGATCCTCAAATTAATAATTATTTTCAAAATATAATCACCTTCTACTATTTTATATAGATTTTACATCGAAACATGTTTAATTGGAGATTATATCTCACGTATACAATCTATCCCCGCATCGGATGATCGTGTGATCCGCCACAACGGTTGCTGTCTAGTGTCCCAATGGGAAGGTACGATAAGATTATACCTTGTGTGTTGTTTGTTTTCACTGGGCTTAAGGTACAGGGCTAGTTATTAGATCGTGCTCGCTTCGGGCGCTAATGAAATTCTGATCCGGATCAGTAAGTAGTCGGATCCCTATAGATTGAGTGCCGGTCACGTGATAAGAGTCTTTTGATGGGGGGTGGGGGGGTACGTTTTTGGACAAGCGGATCATGTGGAAAACGAAGCGCAATTGCTGTTGGCTACAGGACTAGACAACCAACTATCTGTCTTTCTGTGACACAGGTACATTGCCATATTATGCTGTTATGTATTTACATATTTTATATAATGTCAATGCTTTTAATGTATAATAAAACTGATTTACAATGGAGGACATAAATATAGACAACCAACTATATTCTTGGAAAAACGGTACAAAAAGTGATCCGAATGGTATTTTTATTACTGTTATTGTCAGCAATTTTTCAAATATTTAAAAAACGGTAGAAAAAGTGATCCGAATGGTATTTTTGATTACTATTTTTGTCAGTAATTTTTCAAATGGTTGCTATCTATTGTCTTAAGTATGCAGTGCTGAAATCTATGTAATCTATCTATGCTGCAATATGGTCAGTGTACACATTTGTAGCCATCAGCAATCATATGTTTATATATTTCTTTTTCAATAATACAATTCTAGAGTTTAGATTCTTTCGTGTACATGTGTTCCTGCCTCTCTTTTTGTCATAGTCCGGGCGTGACTATCCTTTCATATCTACATATCATTTTATGTTCGCCCTTAGCTGAGTCCTTCTTCTTCCATCTTCGTCCCTTTGCTCATCGTGTCATTAACCTCCTTTTTCTCTCTATCGGCAATCATAACGCGTATTTGTTGTTGTGCAAGACCACACGAGCACTGACACTTGCACCTGTCTCCTCCACAGACCTGTTCCGCTCAGCCGCCGAGGCCGGCCCACGTGACATCCTAAAGCTTTGGGACTTCGCCGGTAGATTGCTCAACATCTCTCCTAGCCTCGAGCCCAATACTCCCGAGACGCGGTACACGCTGGAAGTGGTGGCAGCGCACTGCAACGGGATGCTTTTCGACGAGCTCGGCGTTGACCTACGCGCGTTGGAGGACAGGTGGGAACTCTTTACTTTTGTTGGATTTAGAATTTAAGATTTTGTTCCTAGAGACGTATTTTTCTAATTGTTCTACTTAGGATCGCTACTATTGGCCGGATTTATAAAAGGTCGCCTCTCATTGGCTGGGCGAAGGATTTTAGGGATAAGAGCTAACAAGTTGCTATGGTTTTATTAATGTTAGTTCTTAAATCTTTGGAAGTTATGTGAACTTCATTAAGCTACTGGCTTGATTCAACTTCGTAAACCTTAGAAAACTGTTCAAATAATAAAACGTATACTTAAATATAAATAAATATAAATAATAAATAATAATAAAATAAAACTTCAATAATAATCGAAGTAAAAAGTAAAAAAAAAAAAAAAACTATAAAGAAGTACGTCTGAAGTTTAAACGCGTGTTTGTGTTACAATAGTCATTTTCCAGAACATTTAAAATTTATTTACGATGAATATTGGGGGTCAATATTTGAGTTGTCACAGCCGATAGTGTTGTTGGTGGCGGCGCCGGGTATTGTAGTACTTGGCGCCGCCACCAATGGTGGATAAAGGTGGCGTATCAGAGCTACGAGGGTAACCGAGACGATGTGTTCAGGTGTCTGGGAACAAATAAATAACGCGAATAACAAAGAAGAGCCGGAAAGTACTCAACTCTTTTCGAAAATCACCAAAACGGTGAATGATTTATATTCAAAAACTTTAATTAACATAAATTCACAAACTTGAAAATTGTGTCATTTGAATGTGATTGGTTACCTCACTACAGAGTCATACTATTGTTTTTCCCGACTCAATAAAGAAATAAATGAAAATATTTCCAAAAATTTTCAATTGAAATGTATTTTGTATTTTGTATTCAATTCTCTAATTTAATACAGTAGAAAATATCTCAAACCGAGAATGTTTCCCAGAACTTTGTCAGTATTAAACTTTATTGAACGTGTAACCGACTTCAAAGAGGTAATATTACACAAAGGGAAATGCCTTTATTATGAATATTATCTATTTGCAATTAATTAACGAGTACTGAAATGTTTGATGAAGTTGGAATGCTTTGTTAGTGAGACGCGCTCGGTTTTCATCATTTCTTGTTGTGGGTAGAATGTCCACGACCAATGATATTCAACAGCTATAGTAGGCTAGATCACCAGTCCCCCAACCTTCCACTCAGTAGCAAGCGTAGCGATTTGAAGCCATTTTGAAATGGGCAATTTACATGCTAATTTGGACCTTTTAGTACTGCTAGCGCTGCCAATGGCAGAAAGTCGCATTAGAAACTCCTATTCCCGCCTGTGTTTGCCCATTTCAAGATGGCATCAAATTGACACGCTTGTGGCTGCTAGGCTGCGCATCTAGTCTACTGTAGCTGTTGAATATCATTGTCCACGACGGGATTATGCGCTCAAACGCGCGTCCACGCAGTTTGTACGTCATGTCGGGTGTTTTTTTGTGTGTCCCCAGGGTTGGCCAGCTTGAGCGACGGCTGCGCGGGGAGGTAGAGGTGCTGCCGCCTAACGTGCAAGAGTTGAAACATCAGGTGGACAAGTTCCGAACTAAACTGGAGACAACGGAACACCTTAGTTGGCTCGGTAAGTCGCTGAAACGGAATTTGAAAACTTCAAATTAAGAACAAAAATTCATAAAAATAATAAATTGAACATCCTTCATTTGTTTTCTGTACAGCTGTAGAGTTTTAAGCAGTGGTTGGAACTGCCACAAAGAATATCAATTTTTCACAGAAATAAAAGTTTCATTCCAGACAATAATATTATAGATTATCTTCAAATTTAGCAACTATTGACGTTGTCATGCATAATACCAATTCAAAGTGGATATCATTCTTTGACGGGAATGGTTTAAATTTACCCTACAACCACTCTGGGAGAGGAAAATTACCATACAATCAAAACTGCTGAAGGGGGGGGGGGGGGGGGGGAGGTTGATAATGTTGATGGGCGTTTTTGTATATAGCATTGCTTATAATACATTTTTAAAGCTCTATTGATAAGACTGTATTTCTATTTTTCAACGATTTATTTCGCCTCGAAGTTTTCAGAAACGTAACTGATAGAATGGGATGGGGATAGTTTGTGGTTTGGTGGGCGGGAGAAGGTTAGAAATTACAAAAGTAGTAATTTATGTAGGGATGTGTTGCTAATCATTTTATTTGTAGAGGGGGGCGGCATTCCCCTCCCGCATCCCTAATTTTACAACTCATTGATACATTTTTCAAATAAACATCCCATATTTGTACTACACAGTATATGTTCCGTCAAGTCTTCCATCTCTCGAGGAGATAAGGCCCACAAACTGTCGCGCACTCATAGAAAAACTGTTGATTCTGCCGCAGGTTTCCACAACAACTTCCCGACGTCGCTGTCGACCACGATGACGTCACGACGTCTCCAGTACCGACGCAAGAGCAGCACCGAGAAGAGACGGGTGCGGGACAAGTTCTTCAGCATCTGGTAAGTTCAGAGTTGTTGACGTAGTCAGTGACAATAATTATCTACAAACCAACCATTTTACAGAACGGCAGAGAATAGCTTAAGAGTATTATAGTTAACCTCAAAGTGTTCATGATGATGATGACGAAGACGAAGACGAAGACGAAGACGAAGACGAAGACGAAGACGAAGACGAAGACGAAGACGAAGACGAAGACGAAGACGAAGACGAAGACGAAGACGAAGACGAAGACGAAGACGAAGACGAAGACGAAGACGAAGACGAAGACGAAGACGAAGACGAAGACGAAGACGAAGACGAAGACGAAGACGAAGACGAAGACGAAGACGAAGACGAAGACGAAGACGAAGACGAAGACGAAGACGAAGACGAAGACGAAGACGAAGACGAAGACGAAGACGAAGACGAAGACGAAGACGAAGACGAAGACGAAGACGAAAACGAAGGCGTAGATGAAGGCGAAGGCGAAGAAGAAGACGAAGACGAAGACGAAGACGAAGACGAAGACGAAGACGAAGACGAAGACGAAGACGACGATGAAGACGAAGACGAAGACGAAGACGAAGACGAAGACGAAGACGAAGACGAAGACGAAGACGAAGACGAAGACGAAGACGAAGACGAAGACGACGATGAAGACGAAGAAGATAAAGATGAAGATGACGATGACGAAGATGACAATAAAGTGTAGTGTTTTAAATTAAAAAAAACTAACGTGTCCAAAGTGTTCATATAAGAGCGTTATGAGGATGTATAAAGTTGAGAGATAACAGATCGACTGTGATACGGTTACGTCCCGCATCACATTCTGCGTTTCAAAAAGACTTGAATAATATTAACATATTATTATTCATCAGCAACAGAATTTGCAATTTTATTACTTAGAACTCCCTGCGTCTTCTAGCTCGAGTATTACGGCATTCATCAGCTAAGTGGATTGGCGGCCGAATGTTCTTGGGGGGAGGTAGGGAGGGGGGGGGGGGGGTGTAACCTCGTTTCTCACGGCGGTCGAGGGGTCAAAGGCAAACTTAATTGCGTTTCGTTCAATTTCCCTTTAGAACGGTTTGCATCAATTGCATTACGTCGTGAACATTGGCCAGAAACGGACAAGATTTACGCGTTCTGTGGCTCGACTCGGCTCGGCTCGGGTGATTGACACACGACGGCCGGTATAGGGGCCCTGTGACGTCACGACCTACTTGCGACTACGCGGAGTGACGTCATAGTTGTAACCACACGCGTTCTTCGGCCCGGCTCGGCTCGGCTCGGCTCGGCTCGGGTGATTGACGCACGACGGCCGGTATAGGGGCCCTGTGACGTCACGACCTACTTGCGACTACGCGGAGTGACGTCAGAGTTGTAACCAGACGCGTTCTTCGGCTCGGCTCGGCTCGGCTCGGCTCGGCTCGGGTGATTGACGCACGACGGCCGGTATAGGGGCCCTGTGACGTCACGACCTACTTGAGACTACGCGGAGTGACGTCAGAGTTGTAACCAGACGCGTTCTTCGGCTCGGCTCGACTCGGCTCGGCTCGGCTCGGGTGATTGACGCACGACGGCCGGTATAGGAGCCCTGTGACGTCACGACCTACTTGAGACTACGCGGAGTGACGTCATAGTTGTAACCAGACGCGTTCTTCGGCCCGGCTCGGCTCGGCTCGGCTCGGCTCGGCTCGGCTCGGCTCGGCTCGGCTCGGCTCGGCTCGGCTCGGCTCGGCTCGGCTCGGCTCGGCTCGGCTCGGCTCGGCTCGGCTCGGCTCGGCTCGGCTCGGCTCGGCTCGGCTCGGCTCGGGTGATTGACGCACGACGGCCGGTATAGGGGCCCTGTGACGTCACCACCTACTTGCGCGACTACGCGGAGTGACGTCAGAGTTGTAACCAGACGCGTTCTTCGGCTCGGCTCGACTCGGCTCGGCTCGGCTCGGGTGATTGACGCACGACGGCCGGTATAGGAGCCCTGTGACGTCACGACCTACTTGCGACTACGCGGAGTGACGTCAGAGTTGTAACCAGACGCGTTCTTCGGCCCGACTCGGCTCGGCTCGGGTGATTGACGCACGACGGCCGGTATAGGGGCCCTGTGACGTCACGACCTACTTGAGACTACGCGGAGTGACGTCATAGCTGTAACCAGACGCGTTCTTCGGCTCGGCTCGGCTCGACTCGGCTCGGCTCGGGTGATTGACGCACGACGGCCGGTATAGGGGCCCTGTGACGTCACCACCTACTTGCGCGACTACGCGGAGTGACGTCAGAGTTGTAACCAGACGCGTTCTTCGGCTCGGCTCGACTCGGCTCGGCTCGGCTCGGGTGATTGACGCACGACGGCCGGTATAGGAGCCCTGTGACGTCACGACCTACTTGAGACTACGCGGAGTGACGTCATAGCTGTAACCAGACGCGTTCTTCGGCTCGGCTCGGCTCGGCTCGGCTCGGCTCGGCTCGGCTCGGGTGATTGACGCACGACGGCCGGTATAGGGGCCCTGTGACGTCACGACCTACTTGAGACTACGCGGAGTGACGTCAGAGTTGTAATTTCTTCTTTTTTCTGGATAAAAAATGGTATTACTGCCCCTACTGATGACTACTGTTACCTACATGGGTCTATTGATTCAAGTCCACTCAATTGATACTCGAGCTAATGAGAAACTCCCCCCGAAGGAAGAAGAGAACGTATTGCTGCTGTAAATACGAAACACATATCGGGTAATTTGAAATAGGAATTGAAGTTGGAGCATCTCTAACTGCGCACATCTAACTTTTCGCTTTAGCTATACAACGAAACACTGTCTCGTCCGTGAATCCATTGAAATTGATAAACGTCCCAATAATTTCAATCGGGAGTACGTGGGATGAAACTAAGCCAAGTTTGGAGACCTATTTATTGGTATCTTGCATTGTTAAACAACGCCACATTAACTACAATTTGATTAATATCTTGAGAACGCAACAAGATATTGAAACAGTGATTCGACCCAGGATTTCGTTTTATTAAGTTAAAAACTGTTAAAGATTCTAATTGTTTCGAATGTTAACTATGTAATGAATTCAATAATTTACGAATACGATCAATTATTTACAGAAGTGGCATTCGTACGATTACATTATTTGAAAGCTATAAATATCATTATTTTGCTGATACAAATAGATTTTGAGCGGGGATCTAATTTAAGTACATTTCTATTCTTGAATTGGATTTGTATTCAAATCCACCGATTAAAAACCAACCCCGACAGGGAATTGAACACTGGTCTCTGGATTTCACTATACAATAAAAAACGTTGCGTGCATCAAAATCAAAGCTAATATTGAACATGCATGGACTACACAATTGCATTTCCCTACGGTATTGAGTAACTATCTATAGCGACGGCGTGGGCTATTATTTGCTCTTGTGAAACTACTCTCTATACAAATCTGTGTAATCACACAGCAAACAAGCTTTTGATTACTACATAGTTCGCTTGGAACGAAATGTTTGATTAACAGGGAATACTAAAGGATGGCAGAAATTTGTTTGCGTTTATTTTTGTTTTTGAAATTCCTACACACACACATATTGATACGTTGTATGTAGTAATTTAGCCATCTCGATAAAACGTGCTGTATTTTCTATTACACATTTTTTTTATTTCAGTTTATTAATTTCTTCTGCAGATATGTTCTATCTTTATATGTACATTCTTCTGGTATATGTATTTATATATACCAATAGATTATATTATAATCTTACAAGAAAACATTGAGAGCCTTAGTATGAACTATTTAGTAAGTTATTTTCTTTTTTATCTATGTCATCCAGGCTTCCCATTGGTTGTTGCCATGGTGAAAACAAGTTCTTTTAAACAGCCATTGTGTGATGAGTTTATTGCAGTCCATTAATGGTACTATTGAATTTTCAATTAACTCCTCATATCATTCGCTTCACTAGAGAAACTACCTCCACCAAACAAGCTTGTGCAAAGTGGATGTTCTTCTGGTTAACTTCAGCATTTAATCGAATTAGCAGCGAACACGGTATGGAAAAAGCAAAACGAAAACGGACATAGTAATGCTACCTACTCCGAGTACAACGTTGTGAGTGCTGTGACAGCATCTTCATAACTTATAATAAACTAAAGTGCCTCAGTGTACTTGGGATCAGACAATTAACCGCCGGAATCTAATTATATTTTGAAACAATTTTCAACTTTGTATAACTTACATAAAAAATTGATGGAGAAATTCGTGATGGTTAGCGGTCAGATGAAACTCTCATGGTAGACATTTCTTGTGGCATCTTTGTGGTGATATTAATTTTGTTGATAGTGTTTTGGGTGGTTGGAGAGAGGTTGAGGAAAGAGGGGAGTGGAGGAGGACGGGGTCATGATAGGCTGATTCAAAACCAATGGAATGATAGTATTATTAATATAGAAGGTAGTTTTGTCAGGGCCAGTCTTACAATCTCCTAATGAGAAAGTTATTTGTAGCAATTAAGCTATTTGGAGGATTTCAAGGGGTTTGATTCGAGGTTGCAATGGAGACAACAAGCTATTCGACGAATAAATAGTATTTTGGACATTGTATAAGACTGGACCTCAGTGTAATATTGTATTGTCGAAATGTTTTAATTCTTGAGTAAGATTCGCCTCGGACTCCGGAGACCCAGCTTCGACCTCTGTCCGTAGGAGAGCGAGAAGATTCTAGCCCTGCTGCAACAGATGTACGTTGACCTTGACTGACCTCAAATGACCTTGCTTACAGTGACGTAGCGTTATCGGAGGAGGTTCGCCTCGGACTCTGTCAGTGGGGGGACGTGGAGATCCTAGCCCTGCTGCAACATATATACACTGACCTTGACTGACCTCAAATGACCTTGCTTACAGTGACGTAGCGGTGTCGGAGGAGGTTCGCCTCGGACTTCGGAGACCCAGCTTCGACTCCTGTCAGTGGGAGGACGAGGAGATCTTAGCCCTGCTGCAACAGATGTACGTTGACCTTGAATGACCTCAAATGACCTTGCTTACAGTGACGTAGCGGTGTCGGAGGAGGTTCGCCTCGGACTACGGAGACCCAGCTTCGACTCCTGTCAGTGGGAGGACGAGGAGATCCTAGCCCTGCTGCAACAGATGTACGTTGACCTTGAACTTCCGACGCGTTTCAACATCGACATGCCCTCGCTCAGGAACTTCCTCGCCGAAGTGTATGACCACTACAATGAGGTGCCCTTCCACAACTTCCGCCATTGCTTCTGTGTATCTCAGATGGTGAGTACAACACTGCACATAATACTAAACATATCTGTTATTCTAGCTATCCTACAGTATTCACAGGTAGCACGTATAGAGCACTCAAAATACACTAGACGCATTCTGGTGGCAAGAAAATAAACTTCTATTAGGAGTGGTCTAGCTGTCAATTTTCATTGTTGTTGTATTGTTATTATACATCAATGGCGCTGAAAGGAGGTTGCTTAGCAGCGCTATCTATGTTAGTTTTGAGTCCTCTATACGTCGCACTAATGTGCGCCTGGCCGCCATATTTGCGACCAAACTTTGATGTTGCCATGGAGAAACCATTGAAGCCTGTTGTAGTAAAACTCACTGAGTTCTTTAAAATGAACCAGGTATACTTATGTGCGGTAATTTGGGATTTGGTATCACCTATGTTTACATTTTTAAATTCTTAATAGCTCATAATATTTCAATGTTCTGGGATAGTCCTGGATCAATTGTGTCGCAATCATGGCCACTGTGACGTCACGTGGGAACTATGACTAGCTATATCGACGTTTATGATTGAAAGTTGCAGTTCTGATCGAAAACATAGTTTACACGTCGTGTCTATAAGCATACACACGAGAAAATAACCGAAAGTCGATATCGCCCCCCTTCCATTTGCTTTGTCTTTAAAAGGCCCGAACCGAAATGTGTGTTCAAAGTGGTTGTTGAATCAAATTTGGGAAAACTTAAAGCGTTGGTAGATTGGATCCAGATTTGACAGCGTCAGATTACATCTGCGATGACGCATAGATGTGGCAACGTGGCTTGCTGTGCTGTGGTGATGGATGTGGCAACCTTGTCGGGGTTTACTCGATGTGTCTGTGCAGAGAGCGAGTGGGGCTTTAGAAGACGTCACTATCAATATATTCAAACATCTGTGAACTTTTATTTGGAAGATGATAACTATGTCTGCCACTATGAAGAATAGAAAATGTGAGAAAGTTTATGTAAAGTGAAATAGTGTGCTAAAGTCCATTGCAGATAAAGAACGATCCCAGGTATCAAGAAATTTCCTCTCCTCGTTACACTTCTACTCGGCACGGGTGAGAGTGCTCGCGTTGCGTTGGAATGCGGTAGGCCGCATGACCCATTCATCCAGGTGTCATTGTTAAGAATGCAATTTTTTCTTTGCACTGCACTGCAATGGACTTTAGTTGTAGGTTGAATATATAACCACTGCGCGCAACTTAACGCAGGTACCCAATTTGCCTAACGGATTGCGCCCGGGACTGCTATATTTCTGACATTTGTCCCGGGTGTAGTTGTCCCTGAAAGCGAATGACCCCGTTCAGTGCCAGTCGTATCGTATTCATTCCCGAAATATGTAAGTTGTAGTAATAACAAATTTCAAATTCATTACAGCACATGTCAATTCATTCCGTGAATAATAATAATTTATTGATTTTGGCTTAGCCCACTATTAGCCCACACAAAAATATCACTGTTGTTATGTTTTACAAAGCTGTAACAAAGATTGTTGTAAAATGCCCCCAAATATAGAATTTTTCATAATTAAAATGATTTTCGAAATGAAAATGTTCTGTTTGTACCGTTCGTACCTTTACTATTGGCCCCTCAAAATAGACTAGACGCATTCTGGTGGCAAGAAAATAAACTACTATAAGGATGAGTTTATCTGTCAATTGTTCATTGTTGCTTTATTGTTAAATCATCAATGGCGCAGATAAGGGTGTTGCTTAGCAGCGCTATCTATGTGTTAGTTTGAGTCTCCAATACGACTATGCAAAATTTTATATATGTACAACTCGTCCTGCTGAAGCCCAAAGGCGATCAAATGTGCGTGTGTTGGTGATGTGCGTGTCAGGTTCTACCGATAGACAGACACGTGGCCCGCTTCACATGTGAAGTGGCACTCGGCTCAGCCACCCGCATATCATCATAACTCTAGTCTCAACACATTGAGTCACCGAGGATCAGTGACCGCGCTGCCGATAACAACAGAACCATCTGAGACACAGGTTGGAACATTGTTGTCAGATAAGCGAGTACGTGTTGTGTTTCTTACGAGAGAGTGTAATCGCGACAAATGATTCATACTGCAAACAATGAGACCCGTCTACGCCTCCGATAAGCGAGTATACACTCGAAGAAGTCGAATGCTCGTATTGTTTACAGTATCATAGCCAAAATTATTAGTTATTTTATTAATTTTTTTTTTTTAATATTTTTTTTTATTATTTATTTATTTTTTTTATTTTTATTGTATTTTATGTAGTATTGGCAAAATATTGGTAAAATCCCAAAGTAAGAACACATATGGTTATAGTTATTACTATATGTATTTAGATGAACAGTCTTCTTGATAATTTTATTTGTTTCATTTAATTTATTTTCATTTAATTTTAATTTTTTATTTAACTTGTATTTTATGTAGTATTGGCAAAATATTGGTAAAATCCCAAAATAAGAAAACAATACTATATCTATTTGGATGAACAGTCTTGATGATAATTTTAATTTGCAACGTTGTAAACAAAACCCTTGTATTTACAGAACCTATATTTGATTACTTCTGTAAATATCTAGCTATGTTTACTAGCTCTGTTTGCTCTGCCCTGTATTAGAAATAATGCTCTATAGCATGTTCAACACTCTATCACTCAATCAGGACACTCCCCTCTCTTTCTACACCTAACAAAAAAAAAAATCAGCTAGCGTTTTAAGCACTATAACGTTCTAAAATATCTCCTAGGGCTATTTCGAAACCGTAAAACTTTCTTCCGTGACTGATGTTCTGTCCCGTACACATTCTAAATTCTCTAAAGGTTGCTTCCCCTCCCCCCCACTTCCTCCTCCCTCACCCCCTCCCCAGGCATGAACACACTTTACCGTGATTTGGTTCCGAACTCTCGCCCGTTATGAAATTACGCGCTAAGTGACTTTCAGCCTCGGAGGGTAAAGTTGCCAAACAAAACCACCCAATATGAACTCTTGTCTATCTATCAAACAAACTTCCAACCGTACTCAATTAGCACGATCGGTATGTTTATACGATAAACAGTGAACATTTCATTTACCTACACACACCCCTTTCCTGGGGTAGTTTTAAATCAGCGATCGAAGCTAACTTTCCCGTTCTCGGACTATAATAATTGTACATTGATGTTCACAGACTAAATGGGCTGGTTTGATTGATTGATATTTGGGCTTAACGTCTTATATTTTTGCAACTTGGCTAATAAAGACGATGAGTGGGTGATAATGAAGATGAAATTGGGGGCTCTGGAGGAAAGGGGTAAGTAGGAGGGCGAGTGAGGAAAGGGGATAGGGGAGGAAAGGGGATTGGGGTGTGGACTGCATTTCGTCTGACTTCTCCTCCTCGACCAGTCCGGCTAGGGTGGCAGAAGCATACGCTTCCGCCGGCATAGCTCTCAGAGCTGGTTTGACAAATATACTTTTCCCGAAGAAACCTTCATGTGGAGTCATAGATCATTGACTCGTGACCAATCAGTGATCGGTATTTAAAATTGGGGCTCGCTGGTTGATCACGAGTCAAGTCACTCGTCTGTGACGCAAGCATCTGTATAAAGTTGCTTCGGGACAAGTATATGCGTGCGTGAGTTGAG
Organism: Isoperla grammatica; assembly: GCA_945910005.1. Classification (NCBI taxonomy): domain Eukaryota; kingdom Metazoa; phylum Arthropoda; class Insecta; order Plecoptera; family Perlodidae; genus Isoperla; species Isoperla grammatica. The sequence continues at coordinate 9,381,879 of OX246741.1, forward strand.
TTATGCTGGCAGTGACAGCAATTTAGGGCAAGATCTATTGTAGAGGTGGGAGTTTTGCCAGTGAGGGAAATAATGGGTTTGTTTGGAGGTAATCATAGTCATAGACAATGTATCAAACATTATTTTTCGCGTCAATATGAATTGTATACTCACCTTCCCGTATCTTGTAAGGTGGTGTCGTCATGGATTATGTTATAGTTAAGTGACGTATGTGACAAATACCAACCTAAATCTAGTTAAATAAATAAATAAGTAAATAAATAAATAAATAAATAAATAAATAAATAAATAAATAAATAAATAAATAAATAAATAAATAAATAAATAAATAAATAAATAAATAAATAAATAAATAAATAAATAAATAAATAAATAAATAAATAAATAAATAAATAAATAAATAAATAAATAAATAAATAAATAAATAAATAAATAAATAAATAAATAAATAAATAAATAAATAAATAAATAAATAAATAAATAAATAAATAAATAAATAAATAAATAAATAAATAAATAAATAAATAAATAAATAAATAAATAAATAAATAAATAAATAAATAAATAAATAAATAAATAAATAAATAAATAAATAAATAAATAAATAAATAAATAAATAAATAAATAAATAAATAAATAAATAAATAATTAAATAAATACATACATACATACATACATACATACATACATACATAAATAAATAAATAAATAAATAAATAAATAAATAAAGAAATAAATAAATAAATAAATAAATAAATAAATAAATAAATAAATAAATAAATAAATAAATAAATAAATAAATAAATAAATAAATAAATAAATAAATAAATAAATAAATAAATAAATAAATAAATAAATAAATAAATAAATAAATAAATAAATAAATAAATAAATAAATAAATAAATAAATAAATAAATAAATAAATAAATAAATAAATAAATAAATAAATAAATAAATAAATTCACATTTAGAGTCTACCCACTCAGTAACGAAACTGATTTTCAGTGGGAAACTTTAATTTAAAGTGACTAAACCAACCATGCAGGCTTCGAAAACCATCGACGAGTGAGCGATAACCAATCAAAGATCGATATTTCAAATCCGAAACATATGAATCAGTGATTGGACAGTGCGAACACCTGCGGACAAATGTCAGAATCAACAAGGCCGATTCAGAAAAACTTTGAATTTATTGAGTGCTTCGTTTTTAGTTGCATCTCGTTCTCTACCGCCGGTATTGTAGTGATACTATCAGCGCATCTGTTGGCATGCGTTGTCAAGGCGCATTCTAAGTCCATGCAGTGGACAATAAGCAGGTATCGGGAACTGCCGCTGTGAATTCTGCTGAAATAGACCGCGTGGAGCGACCAACTCTTCTGAGAATTTTTCAGCTATGACGTCTCTTCATTTCTTGATACGGTGTTGCCACTATAATACAATTTTTCGTAGGAGTGCCTGCGGTTCTAAGTCTAAGGTATTTTGAGGAAGGTCCAAAGGCTGTTTGTATTCTCCTTATGATTCAGGTAAAGCTTCAACGAGTATAACCAAGATGAAAACCGAACCCGAAACATCTTGAATTGGATCTACTATTGGATGAGGTTTATATTTCACAAAACACTGACGTTTTTCTCTTGATTGCAGATGTACGCCATGATCTGGTGTATTGACCTTCCCAGCAAGATAGGCGACCTTGAAACCTTGATATTACTGACGTCATGTATCTGTCATGACCTTGATCACCCCGGATACAACAATATTTATCAGGTACGAGCACACGCACACTATCCATACGTTTTCAGCCATTCTTGCTCATTCTATGGTATATTATAAAAAGTTTCTAAAACATAATTACTTCCTTTGTAATAGTATTACTGTACGTCGGTTAAAAGCGAATTCTTCCTCTCATACGAGAAATGAAAATGTTTTTTAGTTCAATTTTTCAAATGTTCTTATTTGATTGGTAAAATGTGTTGCAACAACAAATAAATAAGTACATTTTCACACAGCAAATATTAATTGTAACAAAGAACCATTGCCCGTATTCATATTCGTCCCCTACGCCCAGGGGCGCCAGTTGTTGCTTAGGATTGGATTTCTATATATGGGAAATAACATGCATGAAATTGTAACTTGGCAACAGCGGGTGACTATAAATTTCAGCCGATGAAATTACATATTTTGTTTTTCAATGTGACAAACTTAAAGCAAGTTTATCAGAATATATCGGGGGTTCACCAAAACAGGTGTATATACGAACATCCTAATGCAACAAATATAATTATTGTCCTCAGTTAAAACACTATGCACTATATGCTTTGGCATACATTTTAGTCATGAGATGGTAGAAATGATCGTGTATTATTTATGTATTTATTCATTCAATATTTCACATGCAGCGTACTCTGCCATTTGGCGTGAAATAATAAACATAACAAAAAAAAAACAGAAACAAGCTCAAAGATCACACATTACACATGTGTTTGTCACAATAATACATAAAATAAGTACATAAAAAAAAAACAAAGTACAAAAAATGCCAGTGAAAGAGACAATGCGCACAATGAATTTGAAAACATGGTAAAAGAGTGCTTTTGTAATTTATTTCATCCTCTTGAACACTATAATTCCAGATCAACGCCGGTACCGAGCTAGCGATCCGCTACAACGACATCTCTCCGCTAGAGAACCACCACTGTTCGGTGGCCTTTCAGCTGCTGGCCAAGCCCGAGTGCAACTTCCTGCGGTGTCTCAACTATCAGGACTTCAGGTCGGTGAGGGAGGGCATCATCCGTTGTATCCTGGCGACAGACATGGCCAGACACAACGAGATACTCGAACAGTTCCGCGAGGTCACGCCAGAGTTCGACTACAGGAATAAAGCACACATTAATCTGGTGAGTACGGTTGCCTCATGCTTAAGAGATGGCACCCAATTTATTCCCAGGACCCTTCCTGAACTTCCCAATTTTATTCCTAGTAGTTGCTAGTCCAACCTCCTCTATTATTTTCGTACTAAAATCACATTAAATTAATTCTGCCTTCGGGCCATTTCATTCTTTTTCCAAACGTTCTGCCTTCAGCAACATATCCATCACTCTTTTCGGTCGAGAATAATAAGTAAAAGGAAAAAGAGCCTTATTGCCATCATCTAAACGTCCAAACGACTAAACTTTGTCCGAACCAAAGCTGAGAACGCCGCAGGTCATTTGTTTCACTGCATTTATAATAAGTTGTTTGTACACCCCTAGTGCGACCTCAGATTCCTTGAATATATATATATATAATCGTTTGTTTGTTGTGTGGACGCCTATTATTTGACTAGATGTTGTGTTTCCAAGAAATGTTCGCATGGTTGAATATTTTCTGTTATGGCTTCTAGTAACGAATTCGGGGATTTCGTCTCATGTTTGTGCTAGTCAGGTAGTGAGGGTGTACATCATTTGAGAAATGCCAAGATCGACGAAAGATCGACTCATTTTCTTGTTCTCAACCAAGCCATGGACGCACTAATTTTGCCATGGCGATGACAAATCAAAAACTTTTAAAATGTCAGCTGACACTCTAAATCTTTAGTTGCAAGTCATAAAAGGCATTACTTTGTTACTTTTCTAGTTCCTGCTATGTAATTGAAACATGTATAGCGGCCCCAAGATAGCTTTACACCTGCTTTCGTCACAACCGGGACAGTCGTAGGCAACCAGCGAACCACCCGAGACACACCTGCGCCAATACCGATCGCTGATTGGCTACGGACCAGTCGCCTGTAACGAAAGCATTTGTAAGGTAGTCTTGGAAGTAGCGAGGAATGTTTACCATGCAACGAGTGTTCAATTGTTGTGTTTGTGTTCGTGTTTGCAGCTGGCTATGGTGCTCATCAAGGTAGCGGACATCTCGAACGAGGCCCGACCAATGGACGTAGCCGAGCCCTGGCTTGATCGGCTTCTACAGGTACAGTTGTCACAAACTAAAAAAAACAACTTGGTAAAGTCTGTCCACTCAGAGTAGAAACGAAACCTTTAGAGCTACAGTGTAGTTTACACCAACCTTTTAGGTACTTTTCTTGGTACACCCCTAGAGCAAAATCCAGTCGAGCAATTATCTCCATTCAAACTCGAGCAAAGGACGAGGAATTCAGATGACTGAATACACACATCACATTCTTCAAGGCGATGAGGTCCGATCGTTCTAGGAAAACAAGAAATCCCGGGGTAGCTTATCTTTCAACGTATCTATGGGTGTCCAAAAGGGGGGGAAATGGTGTGGCCATGGTATAAACTCCCGCGGAACTCTACTGTTTATGTCACCGCAGGAGTTCTTCAAGCAGTCGGACGCTGAGAAGCTGGAGGGTCTTCCTGTGACCCCCTTCATGGACAGAGACAAGATCACCAAACCCTCGTCCCAAGTCGGTTTCATCGGGCTGGTCCTGTTGCCGCTGTTCGAGGCGCTGGGGGAACTGTTCACAGAGCTACAGGTGAGTCATGACGTCACTGATAGACAAGGTCACTAAACCCTCGTCCCAAGTCGGTTTCATCGGGCTGGTCCTGTTGCCGCTGTTTGAGGCGCTGGGGGAACTGTTCACAGAGCTACAGGTGAGTCATGACGTCACTCATAGACAAGGTCACTATACCCTCGTCCCAAGTCGGTTTCATCGGGCTGGTCCTGTTGCCGCTGTTTGAGGCGCTGGGGGAACTGTTCACAGAGCTACAGGTGAGTCATGACGTCACTCATAGACAAGATCACTAAACCCTCGTCCCAAGTCGGTTTCATCGGGCTGGTCCTGTTGCCGCTGTTCGAGGCGCTGGGGGAACTGTTCACAGAGCTACAGGTGAGTCATGACGTCACTCATAGACAAGATCACTAAACCCTCGTCCCAAGTCGGTTTCATCGGGCTGGTCCTGTTGCCGCTGTTTGAGGCGCTGGGGGAACTGTTCACAGAGCTACAGGTGAGTCATGACGTCATAGACAAGATCACTAAACCCTCGTCCCAAGTCGGTTTCATCGGGCTGGTCCTGTTGCCGCTGTTCGAGGCGCTGGGGGAACTGTTCACAGAGCTACAGGTGAGTCATGACGTCATAGACAAGATCACTAAACCCTCGTCCCAAGTCGGTTTCATCGGGCTGGTCCTGTTGCCGCTGTTCGAGGCGCTGGGGGAACTGTTCACAGAGCTACAAGTGAGTCATGACGTCACTGATAGACAAGATCACTATAAACCCTCGTTTCAAGTCGGTTTCATCGGGTTTCAAGCTCGATTTTCGATTGGTGGATATTGTTATTCTACTCCATGTGGAGTTTTTCCTTGTTTTGTTCTCATCGTAAGTTCCGGCCATTCGTACACACGACTTCTGCCGTCAACAATTGATGACAAATCAAAAGACCAATTATCAATGACCAATTGATTGATAGTTGTCTCCTTCAGATGCGTCCATAGTACGTGAACTATCAACTAGAGGTTTCTATCGGGCCGCCACGTTGTGCTATATTCCTATGTGATGGTTCTAACGATGTCGTCTGTTGTGTTTGCAGGAGTTGATCGTGATCCCGGTGCGCGACGCCCTCGAGTATTACCGACGGCTGAACGACGCCGAGCGTCTCCACAGGAAGAGCGTCGTCGACTTCGGCGGCTCCTCCGATCACGCTGCTCACCTCGTCAAGTCGCTGAGCATTCAGTCGAGACGCAGCAACCCGGTATGACGCCGCCCTTTCACCAGGCCCGTTAGCTGTTACGATTATCTTCTGTGTGGCGTCATTGCGCAGAACCACATTTGCATGACGTCTCATTCCCTGCAGACAAACAGCCAGGTTGATGTCTGCAATCCTCTTTAAACCCGTGCAGAACAGTCGTCAGAATCTCGTTTGTTGACATCTTAAATTGTTAATGATTCAACTTTTCGGATAATTTGATATATTCTGAAAGGTTCAAGTGATCTTGTGAAACCATTTTTCTAAATAAAGAATCATAACTATTAACTAACGCTATTAACTATATTTTAGGACTATACAAACTTCCTTGCGAATTTAAAAATTATAAATAATCCCATGGCGGTACGTGGTGCTAACTAAATTAATACTTTCACTTTTAATGATAGTTCTCACATTAACAAAATGATAGTATGTATAGTTTAGTACATCGTGGTGCGATTGGCAATTACCTTCCTTATAAGATGTGTGTGTGTTCAAACGTTTTTGCATTATAGAAAAGTGTCATACATTCTGTAATACTCTCAAATCAAATGGGTAGGTATTATTCACTCTTTTAGTGCTTTGTATAGCGTTTTTGATATGACTGAAAACGGTAATTTTCACACAGTTTCAAGATTGGGAGAACCGCTCCGCCATGACTAGCCTAGTGACGATCCTCTCTGTTACCAGGACAACGACGACGACGACGACGACATCCTCCTCGAGGGAAGTGACGAGGACACCGTCACAGAGGTGGAACACAGCGAGAAGGCGCTCAAGTTCAAGATCTCGACGGAGAGCGGACGACGCAGCTACCCGGGCAGTCGCAAGGGGAGCAGAGACAAACAAGACCTCGAACTGGCAAAGATCGTCCACAGCCGGCTGACGAGCCCCACGGCGCAGTCCTCGGAAGAGGACGAGTATTGCCCGCCCAAAGACCTCTCCGACGACCTCAAGGTCTTGAAGGACGTCCTCGAAGAGACGATACTCGAACTATCGGGTGAATCCAAAGACTTTTACAAGAAACAGGCCACCGAACCGTCTTGTCGTCTTGAAAAACTCAAAGAAGACTCGAAAGCGATCCAGAATCTTCAGAAATCCATCGGTGAGTTCCATCAACCTGCCATTTTGAAGGGAAAGACAAATTTTACGGATAACTGTGTCGATGCGAGCAAAGAAGTCGAAGCAAAGAGCAAAGACATTGAAGAGAGCACGTCTGGGAATTCTCACGGCGCCGACAATAATGCAAAGATAATAAAGGGGGATGTCGACGGTACATCTTGTAAGTGTTTTGTAAATGAGAACGAAAATGAGGTGAAGGAGACAGAAACTCAATCTCACAGAATGAAGTTAGAGCAGCAGAGAAATGATAGACCGAGTGATGGTGATTCTGATCATCTTCCTGGGAAGGTGGGGTGGATTCGTCAAATAAACGTCGATGACAATACGTTGATTGATGATAGATCGTTATCTAGATGTGAGGAAGGGCACCCGTGTGATATTAATACTGAAGTAGGTTTAAACGTAGCCCAAGTAGAAAATCAACCACGATCGTCCACAAATAATGCGGAGAAAAACAACATGAAGTCGGACCATCATAATCAGAAGTCAATTACATTGTTATACAGACTGAGGCATTTCGCTGATAAGTTGTCTTTTAACCAGAGCATCGACAAGGAATTGCCTCTGTCCAAACAACAGACATCCACTTCAGAGAATTCAACTCCTAAAAGAAACAAATGTGAATCCAATTTCGAAATACGAGCGACAACGTTGCCAAAGTCGCGCAGACGCAAAGGATGGCGATCGCTGATTGGCGGAGCGGGCAAGGGTCAGTTACCGGACTCGTCGATAGAAAGCTCGGAGAAGGACCTTTTGACAGGGGAGAAGAAATTGATAGAGTCGAGGAAAAACTCATCGGATATACAGGAGGATAAAAATATAACTTTACAAGGAGCAAGTAGTTCTAGATTAGCTGGAAGTTTGGATAGCGTTATGAATCGGGAGGTTAAGGAGAACAACAACCGGAAGAAAGGTGAAGTTCCTGGTTTCTTAAGTCGTCAACATTGGATGTCGTCATTAGCGGCAAGTTTTCGATTACGTCGTAGTCAACAAGACAGCACAGAAGAATGGCGGAAGTGACAATACTTCAGTGGTTGTTGTTCAGAACACAGGAAATAGTATCTTCTTTCAGTTCAGTTTTGAAAGTATAAAATCTCATTATTCCACTTTGTAACCTTTTCAAAGAATGACTTACAGTGCGGGGCGCCATTTCTATATAAAGACAAAAGATTCTGAAATCAGCCACTACTCCCAAATAAGTTAGAACTACTATTCTTGAATGCGAAACGTTAACAAAATTGAAAATATTTACATAATATGTATATTTTCTGGTTGGTATTCGAGTTCCATATTCGAGTGCGTATTACAAACAGATGAAGAACAACATTTGGATTTATTTTTACCATTTATGTTGGTGACATAATGATCATACCATCATTTATCCTGATAGGGAATCACGGTTATGTCTTATGCAGCTTACATGATGGTTCCTAACTCTGTCGTTCGTTGTGATGATTTGCATTACTATAATGTACTTGACAAAAGCAACAAGCATGAACTAAATACATGCGTACAAACAATTCGAAAATATTTTTCTGACATGGTTTCGATTCGATCAAATTCACCATTTGACTTGTTGAAACGTGGAGACAATGGTATGCAGTCCAGTTGAACAATTATTGGAAATAAAACAATTGCAAAGATGTATGCTGAGCTTGATTATGTTAAATGTTTTAAATATGTATGTGATTAATATTATTGTTGTGTTTTGTGGTTAATGTCTTGTATATGTTATCCAATGTCAAAAGATAAACAGGTATATACTGGGAGGCATATTTTCTGCCACGTATTTATAAGATACGTGATAGCCATGCCATAAAACAGATTTTGTGTTTGCTTCCTAGATGCAGATAGATGTGTCGATGGTAACAAAACAAGGCCAATAGAAAATATTATCGTTCAAAGTAAATTAAACCATCAACTCTCATATTTCCATTAACCTATTACGTATTAGCAGTATTTTCTTTAATTTTTGTAGTCATCATCTTACTTTTTTTTTAAGAACTGGTTATTGTTTCAGGTGTTGCAAATGAGCACAATTAAAATCATAATCAAATTTATATATTGTCATAAATTTTGTTTTTAATATCTTATTATGAAATACTGTTATTTACTCTCAAAAGCACGTCGTGTGCATTGAGCTATCAAGTCCAATGTCATAAGAGGTGGTAAGGAGTATTCCTTGACATCAATCAGGAATAATATGCACTACACTAACTAAAACCAATACATATTATAACAGGCATTCATATTTTAGTAACTTAAATAGTCAACCTTCAATTAAACGTTTTTTAATCCATATAATTGGCATTGAGTTGTAAATGAGGCTTGCATACTTTGTTAGATACACATGTAGTAGGCGTAGCAAGTGGATACACAAGAGTGCCCTGTAGTTACTAAGTACGTACTTATTATTAACACAACGCATCTCATTGAACACTTTGTACATATCAGTTATCCTAGTGTATAAACGTATATAAGAGTGTTATTGACCCTTGTTTTATGAAACTATGTTGTAGATGTATAAACACAGGCACACATAGTATTACATATTATAAAGTCTTAACTCATTAGTGGTGCTCTCTATCGTTCGTTGGATAGAACTGTATATTTATAGTTGTACCGCCAATGAATTGATGAGAGAAGATGGTTGATTATTCTGAAGTGGGTTAATTTTTTTTTATATATATGATTAGATTTACTTTTTTAGGCTTCCTGTAAATGTTGTTGCCTCCATAGTAAATTGAAAAGTGAGTATTATACGAATCGCACCGCGATTAAAAAGTGTAATCGGAATTGTAAGCAGGCCTATTGGTTTCAATATTGGTCTAAAAGTAAGAACTGGAAATATTTTTGTGTTGATTTATCTACAGTTTGTTGACAATCTCCTCTGCGCATCAGTGATGCGCATGGAGTGCACACATGCAGTAGCCCCGCCCACTTTTGGCTGTTCTCCAGTCCTTACATTCAGTTCAATAGTTTTAATACTGAATGTCTATGGTGTTACAAAGTATGTTCATATGCTCAGAAGATGTATTTTATTTCGATCACACCCACGTTGTGATAATTCACGTAATGTTTAATATATACTAGGTACTGCTTGGAATTTATGATAGTATTTAAAATAAAACTAGATATAATGTATTAACTGTTAAATGTAAGAACCACGCTTATCTTATTTTGAGAGACAGTGTTGTGAAATGTATATTATCTAGTCATTGCAAATTATGCAACATTTTATTTCATATTATTAATCATATAACCGTTTCCCCCTCACGAACAAGTACATATTTGTTTGTAGACACCTTTTTCCCCAATAGGCCTGCTCGATATTTTATCTACTGCTGTACATAATTATGTTTCATAGATTTAACATGTTTGTTTTTTTTTTATCAAGGGTGTACCTTGATAATCCTGATAACTAAAAGTTGGTCTTTAGAATGCACCATTAAAAGCTGTGGATTTTTTTTTATGCTGTAATGCGACTGTTGATTGTTTTCTGGACATGAGATTACATTAACAATAATGATTGAATAGTGAAATACGAACAATGTCTGCTCTTTCAGTGAAACTGTTGTAAACTATGGGACCCGAATGTAGCTAATGAGAATAAGGATCTGTGAATACAATCACCGAATACTGTAGTTGTTTATCACCAAGAAATGAACATAAAATTTCGTGTTCGCGCTGTAGTGATCCCAGTATTGTGTCATAACAGTTTTGACAGGAGACATCTTTGAAACAACATAAAGAAGGTCAAAGGAATGTAATTTGCAGGCGAAAAATACGTTTCTTCAACCTTTTATGTCTTATAAAATGATGGGATATTTTATATGTGTGAGGTATTTTGTTGTTAGGTTAAGTTTCGTAAGGTATATGAAGTGAACGTTAAAAAACATACAATCGATATTTGAGTTAATTGCCAACTGGTTTGGCTGCATTCCATATGATTTCTCGGACTTTGCATATTTCAGGATTGGTCTAAATTATAACACAGATAAACTGAGGTACATATTACATTACTAAAAACTTAATTGTCAGTTGTTTCAACGTGACTTATTTGACATTATTTATCTACTGATGTCTTTGTATGAAAACGAAACCCGTATGTGAATTTAATTTGTTTCCTATTTATGTGGTAAGATTTTGCATTTTATGGTTGGTGTGTAAACTGTAAACGTGGTTCGTTGTGGGTGGTTGTGAATGAAAAGAATATTTTTTGAAACTAAACGTAAACTTTTACGTGACGAAACATCGTCAACAGTGTTCATTTGTTGAAGCAAGAGCAAGAGTGGTGTAGTGTGAGTATGTACGAGTGTAATATAAAATATTACGGTTGTAAAAACTGTCAATTTTAAAGTTTAGGACTAACGTCATTCCAAATATTGGAAGCACAGACTGACTTTTGTTTTATCTCGTTACTGTTTTAAATGGAATGGCTTATAAATTATAAGGAAGATGCAGAGAAAACTGGTATTTTTCGAATGCAGCTTATTTTGTAGGAGGGAATAAAATTATCACCTATGTTCTAATCCTCTTCTACCAAAACAAGAGGTATAGTAATTTTTGTTGGCCTATTCTGTGTATTGGTTCAACGCATACATATTCATATTTGCTGGTCAAAGTGAATCCATTTAATTAAAACATAATATGTGTCATAAAGATGTGTGTGGTTACTAATTAATATTGTTTACCTTTTATTTTAAGATGATATCAATTCCAGTCTAAAACAAATTTTTTGAAAGATTATTTTAACACAACGTGTACGCAATCATCTATATTGTACATAATTATTTAACAATAGTAACGAACATCATCCGGCATTGCCAGTTTGTATCATTCTATCAACTACTGTATAATGAAAATTGTGAAAATTTGCAACGTCGCTGAACACAAACTAAAGGTGTCATGTCCAGTTTTAAGAATGATAACTTTCCTAAATTATTTTTTTAATACAAACGCTTAACATTTCCGCCTTCATTTTTGACAGTTTCAAGGGAAAATAAAACAATTGTACGTACAGGGATGTTATTGAAGTGTTCTGGGACAACATATCGTGTCCCTTGTGATCTAAGAGACACGGTTTACGCGCTACAGCCGCATTCTTCCCAACGACGATTATATGTCTGCACTTCTCTCTCCCTGCTTGTCTGGACTTACCCAGGTAAACACAGCAACCTCACAGATTAATAAGTCGACATATCCCAAACGTTCATGGAGGGAAGTATAAGGTAGGGGAAGGGGTACCGTGTATTTGATACATGAAAGCCCCGAATGCAGTGGTGTGATACCTATACTTGTGGAATTACTATAAGAGAAAAAACGCCGAGAATCTATTGATATCCTTTGAAACAGCGTGCATGAAAGAAGTGGTAGAAAAGTGACATGACACTAGTTCGAGTGGGGGAACTTTATGCAGTGTTGTGCCCAGTACTGGGTGATGAACTGCATAACTCAATGCAGAGGGAAAATACAGCCGTTCGGTTGTAAAACCGTTGAATGTATATTGTAGGTTAGAGGCACAACGCCTATGTCGATTGCTCTACATGTCATGCTTTTGTTTTGTTACATTCGTGACGTACAAATCGTTACGGATCGAAGATCGAATTAACTATTGTTCTTTTTCAATCAGTTCCACAGCTCGCTGACTACGTAGTTCCCTACATCCCGCCAGGCTGTGCTAGAATCAGAAGACTCCTAGCGGCGTGTAGAGGTACTACTGTAGCGTTGGCGGGAGATTTTCGGTAGGTGAATCGCCATTGGCATTGAGTCTTTAACCTAATTTAATATACACAACGGTAGTAATAACGTGACTCTTCGCAATCCCCTATATCGTGGTTTATAATTATTAAGTGTCCCTTTCACAAATAATTACAAACTTCATGATGTTCCCGTGTGATGAAAATAGTGTTCAGTTTTTTTAGAATCGGCTAGATTCACTGATTGCATTTGGAACTGAGCTCATTAATGTCAACCACTTTTCTTTGAATGTGGTGACAAATTGGAAACAAATGATAAATAAATAGTATTGGGAATCATCATCAGTCTGTGTTCTTTGAAAGGAATAACACCGAAGTTTGGCTATGTTCAACGAACTCTTCATAATGGTTTTTGTCACTTTGAATGAAATGTTTAAACGATGATGGAGATACTTTCACCCGTGTTGTTTAGCTACACATTTACATCACCAGAGAACCCGCCGATGCATCCACTTCATGTAACATAGTAATTGATATAACCAAATCATCAATAATTAAAACTCAACGGGCACCACGGTTTTATAAACCGAACGGCTAAGATTTTATTAATCTATATTCAGACCAATTGTGTGTGTAGGAAGGTAAATTAAAAATCTAAGGGTCCAATTAAAAAAAAAACTCCACTTCACCTTAAGAATTTACAGTTGTAAATGTATCGTAGGCCTATTACGGAAGTACATTCACAAAAGATTTAATTTGAGCATTTAAAAAGGGGCTACAACCCTTGAACGTGTTCAAACGTGTTTTGATCACGACGGAGGTTGGTAGTATATGTTTGGAGATTGGTATTCATTTAGCCAAGGAAGATGTATCTTTCACATTTTGTAAAAAGTGGATGTTTATTTCAATGTATATAAAATACACTCCTCGAATTTACATGCATTATATGTTGTGAAATGCCGCTGGCATAATTTTCCATGTATACATGTATATTTTTCTGTGGAAATTAGTAAATTAAGAGCAATGTGTATATTTTCGAAAGTAAAGTTTCTGCAAGTTGATTTTGCAGTTTTTAACTGAACTGTTATAAACTTATTATGTGTACGTTGAGATGTTGTGTGAAATATTTATTGTTTGTTTTTGTTCTTACAATGGCGTGACTATGTAACGACTCTTCGTTGTATTTATGTAAGCTGAACCTAAAATTCGATGTTATTAAAGGATCAATAATCGATTTGTATAAAGTGTTTTATTCATTTTTTTGGATCCATCTTTTCCTCTTCTAAACTGAATTAGTATTCTTGATTATTTATTTAAATTACATTTACTGAAACTTGAGCTAGTATATATTATCAGAAGATATGAGGAACGGCTTATAGTAATGTCTCCCGCTTTTTGTTGACATATTATACAAGATTTGTCTAGAGGGAGATCTAGCTAGAGAGTCGCCTGACATTATTATTTCAGTACTGTGATGAGTATTCTGTTTATTATCGCCAACAAGAGAACTAATCGGTCAGGGATACCGTCCGTACTTGCTCGTCGTGACTTCTTGGAAGTCTTTTAGGAAATTAAATAAATATTAATTAATTCTCATTTAAAGATACATTTTTGCAAAATTATGTCTATAAAAATATGTGCGTGTGCGTGTGCGTGTGCGTGTGCGTGTGCGTGTGCGTGTGCGTGTGCGTGTGCGTGTGCGTGTGCGTGTGCGTGTGCGTGTGCGTGTGCGTGTGCGTGTGCGTGTGCGTGTGCGTGTGCGTGTGCGTGTGCGTGTGCGTGTGCGTGTGCGTTTGCGTGTGGACCGGAGATCCAGGCGAAACGTTGATTATAAAATAATGTTATTTACACATATTTGGTCGACAAAATAAATAATAATAAATTCTAATGAATTCTGAAACAATAATTCGTAACGATATATTATACAGAAATTAGTAAAGAATATTTAGACGGTCAAAATGTGTTTGTTTTTATATTGAAGGATGAAAACTTGTCAATTGAAAATTAATATTGCTAAATTTTAGTAAACAAACATGTATTCCATTAGCTTTTGTGTTTGAATTCCAGAAGTTATTTATAATTCTAAAACAAGCATATCAGTATGGTGTCGATGGCCATAGTGCATGTATGTATCATTAAAATATTAAATATTTAATATTTAAATACAAGGACTAACTTTAGTCTAAATATTTAACAAAACATTAATTATAATGCAAAGTCTTTTCATCAAAATATTTGTGTTAACATAGTCGGGGTAAAGTGAGTATAACATGCAAACATGTGCTTTATCACATCACATATGATTTTTAATCAACATGCATTTTTTCAACCTGTTTTGTTATTAATCGTCTGTCATATTATTTATCAGTTACCCTAAATGTATATATTTTACTTTATCAATTTGTACGTGTACTTATTTGTATGATACAGGTGTGCGTGTCTGATATGTCCATAGAAAATGATACATCGTTTGGTGATTCGTCATTGCTGCATGTGTTGATGTTGTGACCACCATATTAGTATCAACAATCAACGTACTTTGTATGGACCTTGACTGGTCCCAGAATGCTCAAAGTCCAGGACGCCATAGGCCACTCAAACGAGACTAGATGCAATCTGGTGTCAAGCAAATAAACTGCTATGATGAGGAGATTACTCATCGTTGATTCGTTGAAAACATCAGTGGCGCAGATAAGGAGGTAGTTTAGCAGCGCTATCTATTGTTAGTTTGACTTTTCTATACCGTGGGAGTGGGACTTGAGGTGTTAACAAATCCTTGTTAACTTGGTCACCTGAAGATTCAAGTTCTATCCAGCGAGAACTAATTGGTTAGTCTAGAATAGTTTGTCTGTTACGACGATAATAGAATTATGAAAATCGATATCAAGAGGGTTGGTGATAAGGTGACAGTTACTGTCAACTTAGAGTAAGTGTAAAGCCACTTGTTAGTATCGTTCTTTCTATTGGTGAATAACACTGCAGGAATCCTATCATTATAATACAATCGATTCTCTTTTAGAAATTTGTTGTTTGGTTTCAAGCAGGTCTTCATTCTTCCCTTCTCCAATCCATTGCAATGCATGATATACTATTCTGGACTATCTGCTCTATTAGTATTCCAAGTTAGTTCTGTCCTCTACTATTTCCACTTCCACTTCCACTTCCACTTCCACTTCCACTTCCACTTCCACTTCCACTTCCACTTCCACTTCCACTTCCACTTCCACTTCCACTTCCACTTCCACTTCCACTTCCACTTCCACTTCCACTTCCACTTCAACTTCCACTTCCACTTCAACTTCCACTTCCACTTCCACTTCCACTTCCACTTCTACCTCCACTTCCACTTCTACTTCCACTTCCACTCCACTTCCACTTCCACTTCCACTTCCACTTCCACTTCCACTTCCACTTCCACTTCCACTTCCACTTCCACTTCCACTTCCACTTCCACTTCCACTTCCACTTCCACTTCCACTTCTACCTCCACTTCCACTTCTACTTCCACTTCCACTCCACTTCCACTTCCACTTCCACTTCCACTTCCACTTCCACTTCCACTTCCACTTCCACTTTCACTTTCTTTATTATTCCTTCGTATCCCAAAATGTAGCCACCTAAGCAACCCCTATTCCATTAAACATACTATAATATTATATTAGTGCAATAAAAATTTCACGCAGAAAATGTCCTGGGGACATTCAAGTCAATTATTTGTTCACGGAGAATTAAATATTTATACAATCTTTCTTGAAATGATTGACACGGAACATGACCACTTGTAGTCCATCTGTCACCCAATCAATATTCACCCATCATAGCATGACCGTAAGTATGCTTGGGCATGCGAACATCCCCATTAGAGCGAATGTTCCAACTCGGCGTCAGTCTTTGACATTCGTAACAAGCTTCGCACATAATATGTTGGCAGGAGCATAAGGCAAACGACTCACATCTTAAGCTGTCAAGTTAAAGTGTAGCTTATACTTTATAGCTGGTGAATCACACGCATAGATTTGAGAAGTGTGAGTGAACATTTGCAGCGAATTCATCTTGAAAGTTGGTAAGAACATAAAAATCATCACATCATTTTAAAGATATATTTTATTTTAGGGAATTCAACCGATAATATGCTTACATTTAATAGAGAAGGTACATTTTTGGAACGTACAAATCAGATACAATATTTGACTCATACGGCAAATCAGTTTTAAATGCGTTCGTATTTTTTATGTGTACCACAAAATTAATGTTCTCAAAGTAAAATATAATCAGTATCAAAACGCCAACATTCAAATATCATATTTGAAAAATTAATGTACTCTCGTGGTGTAATTAATTGTATTCCTATTATTTTCTTTTGTGCACAGGTACATAAACAAATTAAAAATACTTCATATTTACCTTTTCATTTAAAGTTTGTGTCACTTGTTGGTGTTATAACTGTTTCAAGCTCCAGAGCTCAAAGCAATGAAGCATATAATAAATAGTGGTTCCCCCCGCTCAAAATCAGTTCTTGTAACTAAGTGGGTGGGCAATTAATACAAAATTTGTTTTTTGTTTAGAAATCAACTCCTGATGCATCCTCATGCCCTGATACTCCTACATGTGATTGGTGGCCTCTCATGGAGCCAGCTGATCGTTTCCGCCCCCGCTGGTATCGAAGAAGAAACACAAACCACGTTGACAGCTGAGCAATATGCTTCGCTCTGTATTGGTCTACAGACGCATCTAAAGTCCGGCTGTGTGTTTCTGATGCTTGGCAACAACTCGCCACTTAGTGACATTCGAAAGGCAGTGAAGGTAAGGAACAACTAATTCTTTAAACAAGACTTCTGTTGGAGCGTTTAGTTATTGCCCCTTGGCGGCGTAGGCAACCACTTGTAATAATAAGTTAATAATAATACCTCACAAATTTAGGGGTCGGCTGTAGAGTGAATGGTGCCGATTAACAGTATTTTCTTGCTACTTATGAAGTAATCGTTGAGTTTGTTGATATCATTGGGTTTGTTAGTGTAACTCAATGGTAATATTGATGTAAACACATGATTCGCGTATATACGGTCACTATGATTACCAAAATACGACTACAGAATTGCATTGCAGTTTGAAAACTGTGTTTTTGTAAGAACAGGCTACAGTTAAATTATGTTATTTTATTTCCTTTTACTGTGGCTGTGTGTTTGCGTGTAATTAAATGAATGATTTGTTTGTTCAAAATAAATGCCACGTTACTCGAAAGTAAACGATAAAATACATTGAACATTAATTTGTATTCCGTGTGTTGACATATTTCTATGAAATAATCTACCGAATATACCATAAATAAACAACCGCCTTCATTTCCCTGCGCTTTGTACCCAACTGACGAAGGCTTTTCTTCAAGGTCTCAAGGCTGCTGTCCAATCAGGGTCTGTTCACAACACGGATGATCCTTGACCTTGGCGTAGTTCCCGAAGCTGACGACGAGCCGCGCTGGGGTAGTAACCGTCCTCTTTTCGTCCTCATGTCTAGAGCCGAAGACACAAGGAGGACATTACTTCGATCAAAGGTGATGCAAACCATAACTCTCATCTAGCTACATTTGTTTTTACCGATATTTATGGGCTCTTTGTATTTGTATTTATGAGCCTCTTTGAATTCTTGTATACATTTTATACTACAAACTGTGCAGAACATTGAGTTGTCAATAATTTTATTTATAGAAGATAGATACAAATAAAAATAATAAAGTAACACGCATAATTGTTTAATGCTATAGTTTAAATTGCTCGTAGGTTCACGACTGCCACAAATCTGTATATCAAAAGTATCTTTTAATAAAGTGTTAATGTTTATTAGGATTTTAGCAGGTGGATAAAAGTTCACTTACAGAATATTTCCTGATAAAAATAGTAATAGTTTTTTTTCCCTAAATCGAGTATTATTTAATGATTCTGAGTTCAGACAGATAGGTAACCCTGATGCCACCTGTTCTCTCTGGCGCATCAACAAATTACACATTAGTTTTCATAGATTATTCTTATATTGTTGAATGAGTTGAACACGAACGTCGTTTCTGGATCAGTTTTTTGAGAGAGAAAGCTTTATTTATTCAGTCTAGCACAATTATCTTTAATTGAATGACATATAGTATTATCAATCGCTAGAGACTCAACAATGAAACTCTTTAATATTTTAGTCCACGCAGTGAGATGCGCAATCGTGGAGAGCACCAGATCAATCACAAAAATCTATATTTTAATATTTAATAATAACTCGTAATATTGCACGAATCAGCTGCCACGCCATCAAGCCGGGTCGTGTATACACTGTGAGTGGTAATCGCATAACACGCTTAGCAATCTCAACATGCAGTATGCAGTAACTATGTCAATACATCTCTACTGTGAAATACTAAAACAACAACATTCATAAATAAGTTTCGTCTTGATTAGCCAAGTTGCAAAAAAATGGGACGTAACACCTAAACATTATGTTACTAAATGATCTAATGTTACATATATTTTTAGTATTATTAGTATTACCCAAATATTCCATAGCATTACATGAAAACAATTTGAGGATGTATTGTGATCATCAATGACAAAAGGTGATAGATATAGCTATGGGCATAGTTATGGAGAAAAAGAGAAGAGTTTAAGCAACGCCCACTTATCAGGAATCAAGCTCTTTTATAGTCTCAATAAAGTGTTGCTATAGTGGACCCAAGATTACTTTACACCTGCTTTCGTCACATCCGGGGCAGTCGTAGCCAACCAGCCCAAGACACACCTGCGCCAATACCGATCGCTGATTGGCTACGAACCAGTCGCCTGTGACGAAAGCATATGTAAGGTCTAGTCTTGGGACAACTGTGATAACGGAACGATACATATGGTTCCCCTTGTATAACAAGATCGGTGCATGTTCCAGGTATCTTGCTACCCTCGTTGGTTGACCTTCCTCGGGTCGGCGCCTCCCCTGTCTGACTCCCTGGAAGGGGTGGACATCCCGTTCAACTGCGAGTTCCTCGTGGCCCAACACCATCCTGATGAGGGCCTCTCACTAACTGAGGTATTCTTGCTCGCTCATCTTAACTGTGACATTAATGTATAAATTATGTTTATAACCAATTAGGGATAATGTGTATATATTTCTTGTTGTAGTTGCTCATGTATGAATAATTATGTAACATTTGATATTGATAGGACTTTTCAATGTTCTTAAAAAGAATGCAATATTTCGAAAACTCTTCTACTTTTTTCGATGGTTAAAACTTACAACATCTCAAATCAATAGCCTCCCGCTAGAAATCTGTTTACGGTCTACTAGAAGGCTTAGAAAAAACAAACCTCCAAACGATCGAATCTACCCCATTGGTCCATTATGTATAATAATGTGTAATTATGTAGTTTTAGTATTTTGATGCCGTTTTGAGACAGATTATCTGTCTTGCATTACAAAATTACCTGTTCTTGTTTTTATGTATCGTTCGATCAGCAATAATGTACGTCAAATTACTGTCTCCTATAGGCAACCCAAGACTACCTTACATATGCTTTCGTCACAGGCGAGGTATTCGTAGCTAATCAGCGATCGGTATTTGCGCGCTATTGTCTCGGGCGGTCCACTGGTTGGCTACAGTAGTGTTCCGCGGGAGTTTACACCAAGCTTTCAGGTAATTTTCTTGGTACACCCCTAGAGCAAAGTCCAGTCGAGCAATTATCTCCATTCAAACTCGAGCAAAGGACGAGGAATTCAGATGACTGAATATGATAATGTGTTACTTGTTCCTCTCCATTAGACAGGTATTTGGTAATTACCAGTTATTATATATTTGTTTACTGCAGTTTTTTTACTTTGAGATATACTCAATAATTAGAGTTAAATTCGCTTTAGTTGAAATTTGCACATATTTCTCATACAGATTACTTTTTTGATTTCGTGTCTACGACAAAAATTGACAATTTACGCCGTGGAATGAAACGATTAAATACATTAGTTAGAGCATACCTATGGTCTGGGTTCGAGTCCTAGCTAAGTTTATTTTCTCAATATTTATTTATTATAACATTGTATTATCATAGCAAAAATGTATCTACGCACGAAACTCGTTCATATATGATAGTTAATGGTGTTAATTTAGTTCAAAATCACATTTGGTTCGTGACTTTGTACTACTGGAAAATGAAAATGTTATTTTACATCCTTATTCAAATTCTAATACATTGCTTATTATTGGTGACCCACGAATTGCATTGAACAGTGTTTCCAAAAATACCACACGCCTATTCGATATCCAAGGGGACAAAACAAACCTGGGTTTAACCAATAAACGAGATGCTGACTGGAAGCGAATAACACAAATATTCAATTGATTGTTGTAAAATCACCAATAAGCATTATATTAATCTTCCAGTTTGATCCACATATCATTTTATGTGTGTGAATGTGTGTGCATTTTTCAATTAAATTATAATATGGTACAGGTATAGCCTATTTGACATTTTGTTATCACAAAACGAATGTTTCTATCGTTAAATAGTAAAATTGTTATAATCGAAATAGGCTAATTAAAATTATTATGTACTTTAATAATCAAAACTCAACTCGCTCTCACTTTGTTAATTATAATAACAAAACTTTATGCTGCTCGTAAATTGCGTTGTTTTTGTCCTACAGACCAAAATAAAAAACATTTTTCATCAAAATTAAAACTTGTCAACAATTTCGCAACATTTGCAGTAAAAAACATAATTTTGCTACTATTCATAAATGTACTCGGCAAAAAGAACGCAATTATTTTAATAGCTAAAGCCATGTCCTGTTTTCATTCAATGTGCATGAATGCCTCACATTCTTCAAGGCGATGAGGTCCGATCGTTCTTGGAAAACAAGAATTCCCGGGGTAGCTTATCTTTCAACGTATCTAGGGGTATCCAAAACGGCGGGAAAATGGTGTGGCCATGGTGTAAACTCCCGCGGAACACTACTGTAGGAATACCCCGAATGTGACGAAAGCATGTGTAAGGTTGTCTTGGGTTGCCTATATTTATGAACACGGGAGTCAAGTTAGCAAACGTAAAGGAATCAAGCTCCTAAAATATGTCTTGGAAGGCCCTCGAACTAAAGTCAAGCAGTCCTTGTTGACAGTTGTTGTTGTTGTTCTCCATTATGCAGGTGTACCGAGTGCAGTCTGGCAAACCTCTGTACGAGGAGCATTACGGCTTCTGGAGTCCACACAAACCACTCACCCATCCTACAAGAAGTCTCTACGAGCGACGCGTTAGCTTACACGCAACAGTCATACGCGCCGCCACTGTGCATGTGAGTATACCGACGGCACGCCACTGAGACGCGTTAGCTTACACGCAACAGTTGTACAAGCCGCCACTGTGGCCACTCGGCCAGAGGTTGATAGGCCCAGAGTGACTCTGCTACTCGTAAGAGGTGACGAAAAGAGACCCTGTTCCTTTTCTCCCTCTGTCCCACTGAAGGTTTCGCCTCTTACTTGGCCCTTCCCTCCCTTATGACGAACCCCACGATGTGTAATGGATCTGATTCGGACATGTGGCGTTTTCATCTTCATCTTCATATTTAAATAAAAATAAATAAATTGACATTTAGAGTCTACCCACTCAGTAACGAAACTGATTTTCAGTGAAGGACTTAAATTTAAGGCGACTAAACCAACCCTGTGGGCTCTGAACACCATCGACGAGTGAGCGATAACCAATCAAAGATCGATATTTCAAAAACGAAAAAAATGAATCAGTGATTGGACAGTACGAACACCTGCAGACAAATGTCAGAATCAGCATGGCCGATTCAGAACAACTTTGAATTTTTCGTTGCTAGGACGGCTCCAAAGTCACAGTTTACTTATTCCTAAGACAAGAAGTAGCTGCCTAATGGAGCTGAATCCGAGTCCACACTGAATCCGCGTATTCCACATCCTCAACAAGTTAAAAAAACTTCTGCCTGAACCCACTCATCGTATCGATTAGCCAAGATGCAAACATAAGGGACGTAAAACCCAATCATCATCGTTATCATCATTATTCTCTCCATTGTGTAAGCTGTGACGTCACATGTATATTCCCTATTGTTGCAGAGTCCACCTATCGTGAAGCACAAGGGTCCTCCTGAAAACAGGACCCAAGAGGTCACCGGGTTCTTTGGGCACGTGTGGAAGGTCCTGGAGACCAGGATGAACTTTACGTAAGAGCGAAACTAACAGTTCGCAACTTTTAACACATTGATATGTACTCCGTTTACAAACAATGAATTGACTAAAATCGTAAATAGATTATAATAACATTTAAGACTTGCAGAGCCCTAGACAATCAAATACATGACAAGCTAGTAGGCTATTTTATATTTATACATGTATCTATTTCTGTTTCTCACATGGCCCCTCTAAATCGTTACAAAAAACAATGTAAAAATACTAGGTAAACGTTGTACGTTGCGAGATGAGCGATTTTTTTTAATGTATAATTTTTTGTAGGTTGGCATCTTGACAGATTTTGCTGGTTGTTAACCACATCTAGTTTAGTGGTCATGAGTGTTGTCTGAAAATTTCAACCAAATCCGTTAAGCCGTTTGACTAAAGAGGGCATTGTTTGGCTAAAGAGGGCATTGTGCCCTACACTGGCCTTAATTACAATAAAATAAACAAATAAATAAATATATATATATCCTTGATTTTGTTTGATTTGATTTGTTGTGTATTAATGTTCTTGAAGATTTAGAGGACCGTAAGGAGAAACATGAACGGAGCCCTAGATAATTTTTAAAATATGATTGTCCCTCACATCACGTGGTCTTGTAGTACTCGGTTCTACGAGCCACCAGACAACGGTTATGGATCGCAGAACTCCAACGGGTCATGGAATGGAATGATCGCCCTGATCCTCCAACGAGAAGTCGACGTATCCATCAACGACTTTCTAATGACCTCTAGCAGAATGAGCGCGATCGACTACATGCGGCCCATCATTGTCACAAGGTATATGTCTGCCATGCTGACTACAGTGGCCGTCATGTAAAGAGTTCATTCGAGTTCTGCGAAATACCTTCCCCTCTTACCCCCACCAATGCCTTCCCCTCCTACCCCCACCAGTGCCCACGCACGGACGACCAACAACGACGAATATCAACTCACTTAAAGTTAATAACGATATAATTACATTTATTGAAATTAGAATAAAGGAATCATTTGTATTGAAAGATAGTTTATTTAATTGGAAGATCGTTGACAGCTTTGGTTGACAGCTTGATAGTCTATTATAGAGATGAGATCTTTCACTGTCTATCTTCGTCCGTGTGTTGGCACTGGTGGGGGTATAAGAGGGGAAGGTATTTCGCAGAACTCGAATGAACTCTTTAGATGACGGGCACTTTAGTCTCATGCTAACCTCACATTCTTACTTATCGTCAGGAATGTGTCAGTGAACAATGAACATTATCTTAAATGAAATGACGTTTTCCTTTTATTTTTAAATTCATTCCTACATAATATTAGAGGTAGGTACATGAATTTCGGAATGATGATAACATTGAAATATGTAGGAACATTTCGTTTCTCAAAATGAGCATGAATCCTGGATGGTTCAGCCCTAGACTGAGGCACGCCCCCTCACTTCTTCCGAGCCCTCATTTAGATTCCTTCTCAGGTCGTTTACACTTTTCATCGGACACTCACTGCTAGAAGGTTCTACCTCCATTATTATCACCTCAGCCCTCGGCCTTACGCGTTAATCCTGTATTACTTCATCTGTTCTAAAGGGATAAAGGGCCCGGGAGAACGTTTCGGCATAGTTCAAACCTGAACTATTAAGAAGTCAATCCGATATTATGAAGTTCAGATAAATATTTAGTAAGTTACTAACTTGTTTTAACTATGGCAACCAGGCTTCCTATTGGTTGTTGCCATGGTGAAGCAAACTTGTTAGTAGTCTAAACATTTATCAGAAACTCATAGTACTGGGCCTAAGTTGGATTGATCAATCATAAACCAGAAAATGTCATGTCAGCTTGGAATGAATGTATCAACAAGTGTATTTCTGTCAAACAGTAGTCGCGTTTTTATCCGCAAGGCCACGCACGTGCGCACTGTCGCCTGGGCCAACATCCTGAAACCCTTCTCGCCGAAGCTGTGGCTGACTCTCTCACAGGCGGTGGTCGTCCTCGGCTGCGTCCTGGCCCTGGTCGGTCACGTGGCCTGGCACGCAGGCGCAGAGGGCTCTGCGAGAAGACTCCCCTTTGGGGAGGCCTTGTTGTTCGTCATTGGGCTTTTCTGCCAGCAAGGTACCGACCTAATTTGTATTTGTATGTTTATTGAAATTAAGGTCAATGTAGGGCACAGTGCCCTTTTTAACCTGATGATTGATGAATGATAATGAGGAAGGGAGGAGGGGAAGTTGGTACCGGCACGTAGCTTACTCATGTCTAAAATTATTAATGGGACTACCGGACCATCGGCTTTACGTCCCATGCGAAAGGACGGTGTAACTTTGACCAGTCATATAGGTTCTTCTACTTACCTGGACTACTAATGCTGATCTGTCCTGTGTCCCTGATCCCTGATACTTGCTTCCACTCCCTGTACACAACAATACCCACCTGTTTCAGGACACGAAGAAACTTCCCGAGCCATGTCGAGCAGATTCCTTTAGCTGCTGATCTGTCCTGTTTCCTGGTCCCTGATCCTTGTTTCTTCTCCCTGTACATAACAATATCCACCTACTTCAGGAGACGAAGAAACTCTCCGAGCCATGTCGAGCCGATTCCTTTAGCTGCTGATCTGTCCTGCGCCCCTGATACTGTACACAACAATATCCACCTGTTGCAGGACATCCCTGATACCTGCCTCCACTCCCACGAAGAAACTCCCCGAGCCATGTCGAGCAGATTCCTTTAGCTGCTGATCTGTCCTGCGCCCCTAATACTGTACACAACAATATCCACCGGTTGCAGGACATCCCTGATACCTGCCTCCACTCCCACGAAGAAACTCCCCGAGCATGTCGAGCAGACTCCTTTAGCTACTGATATATCCTGCGCCCCTGATACTGTACACAACAATATCCACCTGTTGCAGGACATCCCTGATACCTGCCTCCACTCCCACGAAGAAACTCCCCGAGCATGTCGAGCAGACTCCTTTAGCTACTAAAATGTCCTGTTTTCCTGATCCCTTATACTGTACACAACAATATCTACCTGTTGCAGGACATCCCTGATACCTGCCTCCTCTCCCACGAAGAAACTCCCCGAGCATGTCGAGCAGACTCCTTTAGCTACTGATATGTCCTGTTTCCCTGATCCCTGATACCTGCCTCCACTCCCACGAAGAAACTCCCCGAGCATGTCGAGCAGACTCCTTTAGCTACTGATATGTCCTGTTTCCCTGATCCCTGATACTGTACACAACAATATCCACCTGTTGCAGGACATCCCTATACCTGCCTCCACTCCCACGAAGAAACTCCCCGAGCATGTTGAGCAGACTCCTTTAGCTACTGATATGTTCTGCGCCCCTGATACTGTACACAACAATATCCACCTGTTGCAGGACATCCCTGATACCTGCCTCCACTCCCACGAAGAAACTCCCCGAGCATGTCGAGCAGACTCCTTTAGCTACTGATATGTCCTGTTTCCCTGATCCCTTATACTGTACACAACAATACCTGTTGCAGGACATCCCTGATACCGTTGAGTGAGAAATATAGGCCCTATATTTCTCACTCAACGCTGATACCTGCCCCCACTCCCACGAAGAAACTCCCCGAGCATGTCGAGCAGACTCCTTATTAAGCTACTGATATGTCCTGTTTCCCTGATCCCTGATACTGTACACAACAATATCCACCTGTTGCAGGACACGAAGAAACTCCCCGAGCCATGTCGAGCAGACAAGTATATCTGCTAACATGTCTTACATCTACCATTCTGTTGGCCGCTTACTCAGCTGCTCTCGTTTCTTACCTCACTATTGATAATGACGAGATGCCCTTCACAACCTACAGTGGCCTACTGAAAGATCGTAGCTACCGACTTGGAGTTCAAGCAAAATCCGGGAAGCTCAATTTTTTGGAGGTTCGTACTTTTAATACAGCTACTCTTGTTATATTTTTATATTTATTATTATATTCAAGCATAATAATATATTTGGTCGCTACAAGCAAAAATATTTCGACATGTTATGTTATTCAAAAACATTAAACATAAGGAAAAATAAGTGTGAGCAGTCAGGAAAATGAGGGGCAGGTGGAAATATCACGTGATATGATAAATGTAGTCCGGAAATAGATTCCACGTTCGATGCACTGGGTGTGTGAGAAGGAGGCCCCTAAAGTGGACCCAAGATTACTTAACACCTGCTTTCGTCACATCCGGGGCAGTCGTAGCCAACCAACAAACCGCCCGAGACACATCCGCGCCAATACCGATCGCTGATTGGCTACGAACCAGTCGCCTGTGACGAAAGCATGTGTAAGGTAGTCTTGGGACAACTATACTACAGCATAGAAGGCACTTCAGGTGTCTGAAGTCTACGCTAGAGTTCAGCGTTCTGCGTTACGGCCCTGCGACGCTCAGCGCATTCTCTCGGCCCCCCAGACAACCAACGACCCCGTCCTACGGCGCGTCTACACCCAACTGATCTCCCCGGACCTGGCTCATCTGCCCAACACTGTGCGCGAGGGGCTGATAGATGTCTGCACGCAGCACAATTACGCCTTCATGACAGCCCTCGACATAGCCAACGGTCTCTCCAGTGAGCTGCCGTGTGACGTTACACCATTACCACATGCAGCCATACCTGACACGTCGGGCATGGTGCTGCCCAAACGGAGCCCGTTCAAAGGGATATTCAACCACAAGTACGTAGATGTTAGATTTTAGTTTTATTTAAGCTGTTTTTGGATTATTTGTTGTTTGGCTGTATGTTATGGGCCGTTTACATAAATGACTAGTTATTATTGACTAACCCTCGTGTCTAAGCCACAGGCTTCTTTTATTGGCTGTGAGTGAGAATACTGCGCTCTGATTGGCTGTGACCAAGGTTTGTCTTGACTTGACTAAGAAATCGAACATATTTCAATTCCGTGACCAAGGTTTGTATTGACTTGACTAAGAAATTGAACATATTTCAATTCCTTAGTCAAGTCAAGACAAACCTTAGTCACAGCCAATCAGAGCGCAGTATTCTCACTCATAGCCAATGAAAGCTGTGGCTTAGACACGGGGGTTAGTCAATAATCACTAGTCATTGATGTAAACGGCCCATTAAGGTGCATTCACAATCTTAACTAGTACTAAGGTTTAATGATTAAGACTAAGCCACAGGCTTCTTTCATTGGCTAGGAGGGAGAATACTGCGCTCTGATTGGCTATGACTAAGGTTTGTCTTGGTCTTAATCATTAAACCATAGTACTAGTAAAGATTGTGAATGCACCTTTAACCTACCTTGCAAAACATACGACTTCGGTTTGTTAAAATTGCTTAGAGAGGGTTATAAAGTGTCAAAAAAGAAAAATGTTGACCGTTGTACATCCGCCGATCATTGTACAGAATTTGCATTGTATTTTTCATATTATGTTTATATTGTATTACATGTGTTAGGTATATATCATTTGGATCTCAAATTGTGAGGGCCATGCCATGGAGATTGTTGTCTGGTTCCAGCATGCAGTACCTACGTCACTCAGGTGTGCTGGCGCGCTTGCGCTCAAACACGTGGGCCCCGAAGATTCCGAGCGGTGATACGTCATTCGAGGAGGTGACATTAGAAGCCGTGACGTCAATCCTTGCCATCATTGTGACAGGCGTTGTCTTGAGCATCATCTGCCTTGTCCTGGAGCTGACGGTGCGCCACTGTTGGACGCTCTATCTGCACGCAGTGGCGGCTCGTCGAACTGCCCAGTCAACGCGTCGTAACCCTTTACACATTGTTAAAAATTACGTTTTATTCAAGTGGGAGAAACATAAAGCGAATAAATGAAATGATCAGATAGTAATCAGACAGTTACAAATGAAATATCTACATTGTATTTTAAACATAAATCAGATAATTAAACTATCTCTTATGTTAGTTTACGATTCTAGACCTAGACAGAAATGATAGTAGGCTTACGATCTCGGCATAACTATTTAACCATTGGATTTAAAAAAAACTTTTTTCACGATGGCAACCATGCCAATCAGAAGTTTTGAAATGTTGCTTATCCCGAGGACAACTTATCTAGAACCTTATCGTGAGATAATAATACAGGCCTTTGCCCTTGTGGTAAATCTCAAAGCTCCAAGTATGGACTTCTCTCTCATTGCCAGCCAATCACAGTTCCACTGACGCCTTCTTCAGACGTCACTTTCATTGTTGTTTGGGAAACTATTACGAAGCATTGAGAGGCGTGACTTTTAGTCATTAGTGCCTCCAAATTTGTCACAACTCCACACTCAATAACTCCCCTGCTTCATTAAACATGTAAGATTATTAATGTAAAATTTAATATTTATTTTAGGTGTAGCAGTTTTAGTTTTGTTGAATTGTGTTAATATTTTTGTTATTTTATCGCTCTGTAATGTTACCATTATTTCATTTAAATTGTGTTGAGGTATAATAAATGTTATAACTGAATAGAATAGACATTAGAAATAATAATAATAATAATAAATACATTTCCAAATAAATTGTGGTGTATAGATGCAAAATCGCAATATTTTAGGATTCTAATCATTGAATTCAATCTATACGTTTAATATGTGTTAATAAGTTGTATTTTAAATTGCCTGTTACATTTACGTATATTGTTTTTAATGTGTGTTGTCCCCATAGACATATTGTTTTCCCATGCTACGATCTGACTTGGAAGTTCGACGAATCTCCGCTAGGTGGAGATCAAGTTGACCTTGGTAAGCAGGGGTAGGACGACATAGAATGCTGTGAAGTGTGAACTGAGAATCGAACTGTGTAAATACTTGCAAAAAAAAAAGAAGACAATAAAATTTAAGTTAGCTACAATTTCCTCTTCCAATAATCAAACCCTTTACCACTCTACTGCTGTTTGCTCCAAGTAATACTTAGAAGCTACTTCTCATTTCCAACACTGAAGTCGCTTCATAGTTTTCATTGTGCGCTTCATAGTTTCATTGTGCCCAGTACTGGGTGATGAACTTCATAACTCAAATGCAGAGGGAGATGGGATGGAAAAGACAGTCGTTCGGTTGTAAAACCGTTGAATGTATATTGTAGGTTAGAGGAACAACGCCTATGTCGATTGCTCTACATGTCATGCTTTTCTTTTATTATTACATCCGTGACGTATAAATCCTCATGAATCGAAGATCGAATTAAGTATTATTCTTTTTCAATCAGTTCCACAGCCCGCTGACTGCGTAGTTCCCTACATCCCGCCAGGCTGTGCTAGAATCAGAATACTCCTAGCGGCGTGTAGAGGTACTAATAAAGCGTTGGCGGGAGATTTTCGGTAGGTGAATCGCCATTGGCATTGAGTCTTTAACCTAATATAATATACACAATGATAGTAATAACGTGACTCTTCGCAATCCTCTATATCGTGGTTTATAATTATTAAGTGTCACTTTCACAAATAATTACAAACTTCATGATGTACCCGTATGATAAAAATAGCGTTCAGTTCTTTTAGAATCGGCTGGATTCACTGATTGCATTTGGAACTGAGCTCATTTATGTAAACCACTTTTCTTTTAATGTGGTGACAAATTGGAAACAAATGACAAATAAATAGTATTGGGGATCATCATCAGTCTGTGTTCTTTGAAAGGAATAACACCGAAGTTTGGCTATGTTCAACGAACTCTTCATAATGGTTTTTGTCACTTGTAATGAAATGTTTAAATGATGATGGAGATACTTTCACCCGTATTATTTAGCTGCACATTTACATCACCAGAGAACCCGCCGATGCATCCACTTCATGTAACATAGTAATTGATATAACCAAATCATCAATAATTAAAACTCAACGGGCACCACGGTTTTATAAACCGAACGGCTTAGATTGTATTAATTTATATTCAGACCAATTGTGTTTGTAGGAAGGTAAATGAAAAATCTAAGGGTCCAATTAAAAAAAACTCCACTTTACCTTTAAAATTTACAGTTGTAAATGTATCGTAGGCCTATTACGGAAGTACATTCACATGAGATTTAATTTGAGCATTTAAAAGGGGGCTACAACCTTTGAGTATAGATATGAGTAGAGTGAGCTTGGCCATGCCGCCACTACAGCGTCATGTGTGTCCATCATCTCGCAGCTGCGAGTCACGTGATGAGTGGCGCCCGTCGAGTTGCGACGCCCCTCGAGCTTTTCCCGCACCCTCGGCATGCCCTCGAACGTGACTTTTTTCAACATGTGTCGCTACAGTTTTCAACGTCATGCTTTTGGCTACACGTGGGTATTTTTTTCGAGTACGTCCGTCAACGTTTTCACGTCCTCCCGACGTGTTTAATGTCGAAAAGTGTGCGTATTTGGCTCTGTCGTATTGCGGGAAAAATTGTAAAAAATGTAATTGTTTTTTTGGGGACATTTTTGACTCTCTAAGTGTGATTAGAATTGAATGGGGCATCTTTTTGTAATGACATTTTTTCGTAAAAAGTGTCCCGTTTAAAAGTTACGGGCACCCAAACTCGAAAATGTTTTGAAATCTCGATTTGACGATTTTGGTACGTTTTTAACGCGCCGCATTCAAATGGCCCTGCCCGTCGAACCAAACGATATATGACGTTCGTTTTTGTTTCGTTACCGTCGCTTACCATCTGGGTAACTACATTTTGGAAATTTTTTGGATTCGTCCCGGAACTTTCGTCAGTCAAATTTGGTACCGCGTGCCGATAAAATCGTTTAGTACAGATTTCCTTCCACATTTTTTGTTTGCGAATGAAATTGACTTTTTCATTCTAATGGACCTAATGATTTGTCCGGAATCACCGGTCAAATTTTTGGATTTCGTCCCGGATGCTTAGTTATGGGCACTTTTCCATTTTTTCGACACGGTTTCACTTTTGATTTTTTTGCGTCAAGTTGGTACTTTCGAAATGGTTTTTTTTCTTTGTGCCGATGCTGAATACTTGCCTGTACAGGGGGATGAACAAACATTTTCAAAAAGTCACCCCCTT
Organism: Isoperla grammatica; assembly: GCA_945910005.1. Taxonomy (NCBI): domain Eukaryota; kingdom Metazoa; phylum Arthropoda; class Insecta; order Plecoptera; family Perlodidae; genus Isoperla; species Isoperla grammatica. The sequence goes on from OX246741.1 coordinate 9,413,534, forward strand.
ACCGAATGACAGACGTTCGCGCAACGCACTTTTCACGGCGATCTAAAAACACGCATACAAAAGTTTTTGTTTTGTATATTAAAGGTGTTTTAAATATGCCATCTAACAAAACTTTGTATTTGGTATTAATAAATGGGCAATTATCTATCCGAAAATCTTACTTTTCTCAAGAGGAGCACACATTTATCATGTAAATGTCAGGTGAATGAATAATAAATAAATAAACAATCAGTAAAAGCTGAAATTAGTAAGTAAAATCAAGTAGGCCTACAAATTCCCACCATTTATTTCAATAGTTTTATACAAGAGCTGTATTTTATTTTAATCTCAACAAATGTATAATATTAATTATTATGTGAAGTGGTAGGACTAGACCTGTTGATGGGTTAAGCCAACCCATTCATTCTAATTTGTCAGTTTTCATAGTCTAGGACCAATATTATAGGCCTACATAATATAGCATTTCATGTGTTCCTCTTACCTGTGAAAAGTTATTTTTCCACCTTTAACAAATCGTTCAGAACATCCAAAAGCACAACAAGACTTTACCATTGCTTTTATTTTCGATATACAAACATAATTCCTTACCTCCTAATAAATCATTTAAACAATGTGTGCAGTGTGTCATCGCAGGCACAGGTTTGCTACGGCGCGCTTTCTGCCACTCATCACGTGACTTCATGTTGGACACGCTTTTCGTGCCATCATACTCCCTCTACCCATATCTATACTCAAAGGCTACAACCCATGAACGTGTTCAAACGTGTTTTTGATCACGACGGAGGTTGGTAGTATATGGTTGGATATTGGTATTCATTTTGCCAAGGAAGATGTATCTTACACATCTTGTAAAAAGTGGATGTTTATTTCAATGTATATAAAATACACTCCTCGAATTTACATGCATTATATGTTGTGAAATGCCGATTGCATAATTTTCCATGTATACATGTATATTTTTGTGTGGAAATTAGAAAATTAAGAGCAATGTGTATATTTTCTAAGGTAAAGTGTCTGCAACTTGATTTTGCAGTTTAACTGAACTGTTATAAACGTATATGTGTACGCTGAGATGTTGTGTGAAATATTTATTGTTTGTTTTTGTTCTGACAATGGCGTGACTATGTAACGACTCTTCGTTGTATTTATGTAAGCTGAACTTAAAATTCGATGTTATTAAAGGATCAATAATCGATTTGTATGAATTGTTTTATTAATTTTTTCGGATCCATCTTTTCCTTTTCTGAACTAAACAAGAATTCTTGATTTTTTTTAAATTTAAATTACATTAACTGAAACTTGAGCTAGTACCCGTTATCAGAAGATATGAGGAACGGCTTATATTTAGTCGAACAAATAAATAATAATAAATTGTTACGAATTCTGAAACAATAATTCGTAACGATATTTTATACAGTAATTAGTAAAGAGTATTTAGCCGGTCAAAATGTGTTTAAGTTTTCTATATTGAAGGACAAAAACCTGTCAATTAAAAATGAATATTGGTACATTTTAGTGAACAAACTGTATTCCATTAGCTTTTGTGTTTGAATTCCAGAAGTTATGTATGATTCTTAAACAAGCACATCAGTGAGTATAGTATCGATTTCCATAGTGTATAATATATGTTTAAAATATTCAATATTTAAATACAAAGGACTAGCTTTAGTCTAAATATTTAACAAAACATTTATCATGCAAAGTCTTCATAAAAATATTTTTGTTTACATGGTCGGGGTAAAGTGAGTATAGCATGCAAACATGTGCTTTGTAACATCACATGATTTTGAATCAACATGCATTTTTTTCAACCTGTTTTGTTTTTAATTGTCTGTTATATTATTTATCAGTTACCCTAAATGTACATATTTTACTTCATAAATTTGTACGTGTACTTATTTGTATGATACAGGTGTGCGTGTCTGATATGTCCATAGAAAATGATAAATCGTTTGGTGATTCGTCATTGCTGCATGTGTTGATGTGACCATATAAGTATCAACAATGAACGTACTTTGTATGGACCTTGCACTGGTACCGGAATGCTCAAAGTCCAGGACGCTTTAGGCCACTCAAAAGAGACTAGATGCAATCTGGTGTCAAGCAAATAAACTGCTATGAGAAGAAGATTACTCATCGTTGATTCGTTGAAAACATCAATGGCGCAGACAAGGGGGTAGTTTAGTTTGACTCTACTATAACGTGGGAGTGGGACTTGAGATACAGTGTAGTCTGCCAGTGAAGTGACGGTTAACTTAAGTTAACAAATCCTTGTTAACTTGGTCACCTGAAGATTCAAGTTCTATCCAGCGAGAACTAATTGGTTAGTCTAGAATAGTTTGCCTGTTACGACGATAATAGAATTAAGAAAATCGATATCAAGAGGGTTGATGATAAGGTGACAGTTACTGTCAAGTCAACTTAGCGTAAGTGTAAAGCCACTTGTTAGTATCGTTCGTTCTATTGGTGAGTAACACTGCAGGAATCCTATCATTATAATACAATCCATTTCATGCTAGAAATTGGTTTGAAGCAGGTCTCCATTCTTTCCTTCTTGCAAGTCTTAATATTTACAAATCCATTGCAATGCATGATAATATTCTGGATTATCTGCTCTATTAGTATTCCAAGTTAGTTCTGCCCTCTACTATTTCCGTTCCACTTCCACTTCCACTTCCACTTCCACTTATTCTTTATTGTTCCTTCGTGTCCCAAAATGTGGCCAACTAAGCAACCCCTCTGTTTCATTAAAATATAATATATTATTATATTATAGTGCAATACAAATTTTACGCAGAAAATGTAATTAATATCAGAACCAAACATGCCCTGAGGTCATTCAAGTCAATTATTTGGTCACGGAGAATTATATATTTATTATTTATACTATTTTTCTTGAAACAATTGACACGAAACATGACCACTTGTAGTCCATCTGTCACCAATCAATACTCACCCATCATATAGCATGATCGTAAGTATGCTTGGGCATGCGAACATCCCCATTAGAGTGAATGCTCCAACTTGGCGTCAGTCTTTGACATTTATAACAAGCTTCGCACATAGAATAAGTTGGCAGGAGCATAAGACAAACGACTCACAACATCTTAAGCTGTCAAGTTTAAGTGTAGCTTATACTTTATGGCTGGTGAATAACACGCATAGATTTGAGAAGTGTGAGTGGACATTTGCAGCGAATTCATCTTGAAAGTTGGTAAGAACATAAAAATCATCACATCATATTAGATATATTTTTTTTTTAGGGAATTCAACCGATTATATGCAAACATTTAATAGAGAAGGTACATTTTTTGAACGTACAAATCAGATACAATATTTGACTCATACGGCAAATCAGTTTTAAATGCGTTCGTATTTTTTATGTGTACCACAAAATTAATGTTCTCAAAGTAAAATATAATCAGTATCAAAACGCCAACATTCAAATATCATATGTGAAACATTAATGTACTCTCGTGGTGTAATAAATTGTATTCCCATTATTTTTTTGGTGCACAGGTACACAAACAGATTAAAAGTACTTCACATTAACCTCCTCATAAGAAGTTTGTGTCACTTGTTGGTGGTGTTAGTTAGTTTATAACTGTTTCAAGGTCCAGGGCTCAAAGCAACAAAGCATACAATAAATAGTGGTATGCCCCGTTCAAAATCAATTCTTGTAACTGAGTGGGTGGGCAATTAATACAACATTTGTTTTTTGTTTAGAAATCAATCAACTCCTGATGCATCCTTATGCCCTGATACTCCTACACGTGATTGGTGGCCTCTCATGGAGCCAGCTGATCGTTTCCGCCCGCGCTGGTATTGAAGAAACACAAACCACGTTGACAGCTGAGCAATATGCTTCGCTCTGTATTGGTCTACAGGCGCACTTTAAGTCCGGTTGCGTGTTTCTGATGCTAGGGAAGAACTCGCCACTTAGTGACATTCGAAAGGCAGTAAAGGTAAGGAACAACTATTATTCTTTAAAAAAAACTTCGGTTGGAGCGTTTAGTTATTGCCCCATGGACCGATAGAGGTGGCTCAGCGGTAAGACGCGAGACTCTAACTCGGGAGGTCGCCGGTTCGATTCCGGCCACCGGCAGTTCTGACTGAAGGTTTTTTTCCAAGGTTTTCCTCAGTCGTAAAGGCGAATGCTGGAACTAAGTCATACTATCAGGCCTCGGACATTCCTTCCCAACTTTCCAAACACCCTAATATACCTAGTTAGTCACCTGAAGAGGGGCACATCAGGTACAGCTGGTGTGCACCATATAACAGAGATTCCTACAAAAATTATTATTATTATTGCCCCTTGGCGGCATAGGCAGTCAAAACTAAACCACATGTAAGTTAATAATAATACCTCAACAATTTATAGGGGTCGGCTCGAGTGAATGGTGCCAATAGCGATAGAGCAGTACTTTCTAGCTACTTATGACGTAATATCGTTTAGTTTGTTGATATCATTGGGTTTGTTTGTGTAATTCAATGGTTGAACACACAAGATTGACACAGTCTCTATGGTTACCAAAATATGATGACTACAGATTATTGCATTGCAGTTTGAAAACTGTGTTTTTGTAAGAACAGGCTACAGTAAAATTATGTTTTTTTATTTCCTGTTACTGTGACTGTGTGTATGCGTGTGATTAATAATAAAATGATTTGTTAAATCAAAATAAATGCCTCGTTGTTCGAAAGTAAACGATAAAATACATTGAAAATTAATTTGTATTCGGTGTTTTGACATATTTCCATGAAACTATCTACAGATTAACCATAAACAAACAACCGCTTGCATGTCCTTGCGTTGTACCCAACTGACGGAGGCTTTTCTTCAAGGTCTCAAGGCTGCTGTCAAATCAGGGTCTGTTCACAACACGGATGATCCTTGACCTTGGCGTAGTTCCCGAAGCTGACGATGAGCCGCGCTGGGGTAGTAACCGTCCTCTTTTCGTCCTCATGTCTGGAGCCGAAGACACAAGGAGAACATTACTTCGATCAAAGGTGATGCAAACCAATAACTCTCACATCTAATCCATCTATTTAAATAATTGTTTTCACAAAATATTTATGGGCTGTATGTATTTGTATTTATTAGCCTCTTTGAATTCTTGTATACATTTTATAACACAAATTGTGCAGAACACAGATTTGTCAATAATTGTATTTATAGTAGATTCAAATAAAATAATAAAGTAACACGCTAAATTATTTGATGCTAGTTTAAAATTGCTCGCAGGTCCACGACTGCCACAAATCTGTTTATAAAAAATATCTTAGTGTTAATGTTTTTTAGGATTTTAGCAGGTGGATAAAAATTCTCTTACAGAATATTTCCTGATAAAAATAGTTATAGTTTTTTCCTAAATCGAGTATTATCTTTATTGATTTTGAGTTCTGACAGATAGGTATCCCTGATGCCACCAGCTCTCTCTGGCGCATCAACAAATTTAACACTCTTAAATTTTCGTAGATTATTCTTATATTGTTGCACGAGCGTCGTTTCTGGATGTGTTTTTTGAGAGATAAAGCTTTGTAAATTGAGTGTAGCACAATTATCTTTAATAGAATGACATATTATCAATCGCTATAGAGACACAACAATCACGCAGTGAGATGCGTCATCGTGGAAAGCACCAGATAAATTACAAAAATCTATACTTTAATATTTAATTTTAACTCGTACTATTGCACAAATCAGCTGCCACGCCATCAAGCCGTATACACAGTGTATACACAGTGTGTTGGAATCGCATAACACGCTAAGCATTCTAAACATGCAGTATGCAGTATGTCAATACCGTGATATACTAAAACAACAACATTCATAATTAGGTTTCGTCTCGATTCGCCAAATTGCAAAAAAATGGAACGTAAAATCAAAAAATTAAGTTACCAATTTATAACATTACGTCACAAAATGATCTATATTATTATTTAGTATTATCCAAATATTCCATAGTATATGCTATGGATATGCTATATAATATTATATGAAAACTATTTGAGGATGCAAATTGTGATCATCAATGACAAAAGGGGATAGCTAGCTATGGTCATAGTTATGGCTATTTTACCAGAAACAGAGAAGAGTTTAAGCCACGCCCACTAAACAGGAATCAAGCTCTTTTACAGTCACAATAAAGTGTTGCTTGTGATAACGGAACGATACAATGGTTCTCCTTGGCCATTACAAGGTCGGTACATAAATAAATAAATTCACATTTAGAGTCTACCCACTCAGTAACGTAACTGATTTGCAGTGGGGGACTTAAATCTAAAGTGACTAAACCAACCCTGTAGGCTCCAAACACCACCGACGAGTGAGCGATAACCAATCAAAGATCGATATTTCTAATACGAAACATATGAATCAGTGATCGGACAGTGCGAACAACTGCGGTCAGATGCCAGAATCAACAAGGCGGATTCAGAACAACTTTGAATTTATTGAGTGCTTCGTTGCTAGGACGGCTCCAAAGTCACTGTTTATTTATTCCTAAGACATGGTTCCAGGTATCTTGCTACCCTCGTTGGTTGACCTTCCTCGGGTTGGCGTCTCCCCTGTCTGACTTCCTAGAAGGGGTGGACATCCCGTTCAACTGCGAGTTCCTTGTGGCCCAACACCATCCTGATAAGGGCCTCTCACTAACTGAGGTATTCCTGCTCACCCATCTCAACTGTGACATTAATGTATAAATTATGTGTATAACCGATTAGGGGATAATGTGTATATAGTACTTGTTGTAGTTCAATTCAATGCATTCATTTTAATTATAGCTTCACGCTATTATCGCATGTTTCATACATTATCGCACATTATCACAATTACTAAAATGTTTAACAAGAAATTTCGTCACCTCTGCAAAACTACTTAAATTTTTACAAATTTTACACATTCCTGTCTAAAGCTACGGCCTTTCATCCGCTTATTCTTTCATCCATCTTATTGTAAAATTTCATACCACTGTAGAAAATAGACCGCTCCGACATTGACCTATTTTCACACGTTACATAAACATCGTGAGTTTTTCTGGTATTATATTTATGCACTCTGTGCCAAAAGAGATGTGTTTCTTAGGTATTCTGGTAGTTCACCTCTTATTATTTTGTGTATAAATGTAAGCGTATTTAGGTAGACCATTTGTTCCATTGACAGCCAGTTTAAGATATCAATCTACTAGAAGTTGCTGTATGTATGAATAATTATGTAACATTTGATATTGATAGGACTATTCAATGTTCTTTAAAAAAAATGCAATATTTCGAAAACTCTTCGTCTTTCTTCGACTGTTACAACATCTCAAATCAATATCCTCCCGCTAGAGATCTGTTAAGCGGGGTTTACACAAATTACGAGTGATTAGTGACTAGCCCACTTGACTTAGCCACAGGCTTCTTCCATTGGCTATGAGTGAGAATACTGCGCTCTGATTGGCTGTGACTAAGATTTGTCTTGACTTGACTAGGGAATTGAACATATTTCAACTCCTTAGTCAAGTCAAGACAAATCTTAGTCACAGCCAATCAGAGCGCAGTATTCTCACTCATAGCCAATGAAAGAAGCTTGTGGCTTAGACACGGGGGTTAGTCAATAATCACTAGTCATTTATGTAAACGGCCCATTAACGGTCTACTAGTAGGCTTAGAAAAAACAATCCTCCAAACGATCCAATCTACCCAATTATGTATATAATAATGTGTAATTATTTAGTTTTAGTATTTTGATGCCGTTTTGAGACAGATTATCGGAGTTGCAGTACTAAAATACTTTTTATTGTTGTTATTTATCGTAATTGTTTCCTTCGATCAGCAATAATGTAAAGTCTGTCCGCTCATAGTAGAAACGAAACGTTTAGAGCTAATGACCAATGTTTGTCTAATAGACCGTGAAATAGGGTTTTAAAGGGCCAACAGGTAGCGCGCTGTTGTAATTTCATTGCAATTCTTTATCTTTCAAAGGGTGACATTCTTTCGACCTCCGTTATTTTAAAATTGGCAACCGTGTTTTTCTAATAAATCTTGGTTTACAAGACGATTATAATGGTTCAATACACAAACATGGCACAATAGCTCTAAACGTTTCGTTTCTACTATGAGCGGACAGGCTTCACGTCTAAACCACTGTCTCCTATTATTGAACACGGGAGTCAAGTTATCAAACGTAAAGGAATCGCGAGCTTCTAAAATATTATGTCTTGGTAGGTCCTCGAAGTCCTTGTTGACAGTTGTTGTTGTTCTCCATTATGCAGGTGTACCGAGTGCAGTCTGGCAAACCTCTGCACGAGGAACACTACGGCTTCTGGAGTCCACACAAACCACTCACCCATCCTCTTAGAAGTCTTTACGAGCGACGCGTTAGCTTACACGCAACAGTCATACGCGCCGCCACTGTGCATGTGAGTATACCGACGGCACGCCACTGAGATGCGTTAGCTTACACGTAACAGTCATACAAGCCGCCACTGTGCATGTGAGTATAGCGACGGCACGCCACTGACACGCGTTAGCTTACACGCAACAGTCATACGAGCCGCCACTGTGCATGTGAGTATAGCGACGGCACGCCACTGACACGCGTTAGCTTACACGCAACAGTCATACGAGCCGCCACTGTGCATGTGAGTATAGCGACGGCACGCCACTGACACGCGTTAGCTTACACGTAACAGTCATACAAGCCGCCACTGTGCATGTGAGTATAGCGACGGCACGCCACTGACACGCGTTAGCTTACACGCAACAGTCATACGAGCCGCCACTGTGCATGTGAGTATACCGACGGCACGCCACTGACACGCGTTAGCTTACACGCAACAGTCATACGAGCCGCCACTGTGCATGTGAGTATACCGACGGCACGCCACTGACACGCGTTAGCTTACACGCAACAGTCATACGAGCCGCCACTGTGCATGTGAGTATACCGACGGCACGCCACTGACACGCGTTAGCTTACACGCAACAGTCATACGAGCCGCCTCTGTGCATGTGAGTATACCGACGGCACGCCACTGACACGCGTTAGCTTACACGCAACAGTCATACGAGCCGCCACTGTGCATGTGAGTATACCGACGGCACGCCACTGACACGCGTTAGCTTACACGCAACAGTCATACGAGCCGCCACTGTGCATGTGAGTATACCGACGGCACGCCACTGACACGCGTTAGCTTACACGCAACAGTCATACGAGCCGCCACTGTGCATGTGAGTATACCGACGGCACGCCACTGACACGCGTTAGCTTACACGCAACAGTCATACGGGCCGCCACTGTGCATGTGAGTATACCGACGGCACGCCACTGACACGCGTTAGCTTACACGCAACAGTCATACGTGCCGCCACTGTGCATGTGAGTATACCGACGGCACGCCACTGACACGCGTTAGCTTACACGCAACAGTCATACGGGCCGCCACTGTGCATGTGAGTATACCGACGGCACGCCACTGACACGCGTTAGCTTACACGCAACAGTCATACGAGCCGCCACTGCTCATGTCTATTACCCGTCTCGGCCAGGGGTAGAATAGGCCCAGCCGCCAGAGTGACTCTGCTAGTCGTAAGAGTCGACGAAAGAAGACCCTGTTCCTTTACTCCCTTTCTCCGACTGAAGGTTTCTCCTCCCACTTGGCCCTGCCCTCTTTATGCCGAACCCCACGATGTGTAATGGATCTCATTCAGACATGTGGCGTTTTCATCATCATCTTTATATTTTACCCACTCATCGTATCAATTAGCCAAAATGCAAACATACGGGACGTAAAACCCAATCATGTTCATATTCTTGTTTATTTTTCAGCAACAGGGCATTGCCCCACGAGTGCGATACAATAATAAAAAATAAAATCACAATATGTATAATAAATAACAAACAACACAATATACAAGATAAAAACACTAGACACTAAATCAGTGGCATCATCATCATCATCGTTATCATCATTATTCTCTCCATTGTGTAAGCTGTGACGTCACTGCATATTCCCTATTGTTGCAGAGTCCGCCTATCGTGAAGCACAAGGGTCCTCCTGAAAACAGGACCCAAGAGGTCACCGGGTTCTTTGGGCACGTGTGGAAGGTCCTGGAGACCAGGATGAACTTTACGTAAGAGCGATATTTAACAGTTTCTAGTTTGCAACAGATTGATGGGTACTCGTTTAAAAACAATGAATTGACTAAAATCGTAATTAAATTATAATAACATTTTAGATTTGCAGAACCCTAGAAACAACAAAAACATGACAAATGACAAAGTAGTAGGCTATTATACTCAAACCTATACTTAAACTTATACTTAAACTTATACTTAATTCTGTTTGATTTGATGTGCTGTGTATTGATGTTCTTGAAGATTTAGAGGACCGTGAGAAGGAACAAGAACGGAGCCCTAGATCATTATTAAAATAGTGTTGTCTCTTGTAGTACTCGGTTCTTCGAGCCACCAGATCACGGTTACGGATCGCAGAACTCCAACGGGTCATGGAACGGAATGATCGCCCTGATCCTCCAACGAGAAGTCGACGTATCCATCAACGACTTTCTGATGACATCTCGCAGAATGAGCGCGATCGACTACATGCGGCCCATCATTGTCACAAGGTCTGTCATGCTAACTAGTCTCATGCTAGTCTTCTTACTTATCCTCATTCTTACTTATCCTCAGGAATGTGTCAGGGAACACTGTTTTAAATTAAATGGCGTTTTTTTTTTTTAATACATTCTTACATAATACTAGAGGTCCATGAATGTCGGAATGATGATAACATTGAAATATGTAGGAACATTTCATTTCTCAAAATGAGTTTGAATCCTGGATAGTTCAGCCCTAGACTGAGGCACGCCCCCCTCACTTCTTCTGAGCACCCCTTCAGATTTCTTCTCGCGTTGTTTACCTTTTTCATCAGACACTCACTGCTAGAAGGTTCTACCTCCATTTTTATCAACTCAGCACTCGGGCTTATTATCAGCTCTAAAGGGCCTAGCCCAGGTGAACGTGCGGGCATAGTTCTAGCTTGAACTACTTTTAAGTAAATCCGGTATTATGAAGTTGGGATAAATATTTAGTAAGTTACTAAATTGTTATAACCATGGCAACCAAGCTTCCCATTGGTTGTTGCCACGGTGAAAACAACTTTTTAGTAGACTTCTAAACATTTATCCGAAGTTCATAACACCGGGCCTAAGTAATTATGATCATGGAATGATTGATCATAAACCAGAAAATGCCATGTCAACTTGGAGTGAAGGCAATGATATTCAACAGCTATAGTTGGCTAGATGCGCAACCTAGCAGCCACAGGCGTGTCAATTAAAAGCCATCTTGAATTGGGCAATTACTACAGGCGGGAATGGGAGTCTCAAACGCGACTTTCTGCCGCTCACAACGCTAGCAGTACTGAAAGGTTTAACTTAGCCTGTAAACTGCCCAATTCAAAATGGCTTCAATTTGCTACGCTCGCTACTGAGTGAAAGGTTGGGGGACTGGTGATCTAGCCTACTATAGCTGTTGAATATCATTGAGTAAAAGTATCAACAAGTGTATTTCTGTCAAACAGTAGTCGCGTGTTCATCCGCAAGGCCACGCACGTGCGCACCGTCGCCTGGGCCAACATCCTGAAACCCTTCTCGCCGAAGCTGTGGCTGACTCTCTCACAGGCGGTGGTCGTCCTCGGCTGCGTCCTGGCCCTGGTCGGTCACGTGGCCTGGCACGCAGGCGCAGAGGGCTCTGCGAGAAGACTCACCTTTGGCGAGGCCTTGTTGTTCGTCATTGGGCTTTTCTGCCAGCAAGGTACCTAGTCTGTATTTGTTTATTTATTGAAATTAAGGTCAGTGTAGGGCACAGTGCCCTCTTTAACCTGATGATTGATGAATGATAATGAGGAAGGGAGGAGGGGAAGCTTGGGACCGGCACGTAGACTACTACTTTCGAAAAGTATCAAAGGGACCACCGGACCATCGGCTTTACGTCCCATCCGAAAGGACGGTGTAACTTTGACCAGACATATCGGTTCCTCCACTTACCTGGATCACTGATGCTGATCTGTCTTGCGCCCCTGATCCCTGATACTTGCTTCCACTCCCTGTACACAACAATATTCACTGGTTTCAGGACACAAAGAAACTCCCCGAAACATGTCGAGCAGACTCCTTAAGCTGCTGATCTGTCCTGTGTCCCTGATCCTTGATACTGTACACAACAATATATCCCTGTTTCAGGACACGAAGAAACTCCCCGAGCCATGTCGAGCAGACTCCTTTAACTACTGATCTGTCCTGTGTCCCTGATCCGTGATGTACACAACAATATATACCTGTTTCAGGACACGAAGAAACTCCCCGAGCCATGTCGAGCAGACTCCTGTAGCTTCTGATCTGTCATGTGTCCCTGATCCCTGATACTGTACACAACAATATCCACCTGTTTCAGGACACGAAAAAACTCCCCGAGCCATGTCGAGCAGACTCCTGTAGCTTCTGATCTGTCCTGTGTCCCTGATCCCTGATACTGTACACAACAATATATACCTGTTTCAGGACACGAAGAAACTCCCCGAGCCATGTCGAGCAGACTCCTTTAACTACTGATCTGTCCTGTGTCCCTGATCCTTGATACTGTACACAACAATATATACCTGTTTCAGGACACGAAGAAACTCCCCGAGCCATGTCGAGCAGACTCCTTTAACTACTGATCTGTCCTGTGTCCCTGATCCCTGATACTGTACACAACAATACCCATCTGTTTCAGGACACGAAGAAACTCCCCGAGCCATGTCGAGCAGACTCCTTTAACTACTGATCTGTCCTGTGTCCCTGATCCGTGATACTGTACACAACAATATATACCTGTTTCAGGACACGAAGAAACTCCCCGAGCCATGTCAAGCAGACTCCTGTAGCTTCTGATCTGTCCTGTGTCCCTGATCCGTGATACTGTACACAACAATATCCACCTGTTTCAGGACACGAAAAAACTCCCCGAGCCATGTCGAGCAGACTCCTGTAGCTTCTGATCTGTCCTGTGTCCCTGATCCCTGATACTGTACACAACAATATATACCTGTTTCAGGACACGAAGAAACTCCCCGAGCCATGTCGAGCAGACTCCTTTAACTACTGATCTGTCCTGTGTCCCTGATCCTTGATACTGTACACAACAATATATACCCGTTTCAGGACACGAAGAAACTCCCCGAGCCATGTCGAGCAGACTCCTTTAACTACTGATCTGTCCTGTGTCCCTGATCCCTGATACTGTACACAACAATACCCATCTGTTTCAGGACACGAAGAAACTCCCCGAGCCATGTCGAGCAGACTCCTTTAACTACTGATCTGTCCTGTGTCCCTGATCCCTGATACTGTACACAACAATACCCATCTGTTTCAGGACACGAAGAAACTCCCCGAGCCATGTCGAGCAGACTCCTTTAACTACTGATCTGTCCTGTGTCCCTGATCCCTGATACTGTACAGAACAATATCCACCTGTTGCAGGACACGAAGGAACTCCCCGAGCCATGTCGAGCAGACTCCTTTAACTACTGATCTGTCCTGTGTCCCTGATCCCTGATACTGTACAGAACAATATCCACCTGTTGCAGGACACGAAGAAACTCCCCGAGCCATGTCGAGCAGACTCCTTTAGCTACTGATCTGTCCTGTGTCCCTGATCCCTGATACTGTACAGAACAATATCCACCTGTTGCAGGACACGAAGAAACTCCCCGAGCCATGTCGAGCAGACTCCTTTAACTACTGATCTGTCCTGTGTCCCTGATCCCTGATACTGTACAGAACAATATCCACCTGTTGCAGGACACGAAGAAACTCCCCGAGCCATGTCGAGCAGACTCCTTTAGCTACTGATCTGTTCTGTGTCCCTGATCCCTGATACTGTACAGAACAATATCCACCTGTTTCAAGACACGAAGAAACTCCCCGATCCATGTCGAGCAGACTCATTTAGCTACTGATCTGTCCTGTGTCCCTGATACTGTACACAACAATACCCATCTGTTGCAGGACACGAAGAAACTCCCCGAGCCATGTCGAGCAGACAAGTATATCTGCTAACATGTCTTACATCTACAATTCTGTTGGCCGCTTACTCAGCTGCTCTCGTTTCTGACCTCACTATTGATAATGACGAGATGCCCTTCACAACCTACAGTGGCCTACTGGAAGATCGTAGCTACCGACTTGGAGTTCAAGCAAAATCCGGGAAGCTAAATTTGTTTCAGGTTCGTACTAATATAGCTACTCTTGTTATATTTTTATATTTATTATTATGTTCAAGCTTAGTATATTTTGCCGCTACAAGTAAAAATGTTGCGACATATTATGTTATTCAAAAACATTAAACATAGAGAAACATAAGTGTGAGCAGTCAGGAAGAGGGGCAGGGGGGAAATATAACGTGATATGATAAATGTAGTCCGGGAATAGGCTCCACGTTCGATGCAGTGGGGGTGTGAGAAAGAGGCCCCTACTACAGCATAGCAGGCACTTCAGGTGTCTGAAGTCTACGCTAGAGTTCAGCGTTCTGCGTTACGGCCTTGCAACGCTCAGCGCATTCTCTCGGCCCCTCAGACAACCAACGACCCCGTCCTACGGCGCGTCTACACCCAACTGATCTCTCCAAACCTGGCTCATCTGCCCGACACTGTGCGCGAAGGGTTGATAGATGTCTGCACACAGCACAATTACGCCTTCATGACAGCCCTCGATATAGCCAACGGGCTCTCCGCTGAGCTGCCATGTGACGTCACACCATTACCACATGCAGCCATACCTGACACGTCGGGCATGGTGCTGCCCAAACGGAGCCCGTTCAAAGGGATATTCAACCACAAGTATGTATTTGTTGGTCTTTAGTTTTATTTAAATTAATTTTGGATTATGTGTTGATTATTTATTTATTGTTTTATATTTATTTATTTGAAATATATCGTTAACAGGGCAAAGCCCCACTAGTAACGTATAATAAAAATAAAAATCAAGTACATGTACAACATACATGCACAAGAAATATACACAAAATCAGAAAAACATAAAAATTTTACAAAAAAACAAACAAAACTCATGACAGCAAAACTGCCAAAGTCAACCTTAAAATTAAAACATAAACACAAACACAAATTTACACACATTCCCGCATTACATTCTTGAACGAACTGAATGATAAATTAAACGGATCAAGCTCTGAAGGAGCCATATTATTGTTTGGCTGTATGTTAAAATCTACCTTGCGAAACGTCCGACGTCGGTCTGTTTAAATTGCTTAGAAAGGGTTAAACAGTAAAAAAAAAAAAAAAAAATTGACTGTTGTACACCCACCGATCATTGTACAGAATTTGCATTGTATTTTCCATATTATGTTTATTAAGCGAGCGAAGCGAGCGTTTCCACGAGACTCTTATGGCACTTCGTTCTGTTTTTTTTTTTTTTTTTTTTTTGTACCGTACTAGGCTCTAACGGCACTTCATTCTGTTTGTTTGTTTGTTTGTTTTTTTTTGTTTTTTTTTTGTTTTTATGTCCGTCGATAGCGGTCGAACGGAAAGTCCGATCAACTTGAAATTTGGACCATCCACAAGCCTCGATGTGGATTGAAGGTGTATAGTTTTGAGGCAAAATCGTTTGAAAAGTTACAAAGTTACACCATAGTTACTGCAAAATATTTTTCTGAAACAAAATGGCAGCAAAATGTGAGATAGCCAAATTTTTTTAAAGCTTTTTCCGGTCACGAATGTGTTCATTTAATGGCTATTTGATCAATATTGGCAAAGTTACACAAAAGTTACTCGAAAATATTTTTCTGAAAAACAGTAACAGCAAAATGTGAGGTCGCTTTCTTGTAGTACATTCTCATCCGGTCACGAATATACTAATTTAGACGCGATCGGATACGTATTAGAGGCAGAAATTACATTTCTATTGCTGTCAATAACTGTTAGTAACGGTGGCGGACCGCGGCCAAAACATGACAAAGAAAATTCATAGCAACGCTTATTGCACTGCATTCAACAATATCGGGAATTATAATAGCTATGGGAATTAGAAAAAATTTTGCAATGTGCATTCTTGAATTGTTGTTAATTGGTGTTTTTATTAGCTTTGAGATCTTTTCGCCAGAACGTTCGTAGATATGGACGCGCTCGCTTAACGCGTCAAACAGAGCGTTTTCCTAGTATTGTATTACATGTGTTAGGTATATCTCAAGGGCCATGCCATGGAGATTGTTGTCTGGTTCCAGCATGCAGTACCTACGTCACTCGGGTGTGCTGGCGCACTTGCGTTCAAACACGTGGGCCCCGAAGATTCCGAGCGGTGATTCGTCATTCGAGGGGGTAACATTGGAGGCCGTGACGTCAATCCTTGCCATCATTGTGACAGGCGTTGTCTTGAGCATCATCTGCCTCGTCCTGGAGCTGACGGTGCGCCACTGTTGGACGCTCTATCTGCACGCAGTGGCGGCTCGTCGAACTGCCCAGTCAACGCGTCGCAACCGAATTACGTTTTATTCAAATAGGAGAAACATAAAGCGAATAAATAAAATGATCAGAAAGTAATCAGACAGATACAAATAAAATGTCCCCGTTGTATTTTAAATATAAATTAGAGAATTAAACCATCTCTAATGTTGGTTTACGATTCTAGACCTAGGCAGAATTAATGATAGTACGATCTCGGTAATCCATTGGATTAAAAAAAAACTTTTTCGCCATGGCAACCATGCCAATCAGAAGTTTTGAAATGTGGCTTATCCCGAGGATAACTGATCTAGAACCTTATCGCGAGATCGTAATAGAGGGCTTTGCCCTTGTGGTGAATCTCAAAGCTCCAAGTATGGACTTCTCTCTCACTGCCAGCCAATCACAGTTCCACTGCCGGCCGCCTTCTTTAGCCGTCACTTTCATTGTTGATCATTGTTGTTTGGGCAACTATTACGAAGCATTGAGAGCCGTGACTTTTGGTCATTAGTGCCTCAAAATTTGTCACAACTCCCAACTCAATGATTCCCCTGCTTCATTTAACATGTTAGATTATGAATGTAAAATTTAAGATTTAATCAAGGTGACGCAGTTATAGTTTTGTTGAATTGTGTTAAGACTTTTGTTATCTTAGCTTTATCAGTAATGTTGCTTTTATTTCATTTAAATTGTATATTGGTAGTGGACAGTGGTATAATCAATGTTATAACTGAATAGGATAGACATTAGAAATAATAATAATAACAAATATATTTCCAAATAAATTGTGGTGTAAAGAGGAAAAATTGCAATATTGTAACCTTCTTATCATTGAATTCAATCTATATGTTTAGTGTTAATAAGTCGTATTTTAAATTGCCAATTACGTATATTGTTTTTAAAGTATGTTTTCCCCATAGACATATTGTTTTCCCATGCTACGATCTGACTTAGAAGTTCGACGACCTCCGCTAGGTGGAGACAAAGACGACATAAATGCTGTGAAGTGTGAACCTAGAATCGAACTGTGTAAATACTTGCATTAAAAAAAAAGAATACAATACAATTTAAGTTTCTACAATTTCCTCTTCTTACAATAATCAAACCCTTTTTCACCCCACTGCTGTCTGCTTCAAGTAATATAAAGAAGCTACCTCTCATTTCCAACACTGAAGTCGCGTCATAGCACCAAACAGTAATAAAGTATCCCGTCTCGAACTTGGGAGCTCACTTTAATTGATATCTACGTATAGTTATCACTTGCCATTGAATTGACTGGTTGAAAAGCAATCAGCCAATATCAGGGATAACTACATAGATGTCACCGTGATAACTCTCAGGTATATAGCCCCCCTGGAATTCGGATCTTGTACCTAAACTAGTTATGCGGGGGCTGGGGAGTAATTTGTGTCGGAGACTTCATTTTAGGTGCTTCGATATTGTCGTCAAAGTATAATTTTTTAATAGAGAACCCTGGACCTTGCTTTCGTTGCCATATCAAATACCTGCACGTGCGAGTGACCACTACTGCAGTGAGTGTTGAATCATGGCAACGCTGCAGCATGGCACAGTGCGGTGTTGCACATAAAATGAACTCTCCGACTTTATGAGAAAGATGTTCTAATACACAATTTTCTAATATTGATGGCCCATTTCGCGCTGAAAGCATCACAAACAACGAGAATACCTGGATTCAAGGCTGAGACCAGCCCCCCCCCCCCCCCCCCCCTTATACCACCATGCAGACGTTCACTGGAAACGTGACATTGTCTGGTTGTGATGACCTTGGTGATTCATTCGTATTCATTCTTACTTCGTCCGTATTTATTCTCTTGTGTAGCAGTGTATCATGATAACACACGACACGGGGTAATATTTTTGATACTGTTCAATACGAATGTGATTACTTGCCTGAGAATGGGTATCATGTTAGTCAGAAATTTGAAAAGATCAAATAATGAATACCTTTCAGATTGCAAACAATGAAATTCAATTCAATGTATTCGCTACTTGGATGTGTTGTGTTTTTTCTGCTTGTGTTATGTTGTCTGTTTTGAATCAGAGCTTCATTGAAATAATTCCATCTCTGACGTAGCTGGACACGTAGGCAGTAACTATTAGTTACTAGAAGGAAAGTGAAAATATTTGAACCAGTTAGAACTCATAGCGATGGCAGCAACATCAAAATCATTCACCGTACTCGTGCTTGTGGTAAGTTGAAAAAATGCATTCTGGGCTGAATATCAGCAAATACCTTACTAAACTTCAGGTCCTATTTTAGTGCGCAGTTCGTGAGTAATCAGTGATGGCCATATTTTGAAGATTGTTAACGGGACAACCAAAGTGTAAATGAACAAAATCTACGGACCAGCAGTTTTGTTTTCAGCTTTCTAAGGTTATCCCCAGTCCTACTTCGCCAGACGTCTGTTGATGTAATACACTCTCGTGACTTGGGCAAAGCCAGTGCCAGCTCATGCGGTCTCCGCGTGCCACGCAATCATGTTAGGTGGCTTATTGCGTGTTTCTTCCTATATTTATTTATTTATTTACTTATTTATTTGCTTATTTATTTATTTATTCATTTATTCATTTATTCATTTATTCATTTATTCATTTATTCATTCATTCATTCATTCATTCATTCATTCATTTATTAATTTATGTATTCATTTATTTATTTATTTATTATTGATTGAGTGATTGATTGATTGTTTGATTGATTGATTGATTCATTAATTAATTTTCATTCATTTATTCATTAATTTTCATTAATTTTCATTCATTCATTCATTCATTCATTCATTTATTTATTATTGCTTGCTTGATTGATTGATTGATTGATTGATTTGTTCGTTCGTTCGTTCGTTCGTTCTTTCGTTCATTCATTCATTCATTCATTTATTCATTTTTTCATTCATTTATTTATTTATTTATTCCCCAGGTGGCAGCGCTCGAAAATGTTTCAGGATTAGGAAATATGTTCGGAAGCCGTTTTGGTGATGCTAAAGCAATTAAAGCATCAGTACAGGTAAGCCTAGGAAACTCACACAAAGAAGAAGCCCAGAACTACTGTGGTTGTATGAGGTGATGTTCGGGTGAGGTACATAAAATAACAATAGTATGGCCTTGCATATTATCTACTTGCATCTGTCCCAGCAAGAACTGGCGTTTGTTCAGCCCCCTAGAGATAGATATACAAAGGTTCAGACCGTCACGGTTTTGTAGACACACAACCAACAATAAACAGGAACTCGATCAAAAAGGAGATTTTACTAGAGGTAGCACAGACGATAATTAAAAAAGATAGACTTCAATATTTGGCCTTTGACATTTCCACTTTTTAAAGGATATGAAGATATTAATTTAATGATATTCCAGCCACTTTTGTAGTTAATTATGCAGTTAATATATGCACACTATACTAGCAAAGAGTGTATCTTAAAAGGGGTCTTATACAACTTTAAAAAAAAAATACGAAAATACATTTTTTTAACAATGCATACCCGCAACATTACGTTTTACAGTGACATTACAAAGAGTTGCTAATAGCGAACAAGATGATAGTGCGACGGTTAATATTTTATATATTGTCGTAACACAAATTTGTCCATAGAAAAACGATATCTTCAATAGTTATTTTTTGTATATCTTTTCCTTTTGTTAATAGTCCATGTTTCTCCGGTACATTGTCCTAATCCATAATGTATCGTTCCAGAAATGTTTCATATTCTACCACCTCTACAACCTCAAAAACGTAAAATCTTCCTAATTCTAAGGATAACTACTATTTTATACTACTATGGGCTTCGTTTAATACTACAAATGTATTCTTTTTACGTTATTACCTGCCATAACTTATAACCTGATCTTTCCCAGGTTGAAGGTTTGCGTAAGCTGATACTAAGCCGGCAGAAGCACATGCTTCTGGTAGGGCAATCTTGCCGGACAGGTCGAGGGGAAGTCAAACGAAACCCAGTTCACATCCTCCCCATTCCCTTTTACCACCATTATATTATCCTCCCCTTTCCTTCCCGCCCTCCCACTTGCCCCTTTCCTCCAAACATCTTCATCTTCATATTTCGCCCACTCATCGTCTCGATTAGCCTATTTTTAAAATATGTGACGTAAAACCCAAATATCAAATCTAATTATACATTAATGTGTATTCCATCGCTAATTCAAACCTTGTGTACATCTTATTGTTAGAAATCGTATAATATATACCTATAATAAGAATAAAATACGGTACATATTTTTTTCATGTATATTTTACAAAATTTACAGAAAGTTTCATCCATGATTTTTGGATGTCCTGGTCTCGATCCTGGAGATGCCAATATAACCTGCTCACACAAGCTTGAGAAACGTTATGGGGACGGAATGGACTGTACAGCCAATGTACCGGTGAACACCAAAGCTTTTTTCGTCAATTGTCCGCCGGGCAACGCACTGGTTGAAGAATACCAGATAATAACTTGCAAGTTCCCAGGAAAGTGGGACAACGATGTCTTCACATGTGATTGTGAGTAATTGTATTAATTTTGTGGATTTTACTATCCCTGGAATAGCGTCTCACCGTTGGTTGACTCACTCGACGGTGTCACTGTAAATGCCACGTCAAAAAAAGGTGATTCAGGTGTATTTTGACTTTTGAGAGAAAAGTTTAGAAGAACTAAAAACTGGCCCTGATAACAATGCAATATTTGAAATTTTGATGATACAGTTTTTAGTTCTCAAGAAACCCCATCTTCCTAATTTGTCTCTTCTTCATTATTAGGTAAGGTAATATTGAAGAGGTTACAATTAAGAAGGATCGGGTTTCGTATGAACTTAGAACTGGATTAACTAAATTGTATTCCCTCTTTAATTATTAAAGAGTGAATAACTAATTTTTTCCCTAATGATAATTTCAAAGATTAAAATATGTGACATTTTTTTAATTCGGTTTTTTTTTTTTGTACGAAAGTACATCATTTTCGTTTGTCATCTTTTCAATATTGCGTAGCGTTCTCAAAATATAACTAACACACTTAAATTTGGTGCGGTTTTTACAGTGAGACCATCTTGCACGAACCAGTGAAAATATCGTTGACCTGGGTTGATACGAATGAACAAGGTTTAATCTCACATTGTCTTATAGTTTGATCTTTCTCTAAGCTAAAGTATGAACAGTATAAAGATGGGAATACCCTCTTTGTCAAAAGATTCAAACTGATTTTGTTATTAGGAAACACAATAATATTTGAACTTGTTTTTAATTACAGTAATTTCTACCTTGGAAACCACACCATCTACTACCACTAAAGCAACTAC
Source organism: Isoperla grammatica (assembly GCA_945910005.1). Taxonomy (NCBI): domain Eukaryota; kingdom Metazoa; phylum Arthropoda; class Insecta; order Plecoptera; family Perlodidae; genus Isoperla; species Isoperla grammatica. Next base: position 9,435,337 of record OX246741.1, read on the forward strand.
TAAGGCTACAACTAAGCTTACCACCAAGTCACGTAATATTACCACGACCAAGCTAACCACCAAGACTTGGCCCAACGTAACTACTATTGCAACTACTAAATCTGCTAATACTACTACGGTGGCTGGTGCTAATACCACTACGGTCGCTGGGGCTAATACTACTACGGTGGCTGGGGCTAGTACCACTACGGTCGCTGGTGCTAGTACCACTACGGTCGCTGGTGCTAATACCACTACGGTCGCTGGTGCTAGTACTACCGTTGCAGCTTCTACAACGGTGGCAGCTCCAACTATGGCAGGTACAACTGCGGCAGCTACAACTGTGACAGATACAACTGTAACAAGTACAACCACGGCTGCTTCAACTATGCCAGCTACAACTGTGGCAGCTCCAACTATGGCAGGTACAACTGCGGCAGCTACAACTGTGACAGATACAACTGTAGCAGGTACAACCACGGCTGCTTCAACTATGCCAGCTACAACTGTGGCTGGTACAACTATGGCAGACACAACTGTGGCTGGTACAACTGCGGCAGACACAACTGTGGCTGGTACAACTGTGGCTGGTACAACTGTGGCAGGTACAACTGTGACAGATACAACTGTGACAACTACAACACCTAGAGTTACTACTACTACAACTGCAACAACTGTGACTACAACCCAATCAACAACAACAACAACATCCCGTAAGCTTAAACATTGTACATTGGCAATACTTATTTATACCAGCTCATTATATTTGTAACGTGAACATAAGTTGTTTTACCTCGAATTTGTCCTAAAGAGGAAATTCAAGATATTGAAAAAGTGATTTCTACGCGGAATTTGTTTTTTATTAACCAAACAACGAAATTAAATAATGTTGAATATTGTCAATTTTACGATTGCAATTTCAATAATTAATTAATTATAAATTTTGTAATTGATCACAGAAATAAAAACCGTAACAATAACAACATTTGAAAGTTTTTAAATGCAATGTTTATCTGATACAAATCTAAATTCTGGGCAGGAAGAACTTTTTCAATATGCAGCTTTCTGAAGACATCAATAAATACCATTGATTTAGCGTGGTGCTACCCGGATTGCCGCTAATGCCTCAAAGTATTCTTGTTATATATTTCTCAGTTTTCTTTTAATTTGTAATTTCTCTTTCAGCATACTACAATGCATTTGGGAATAGCATTTACCGGGTAATCGGTAGTGGATTATCTTGGGATGACGGCGAGGCGAAGTGCGCGTCTGAGGGGGCTCACCTGGCGAATGTCGGGACACAGGAAGAGTTCAATTATCTTGCGAAACTGACCAGGAATACAACGTTCTTCATCGGATCTCATGCTAAAGTCACGTCTAAAGTATTCGTCCCTCTAGATGGTAAGTTAGCTGCTTGAAACTATATTTCCAAGTCCTTCTACTGTACGAAAACACAGGTTTATGTATGTTACAATTTATAGATGTAAATTTTCTGTGTCAGCACTCTTCGAAGATCTCTGAAGAAGCCCATTGCACTATGGGCTTTTTTTTATAAGCACCTTTTGACACTGTTGTACCCGGAAAACTACGATATTATAGTTGGTTCCACCTTTTGACACGGTTGTACCCGGAAAACTACGATAGTATAAATGGGTTTTTAGTTTGGTATTTGGTATTGATATTTTCAAGTTTCCCGTTTGTCCTCAGCTAACTTGTTTATTTTTTTGCCATGTGGAAAGCCAATCTTCGATTCGGCCATGCAATGTCATATTATGAGTAAACACTTTCACTGTTGGCCATGCAATGTCATATTGAGTAAATACTTTGACTGTTGGCCATGCAATGTCATATTATGAGTTGACACCTTGACTGTTGGCCATGCAATGTCATATTATGAGTTAACACCTTTACTGTTGGCCATGCAATGTCGTATTATGAGTTAACACCTTGACTGTTGGCCATGTAATGTTATTTTATGAGTAAACTTTTTGACTGTTACAGGGACACCGTTTGTTGCAATACCACCATGGAGTGGTGGTCAGCCGGACGATTACAATGGTGCTGAGAAATGTGCCCAAATATGGTTCATTACCAGTGGCCCTGGTCTCAATGATCTCTCGTGCTCAAGGACGGGCGCATTGGTTATCTGTGAGAAAAAGGGGTAAAACCCAAAGCTGAAGAGTAAGGAATTCAGTCGTGAACTATCAAAAGAAATATATTTATGGTATCAACAAGAAATGGCAGAAAGATATTTTATAAAAGCAGAATTCAGGAGACAAGCGACACGCAACACTAGTGCGCTCTAGCGGCAAGTGATGATACGACGAAGATGGCTGCTTTGTAGTTATATTCGTCACAATGACGTAGTGCACTTAGTTATGATGTGCATCTATAACTGTATCAAAACATAACTGTAACCAAATTAATCGGAAATAAGTAATATTCTGTAAGTTAACCTTGAGAGCACCACTCCATACGTGTCGCTGCAAATTTAAGCCACTGTACTGATAGGTTGTGTATTACAGTATTTGAAAGCAGTTTGAGTTGTATTTCTACATTTCCAATAGTGGTACACAATACTCTGTCAAAATTAATATTATATTCACTTTTTCATTCATCAATAGCAAAGGCTTTTCAAACCACGAATGGAAAGAACAGTTTTTTTTTTTTAGAAGATTTAATTTCTAATCGCCAAATTAAGTCAATATTGTCAATTCACTGTTTCTGCTGTCACCATAAATAGTTTCGCAGATTGTTTACTTCTCAATTTCTTTGAGCGAGAGTTTAAAGGTTCTTTTAAAGCTTAAAGCTTCTCACGGCTGCTGGTTCAGTCACACAACACATTTATTGAATATTGAATGTTACAAATAGAAATGTATTTTCACCTTATATCACTACAATTACACAATTGCAATACAATAAATAAATATGCGTTTGTATTAATTTATAAGACAAACCTTGTATTCCCAACTAAATCATCAGTTCATCACTTTTGTTCCTAATCAAAGTTTCATATCGAAGGAGTGGGGGAAGGGGAGGGTTATGGGGTTAGCCCCCACCCCCACCCCAATCCCCTATACAACGAGAAGGAGGTAGGAGGAGCAAATGTGAAAGATAGATAGATATAGAAAGATAAAATGTGTCTTTATTTCATTGATACAAATTGATTACAAACAAATATGATATTCAACTTCCAACTTATACACTAACAAAAATCTACGTCTCATTCATCCATCCCGTTTATTATATTTTCCATTGACATTATTTAGGGAAATATGGTCACATTACAACTACTGACTGAAGAGAAGAGAGGGAACTACAATTTTTACTTGTTTAATTTATGGCGTTTCTTAACAATGGTACAAATAAAACCTACGTAAATCAATCCTGATGTGTACAATGTCAGATTTTGAAACGTGTTTACAACGTTGTAAACGTCAAATATGAAAAGATGGTCGCCTCAACGGTCGCCATGGGTTGGGGCGAATTTATGCCAGCAGTTCCAAAATCCATCGATATTTGGAGTTAGAATCAAAAAAAGAATGAATCAAGTAGAATATATTGAAGTTGCCCCAGCCCTGTGTTATCAACATAATGATGAATGCTCCATTTATTTAGCATATTCTAGATGTAGTCTTTCGTTTACCCCATGCATTATTAGCCAATTTAATGCCGCTTAAAAATTTGGAAGTTTTAAATTTTGAAGGGGATTTTTGTAAATTCTAGGATTTTTGTCTTCAGATCGTAATCTTGGGTACCTTTTGAATCGAAATATACAATCAGTTCCAAAATTCATCAATACTTTGAGTTACAATCAGGGGAAAAAATGAATCAAGTAGAATATCTCAGTCCCTGTGTTATCAACATACATGAGGTAAATTTCCTTTATATAAAATATTCTGTATGTTTTCTGTTCAGGCCAAGTATCTCATATCTATATCCGTATCTCCTAACGTCAGTTGGGACCCCCCCCCCCCTCACAACTACTCTACCGATTCAGCTGGCTAGACAGAACATCCTTCTGAATCAAGACTTGACGAACCAAACGCAAACATAACAGTGCGTTAGTTTCATTAATTCGTTCAAATCCTATGCGAGTGTATGTTTCGATAGCCACACTGGCTCACACCTTGTTTATTTCTTATCTCATTTCGTGTGACTATTATTTATTACTGTACGCTGCACTTTCTGCGCTATTTTCTTTTTGTACTTAAACCGTTTGTCAAGCGTCAACATTATTACATTAGTCTTCGCCTGACGCCCCATCACACAGTACCTACCACGCAAGACGACGCCATTAAGGTAAGACATGTCATTTCGGTCCCCGGATTGATTTAATTGGTAATAACCTGTTTTGTAAGTTAAGAGATGAGAAGAGAGGTGGTGGCCTAACTTTATGAGGAACTCTGTTCAATTTGTGGTAAGCGATGGATGAGTCATTTAGTCATTGTGAACGTCTGGCAGGCAACATTACAGTAGTTAATGACATAGTCTCTCTGCTGTTTGATCTACAGACCTCCAAACAACAATACAATGAACGAGTTAGCTATTGGAGAGAAGTCAATACCATTACGGCAGTTTTCATTGGGGATGTAAACATTGATATTATGATTATGGCTGATAATGATTCAGTTGTGCAATATTATGAAACTAGTCTAGTGCCTGGGCGGTGACACACTTGCGGATGGTCCGCGCGGATCGTCCGTTTACAACGTAAGCAATGTATTCTTTATTCTTATGTGCCCTGCCACACTCTTGGTGACTCATCCGCTTTGAAGCGCTTGCGACCGCGACATGCATGCAGCGTTCGGTCCGCGCGGATCGTCCGTTTACAACGTAAGCAATGTATTCTTATGTGCCCTGCCCCTGCCACACTCTTGGTGACTCATCCGCTTTGAAGCGCTTGCGACCGCGACATGCATGCAGCGTTCGGTCCGCGCGGATCGTCCGTTTACAACGTAAGCAATGTATTCTTATGTGCCCTGCCCCTGCCACACTCTTGGTGACTCATCCGCTGTGAAGCGCTAGCGACCGCGACATGCATGCAGCGTTCGGTCCGCGCGGATCGTCCGTTTACAACGTAAGCAATGTATTCTTATGTGCCCTGCCCCTGCCACACTCTTGGTGACTCATCCGCTGTGAGCCGCGAGCGACCACGACATGCATGCAGCGTTCGGTCCCCGCGGATCGTCCGTTTACAACGTAAGCAATGTATTCTTATGTGCCCTGCCACACTCTTGGTGACTCATCCGCTTTGAAGCGCTAGCGACCGCGACATGCAGCGTTCGGTCCGCGCGGCTCGTCCGCCGCCCCCGAAGAACGTGGAGCATTGTCTCTTATGATTTATGACTCTTTTATGATTGGTCATTGAGAATGGAAATGTAATCTTCTCCTCGAAACGTTTGGTTAATAAATACTGTTTACAATACTAGGAAAACGCTCTGTTTGACGCGTTGATAAGCGAGCGCGTCAATATCTACGAACTTTCTGGCGAAAAGTTTTCAACGCTAATACGAACAACAGTTAACAACAATTCAAGAATGCGCTTTGCAAAAATTGTTCTTATTTCCATGGCTATTATACTTTCCGACATTGTTGTATGCAGTGCAATGTGCGTTGCTAAGAATTTTCGTGGTCATGTTTTCAACACGGTCCGCCACCGTTACTAACACTTATTGACAGCAATAGAAATGTAATTTCTGCCTCTAATACGTATCAGATCGCGTTTACATTAGTATATTCGTGACCGGCCAAACATTTACTATAATATAGCCACCTCACATTTTGCCGTTACTGCGTTTTAGAAAAATATTTTCGAGTAACTTTCGTGTAACTTTGCCAATACTTATCAGATCGCCATAACATTACCATATTCTTAACCGGAAAAATCTCTAGAAAAATCTGTCTATCTCACATTTTGCCGCCATTTTGTTTCATAAAAATATTTTGTAGTAACTATGGTGTAACTTTGTAACTTTTCAAACGATTTTGCCCCAAAACTATACACCTTCAATCCACATCGAGGCTTGTGGATGGTTCAAATTTCAAGTTGATCGGACTTTCCGTTCGACCGCTATCGACGGACATAAAAACAAAAAAAACAAAAAAAAAAAAACAAAAAAACAGAATGAAGTGCCATAAGAGTCAAGTGGAAACGCTCGCTTCGCTCGCTTAATAAACGTTGGGACTATACAATAATTTTATCTATATCGGGGCAAACTTTTATTACAATTGGTATATCGCCATATTTATAAAATAATAAAAACATATATTTTTTTTACTACTCTTTGGCAGTATGAATCAAATAAATTTCATGTGAAATTAAAAATGAGTGACGCATGATATCGAAAAAACTGTTAGACGGTACACGTTAATTTCAGACAAGCGCATTCATTTCCCCGAATGCATCATAGCATGCAATGTTAGGTTATGATTGACCTTGTAGAGCGATGGCTGTATAGCGAAATGTTCTATCTGTTGATTCCTTGGAACAGATCTGCATTATTTCCTCTTTTCCGCTGGTCCCATCATTTGTTCGTATCCAGTCATGCCTATGTCCAAGGCCAACTATTGTACATTGGTATAATCCTGTTGTATGTCTACTATTTTGCCCTTCGATTAAACAATATTGTTTATCGATAATGCAACGCGAAATACTAGTGAAATGAAGTATTCTCAACCCTCGAATATACGGACATTGTTCGAGGTTAGAACCATGAAGAGTTTATTGTTGAGCTGGGAAAATATGTTCTGGAACGCTTGATTGCTCAGGGATCAGATGCCAAGCGTACAGAAAATAGTTAGCTCATTGAAGTTCTGGTACCGGTGAGTTAAAGAACAACTTCGTGTGTGTGTTAATCAGCTAGCTGAGGTTTGAGCGCACCATAAAACAATGGCTGCCATTCACATCAGCTTACATCTGACATTCATATTAATGGTAAGTAAAATATTTAATAGATGTTTTATTGTAAAATAACCAACAATAAACTTGTAAATAAGATTTTGTAAGGGGAATGTGCCAAGAATTTAAATGTGCTATTTTGCTCATTTTTGTGTTGCATACCATTAGGTACGTCGAATTATTAAGCGAGCGAAGCGAGCGTTTCCACTTGACTCTTATGGCACTTCATTCTGTTTTTTTTTTTTTTTTTTTTTTTTTTTATGTCCGTCGATAGCGGTCGAACGGAAAGTTCGATAAACTTGAAATTTGGATCATCCACAAGCCTTGATGTGGATTGAAGGTGTATAGTTTTGAGGCAAAATCGTTTGAAAAGTTACAAAGTTACACCATAGTTACTGCAAAATATTTTTCTGAAACAAAATGGCGGCCAAATGTGAGATAGCCAGATTTTTCTACAGATTTTTTCAGTCACGAATATGTTAATGTAATGGCGATCTGATAAATATTGGCAAAGTTACACGAAAGTTACTTGAAAATATTTTTCTAAAACGCAGTAACGGCAAAATGTGAGGTTGCTATCTTATAGTAAATTTTTGTCCGGTCACGAATATACTAATGTTAACGCGATCCGATACGTATTAGAGGCAGAAATTACATTTCTATTGCTGTCAATAAATGTTAGTAACGGTGGCGGACCGTGTTGAAAACATGACCACGAAAATTCTTAGCAACGCACATTGCACTGCATACAACAATGTCGGAAAGTATAATAGCCATGGAAATAAGAACAATTTTTGCAATGCGCATTCTTGAATTGTTGTTAATTGTTTTTCGTATTAGCATTGAAAACTTTTCGCCAGAAAGTTCGTGGATATTGACGCGCTCGCTTATCAACGCGTCAAACAGAGCGTTTTCCTAGTATAAGAAATGACGGTAATTGGATTCGTCTTGTATTCGTGATTCTTTAAATTGTTAGCAGTTACATTTTGTTGAGGTGTCAAAATGAGTGTGTCCAATGAAGTCGAATGTTATTAAGCGAGCGAAGCGAGCGTTTCCACTTGACTCTTATGGCACTTCGTTCTGTTTTTTTTTTGTTTGTTTTTTTTTTGTTTTTTTTTTGTTTTTATGTCTGTCGATAGCGGTCGAACGGAAAGTCCGATCAACTTGAAATTTGGACCATCCACAAGCCTCGATGTGGATTGAAGGTGTATAGTTTTGAGGCAAAATCGTTCGAAAAGTTACAAAGTTACACCATAGTTACTGCAAAATATTTTTCTGAAACAAAATGGCGGCCAAATGTGAGATAGCCAGATTTTTTTACAGATTTTTCCGGTCACGAATATGTTAATGTTATGGCGATCTGATAAGTATTGGCAAAGTTACACGAAAGTTACTCGAAAATATTTTTCTAAAACGCAGTAACGGCAAAATGTGAGGTGGCTATCTTATAGTAAATTTTTGTCCGGTCACGAATATACTAATGTAAACGCGATCCGATACGTATTAGAGGCAGAAATTACATTTCTATTGCTGTCAATAAGTGTTAGTAACGGTGGCGGACCGTGTTGAAAACATGACCACGAAAATTCTTAGCAACGCACATTGCAATGCATACAACAATGTCGGAAAGTATAACAGCCATGGAAATAAGAACAATTTTTGCAATGCGCATTCTTGAATTGTTGTTAATTGTTGTTCGTATTGGCATTGAAAACTTTTCGCCAGAAAGTTCGTAGATATTGACGCGCTCGCTTATCAACGCGTCAAACAGAGCGTTTTCCTAGTTAATGACATTATGCATAACAAGGTCATTAAGCGAGCGAAGCGAGCGTTTCCACTTGACTCTTATGGCACTTCGTTCTGTTTTTTTGTTTGTTTGTTTGTTTTTTGTTTTTGTTTTGTTTTTTTGTTTTTTTATGTCCGTCGATAGCGGTCGAACGGAAAGTCCGATCAACTTGAAATTTGGACCATCCACAAGCCTCGATGTGGATTGAAGGTGTATAGTTTTGAGGCAAAATCGTTTGAAAAGTTACAAAGTTACACCATAGTTACTGCAAAATATTTTTCTGAAACAAAATGGCGGCAAAATGTGAGATAGCCAAATTTTTTTTACAGATTTTTCCGGTCACGAATATTTTAATGTTATTGCGATCTGATAAGTATTGGCAAAGTTACACGAAAGTTACTCGAAAAAAAATTTCTAAAACGCAGTAACGGCAAAATGTGAGGTGGCTATCTTATAGTAAATTTTTGTCCGTTCACGAATATACTAATGATAACGCGATCCGATACGTATAAGAGGCAGAAATTACATTTCTATTGCTGTCAATAAGTGTTAGTAACGGTGGCGGACCGTGTTGAAAACATGACCACGAAAATTCTTAGCAACGCACATTGCACTGCATACAACAATGTCGGAAAGTATAATAGCCATGGAAATAAGAACAATTTTTGCAATGCGCATTCTTGAATTGTTGTTAATTGTTGTTCGTATTAGCATTGAAAACTTTTCGCCAGAAAGTTCGTAGATATTGACGCGCTCGCTTATCAACGCGTCAAACAGAGCGTTTTCCTAGTTAAAAATATATACACTTTTACATCTTGTCTGTCATTTAGGATATGCAAATCCTAAGTCTTGATTTCAATTTGCGACACGGAGAATCAGATTTTCAGATAATTTAACATTGCAACTATTAATTGTAAATTAGTTTTCAATCGAATAATGTTTTATTGGGGTTACAGTTTAAAATACAAGAATATCTCTACTATAAAATTTAAAACTAATGCATATCGATAGAATAATAATATGCCGACCTTCTAATACAACATTTGGACGCGCACCGAGGTAGTTTTGTGAATGTTTGAGGCTTTAGATACCTATCATTATAGTATTTATTTTAAGTGTACTTTATTTTTTAATTATTTATTTTGATTTTGATTTGCCTTACAATATTTCATGGATAAGTTTCACTTCGTCAGCTCGTTACTGGTTGAATTAACAAATAATGTAAACGAAAATATGTGTTGAGCAACACTGACAATAATCTCGAACAATATGCAGTTGTTGTAACTAAATGGCTATAGACAAATACAGATAAATGATTTGTAGTTATGTAGGGTGTATTTATAACAACTTGCGAAACAAATTAGCGTTCTGGTTTACTGCGCTGCACATTTTAAATCTTAACTATTGTATGTTATAGTTTTTTCAGGCCGCGTTGTTTGTTTAAATAAATGACATATTTCATTTATACTCATGTCCATAAATTCAATCATCTTAAGACTGACTTTGTTAGAACGATAAAAAACAATTACATTTTAAAAATATGTTGGTTTACTCATGTAAGCATAACATCGTCATAATACGTCATAATACGTAAAGATCCATTTTATTGCAAATAAACAACTATTTTGTATTTTATACTTCCACAAATAATGAGTGGTGATAGGCGGAGCTTGCGCCGAGTACTGTGTCACGTGACTAGCAGTTGGGAAAAGTCCCTACTGTCCGGACGGATCCACGCATCTCGTTCTAGCTGTTATAATATTCATTTGTAAGGTATAACCTATAGGAAAACATTTTTAGTTCACATACCAGTGGTCAATTTAAATGTTATTTAAAAATTATAGACGAAGTGGTTAACTTATTATAACAATTCACGCATCAAAGAGCAATGAGCAAGGTGTGGTATGTTTTTTCAACTTCGACTGGTGAAAAACTAATGATCGGATTTGGACGAGAGTTTTTTAAGAATGTGTTCGAATGATGTGAGACAATAAGCAAATAAACTTTCAAGATAGTGTATATGTGTGCAACATTGTCTCGTTCTAGGTCATAGATCCTAACTCTGTGTTTGGATTGGACCAGACATATGGTAGACTTAACTTTAACCCAGATGGTTTTAAAGGAGTCAAGGCCTCGATCCAGGTAAGGTTAAACACTTTTAGATGAAAAATTAGCAACTGTGTACGGTACCTATAAACGTATTGTGTAAGAGTAGAAATATAGTAACAGATAAAGACGTTCCACAGCAATCTTGTGGGTGCTGACGCCATAGATAAGTGAGGCATTGGCCAAACAAACGTCAGTATTTGAAAAAGCCACCCGCTGATTGGCTCCGACTCACTCATCTATGACATCAGCAATCATAAAGTTGCTGACGTTTACCATTTTACGTGTGTGAGTTCTGAAATTGAACAGTAATGTCGTGCTGAAATTTGTACCGTTGAGCGCAATCATAAATGTGAGATCTAAAATATAAGCGCAGATTATTTTAAGACCCCAGAGGAAAACTTCTGCGAATCAAACTATGTATAGACATAAACTATATGTTTAATATTTATGACAGAATTGTTAATATATTTTATTACTATTTTTTATTTTACCATACAATTTCTTTTTGTCCCTTGTGTTTACCTCAGTTTCTGAAATAAACATTTAGGCGTCTATTAGTTTAGAAACCAATATTTTAAGAATTTTGAATTTAAACAAAATTATCCCGAAATATGAATTTCGTAGAAAAATTGTTTAATTTATCAATTATTATTGGTAAAATAAAGTTTTAGATAGATAATGGAATCCTTCTGCAGGGACGTAAATTTGATGCGTGTTTTACATTCATGACGTATATTTACGGCGCATTTAAATTTGTTGAGAATAATTCCAATGGACTCTATACAAGAATAAAACGACCTCATTTTTCCTACAGAAAATGAGATCACTAGCGTTTGGTTGTAGCGGCCTAGATTTAGGGGACGCTAACATATCCTGTACTCATGCTAAACTAGAGAAACGCTACGGAGATGGTATTGACTGCACATCTAATGTACCGGTGAAAACCCAGGCTGCGTTCCTAAACTGCCCACCAGGGTTTGGACTTGTTGAGGAATACAAAGTGATTACTTGCAAGTTCCCAGGGAAATGGGATAATGAGATGTTTACATGTGACGGTACGTACATTGATCTACTTCTTTGAAGAAACCATTTTATTCCCGAATTAATATCGTGGGTTATATTTAATGTTTAAATTTATAATCTAAAAATGTTATTTTTTTTATTTAAAAAAAAAACATTTTCAAAATTAAAAATTCTTAATTTTTTTTAGCAAATTTTGGATTTTGAATATTATCAAAATTTGTAGCTGAAATTTATTTTTGACAAAGTTAAAGACTATACTTTCTGAAACACTAACATATTTTTTTTTTGCAATTTTTAAGTTCAACCCCGATAGTATTATTAATTTATCAAATTTCCGGTACATTTGAAAATATCCGTCTATACTTTTTACACATCTCCATTTCGAATTATAAAGTCATACCAGTCATACCAACCATCACATTTCAGAGATTTCAACTGACGCGCCTACAACAACTAAACTGACTACGAAGGCAGCAAATGCAACAATTAAATCAACACCCAAGTCAACTGCCAAGGCAGCTAATACAACAAAGGCGGCTAATACTACTACTACTACCAAGCCCGCTAATACGACCACGAAGGCTGCCTCAACTGTGTCAATATCTGCAACCACAGCAGCTTCCACTACCAGCATTTCCTCGTCCACTGTAGTTGCGCCCACACTTCCTCCCGCTGCGGCAATAACTACCACAAGTTCAACTGCTGCTGCAACTGCTACTACTGCTTCTGCAACTGCTACTGCAACTGCTACTGCAACTGCTACTGCTGCAACTGCTGCAACTGCTGCTGCTACAACTGCTACCGCTGCAACTGCTGCTACTGTTGTGGATTCTGCTACTGCTATCACGTCACCAGCATCTGTTACTACGCTCAAAGCCGAAATAACTACCACTACCACTACCACGCCTACCACTACCACTACCACTGCTGCTACTACCACTACCACTACCACTACCACTGCTGCTACTACCACTACCACTACTACCTCTGCTGCTACTACCACGCTCGATACACCCACGCCTTCTACTACAACCATTGATCCTAATATGGGTACGTCTGGAGAAATTAATTATTTCAGAATTGATCTAGGATCCTTAGATAGAATTAATCACAGCCCTCTTCTACGTATATCTGCTCCATACATTTTCAGTACATTATCATAATGTGGATACAGCAATTGTAATAAAAGTTTGCTCCAAGTGGGGATCGAACTTAGATCGCCGGCTCTACGTATCACGGTGCTCTTTCCATTTAAGCTACTGGGGCGGCCGGAACAAATATATATATAATATATACATATGTTTGTAAAATTCGCTTATTCCCTAGTCATAATTTTACAAACATTAACCCGGGCCACGAAAGCCTCCGTATTTTAATATATACATATATTGAAATACGAAGGCGTTCGTGGCCCGGGTTAATGTTAATGACATTAAACACATATTCCGCCACGTCGGTGACCAAGCGTCAACATGGTTTTGTGATGAGTGTGACCGACGTGGCGGGATTGCCCGATATGTGTTTGTTTAATTTCATATATACAAATATAAAGGTATATTACTTTAGACGTCGTCAGTAATTAATTATAGTTTTTTTTTTTTTATTTTTTATTTAATTTTATGATTGGGTAATCTTTCGTGATCAAGGTTTCAAGGATAGATAGATGTGAATAGTTAGCTCTTATTCCCTAGTCATACAATACAAGGTCCATGGTTAACAACTTGCAGGAATGCACAACTTGTTAAATTATGATCATGGTTATAACTTATATACCTCATTATCGTGGGTCCTGGGTAGGGATAGATTTGTTTTCAGTACTTGAGACAAGGGGCTGGGGTGGAGGTGGGGGTGGGGGTGGGGGCTGGGGCGGGGGTGGGGAACGTCGATGAAGTGGATATCGGAAGGTGGGCATTGCAGTTTTCTATTACTTTTTGAATGTATCATGTATTTTCACCTTTATTTACATTGCCACATAAAATAATATTACTGTGCTGTACACCTATTGCTATCAACTTGTTTATTTTACTAATTTCTTTTATTCTCAGGATTTGGCAATCAGTTTGAAAATAGCGTCTACAGGAAATATGGGAATGGCTCGATTATGTTTTCTTGGGATGATGCTGAAACTAAATGCATATCTGTAGGAGCTCATCTAGTAATCATCGATAAAGAAGATGAACATCAGCATATAGCAAACAATTATTTTGGTTCTAAAATGTCTGCCTCATACTTCACTGGGTTGGACGCCAAACTTGTCGCCAAAGTTCTTGTTCCAGTCAATGGTAAGTACGATGTGACAAATTAACGTGGTGAGCTATCAGAGCATCTTATACACATAACTGCATGAAGTATAAATATATTACACATAAATAAGTTATAAATATTGTTTGAATTACGTTAAAATAAATAGTATCAGTATAATTATCCATGAGATCTTAGCGGCAATTTTAGAACTTTTAGTTAGATTCAGACAGCTGTCATGCAACCACAATATTGATTACAAAAAATAACAATTTTCAAGAAGTTAACCTAAGAAATGCCCAAGTGAGAACCTCGAGTCAATAACTGACCAAGTACAAAAAACTATAATTCAAAAATAAAAAAAGTAAGCCTACCAGAAAAAAAATCAGCAATGTTATGGTGTTGGGTACTCCAAAAGGTATGTGTTTTAAAAAAATCAAAAATTTAGTCAATAAATTGGCAGCACAGTGTTTTTTTTTAGTTTTCTCAAAATATGGTATTTGAAACTAGGTCAGTTATTGCCTTGAGCTATTCATTTAGGTTATGAACATGTTACGACAGTCATGTTGTTGCGTTGCTCGCGTTAGGTCTAGCAAAGATTGCGCTACTGTAAACACTTGACGCGAGCAACGCTCTACAGACTGTAGAGCGTTGCTCGCGTCAAGTGTTAAGCCGTTACTGTAGACTACAGTAACGGCAGCTTTATATAAAATATCTTGTTGTTGTTATTCTCTGTCACTAAATCCGTGTATACTTGTTTAGGGTTACCCATGGCTACGTACCCAGTGTTTTGTGTAGGCCAGCCAGACGACTGGAGTAACAGCGAACGTTGCGCCAAGGTTACATTTGCACCTATAAAAATGCTTTCATTTTCATCCGTTACTTGTATTAATGACATATCATGCCAATATAATAAGGAAAATGATTTTATTTGCGAGAAAGGTGTAGTAATCAAATAACTCACTCTAATGTGCAAGTATACTCAAATGGTGTTTATAAGCAAACTTGTGTTTCTTTCTATATCAAGAAGAGGGCTTATTAAATGATATATAACACCACCTTTGTCCCTCAATCTATATAAATATGCTCATGCTTACGAAATACCGAGTCCAATGGTACTTAAGTATTTTCCATTTCAAGTTATTGTAAAATCAAACCTTAAAAGCAGTTAGTTAAGAGACCTTACAAATAATTGGTTGTTATGTATTCGCTTTCCGCTGAAGAACAATGGGTACAGGAATTATAGGTGGGAAGGGACGGCAAAATACATAACAATTATTGTAAATTGCTGCTGTTTGTGTAAGTTTACTCACATGTTACACCACTGCGGACCACTTTAGCAATGGCACACTTTAAAATGTATGTTTGGAACGTAATTTGTAGCAGGGCACTCTTTATAAATGTATAATATAGCTCACGCAACAGATTATTATCATCATATATAAAATGTAATGTAATGTTTTCTTTATTTAAGGTTTGAGTTTTCAATAGTTGAGTTTTCAATAGTTACATGAATTTTTAACACCCTTCAACTTTCTGTGCCGGTGAAAATAAATAAGCTTGAACAAAAACGCACTGTGTAATCTTTTCGAAAATGATACTGATAACATCTTCAAGTGCTTTGTGATGACATGTCAATAAAAAAAGTATCTTTCTCCTATAGTTGTTTTTACGTTTTTTTTTTTAATCAATACGATTGATGTAATCAAACTAGCTTAATTTGATGCATGTTTAAAAATGTGATCATAGCTATATTTGATTATGTATTTGGAATTCTAAAATATACAGTATTAGAATTAAGAATAAATCTTCACTGAAGCACTGTGTAATGTGTAATGCCACATTGTTACTATTCGATATTCTGCCTCATTCCCACTACATGTAGTATGCAACCGTGTTAAATAAAGAAAATACTCAAAATACCTATATTGTCAGAATTTTATTGTATCGTAATTGTATTGCTTCTCTAAATATATGTATTAATCCTTAACTTAAATTTCTTGCAAGAATTATTATTCGTTATGTAATAAATAAATGAACATTATTTTCTATCTAACGTCCACTACTGAAAATCAGTTCTGATAACTGTGATAGGTCTAGTATGTAAAAGCAAATATATTTATATCCATGATACTTATTGAATGTTTAATGTTTCATATTGTTCAAATATTCTGTCTTTGAATAATTTTGAAATAGAGTAAGTACCGGTAACTACAAAAAATAATTACTATCCTGTGTTTACCAGACGCGAACGATGGTTTCCCGGTACACACAACTGTATTTTAGTTCATATACCACAAAACCATCTAAGTCTAGCTCATCCTAGTCCAACGATTGAAGATACCATTATATTTGCATATCCGCTTCCACCGATGACCCTGGAGATTTTAATTCTGTCACCGAATCGTGGAACGGCTCGGGTTCTATAAAGGCCACTTTCCGCATGCACTGTTACACTCCCCGTTTGGACAGCAAGTTGACATAGCGCAATACTTTTCAGCTTACCACTGTAACAGTGTAACAGTGTAACAGTGTAACAGTGAAGAAGAATACAATGAGGTCTCTGTTCATCTTATTGGGAACACTCATCGTCATGATGGTAAGATCGACTATTATCACTATCATTAGGGTTGCACACGCTAATCGATATTTTTCGAAATTTAATAAAATTTCGATAATCGAAAATCACGATAATCGAAATTCAATAAAATTTCGATAATCGAAAATCACGATAATCGAAATTCAATAAAATTTCGATAATCGAAAATAAAACATGTTCGAATGGTTTGTGTTTTGAAAACGCAATTGTAATGTAACGGGTCTTTCTTGTATTGAAATACTCATAAATACCGCCAAAATACTAGACCTCGGGTATCATATGTGAGAGCGTGTCCGAAGTGGCACGCGAAACTTCAAAGCCGTTTTTCAGACATTATCAGAATTTTGGGTATACAACAATTTCGACACCGGAAGGATTTTGCCTGAATGCTGCATTATGTGGAACAATCACAACATTACAAATTGATAAACTGGATTCAAAAAGGTGTAGTGAATTTCTGTTAAAATTCTACTGTGCTTTTTTTGAGAATTTGCCACATCTGCATGGCCAGAGTAAATTCAATAGTTTGTAAATAATGTTACTAAAGTTCAAAAAGCTTCGCCGTCCCTGACATATGTGAATACTCTTTACGTCAGTTGAATCGATCGATAATGCAGTCATCTTTTCGAGTGTCGATAATTTTTGTTTAATCTTTGTGCATCCCTATGATCACTATCACAAATGAGTTGCCTAGATTCAAAACGGGCCAAGTCCACAAAATGTGTTTTTGAAATAAAGGCAAAATAGTGTAGCGACCAAGTTGATAGATGCATGGCAACAATAAAAATCTGTTTAATAAAGAAGGTATTGAGAATCACATTTTCATTGTTCAAAAGTTAAATTTTCTCATACACGTCTCTAGAAAAATTAAAACTTGTTCGACTTGGCCATGTTTGAAAATCAGCGAAGAACATGGCCGGTATTGAAGAACACTGAATTGGACTTGGCTGGTTTTGATGAAGAATTATCATTATTACCAATTTGTTTCATTCATTTCTCCAAAATAAGCAGCGTTAAGCTGTAAAAATACAAAAAATTAACACTTTTTATGCCTAAATGAAAATTTTTTTAGTATCGTAGGCCGCACAAAAATACAAAATAATGAAATCCATCCACAATCCACACAAAAGTACAATAAGATAGGAAGCTTAAGTCGTTCCACAGCTACCTTTTGAATGCTGCGCGAGTATTTGCCAACCAAATGCTAGTATTTGAAAACGCTATCCGCTGATTGACTCCGATTCACTCATTTATGACGTCAGCATTCACAAGGTTGTGTGGAACCAATTTTGTGCATCTAGCTGAAGTATTTTACCGTCTTTAAACAAATTGTCCAATTAATGATTATGATTGATTAGTGAATTAAAATTTCAATTTGTTTTGACACAGGCAAGTGTTAGTAAAATCTAAAACACAAAACACTGTATTTTGAATTCTGATTTAACTTACATAAAAAAAAAGAAAAAAAAGTGACAACAGTGGCCTCTTATAATCTATCAATTCTCATTCTTTGTAGACATAGGTCTAGTTGGGCGTACGCCTTAATAATTTTACACGCAGAATTCTAGCTCATCTGCGACATTGTGTTCACAAATTAAATTCTGCTCTTCGTGCTCTTGACCATCCTGGAGAAGGGACGTATAGTAAGCCAGACGTTCTTGGTTTCGCCAGTCTTGGCCAAAGTGTTTGTCTAGAAGTTTATTCACGTCTCGCAGCTTTAGTGGGTTTACGTTTATGCCTATTGTTTGTTACAAAAACATTGCAATAATAAGCCATGATTAAGCTCTAGTGGCCTGGCCTATCGTGTATAGAATAATTTTATAGACCTACTGTGGCCTAGAATTAGATTTATACTTTAAACATTTTTTATTGTTCCTCTTCGAAGATGCAACATTTTGACTTCGATTACTTGCATTTGCTGGTGTAGTCTCATTAATACCATTTTTTTCCCTGGGCTCCATTTCTAGCAATGCCTAGCCAATATTTTAGCAAATATGAGTGCAAATGCACATGAAAGGTTATGGCATGTCATTATTATGAAGGCCTTAAACTTTAAACAGGTGTATCATTTCAAGAAACTGCCTTCTTGAACCACAAACTTGAAGAAAAACATTTTTGGACATGGCTGTTTTGATGAAAGCTGGCGGTTGATTCAAATACTTGGACTTGGCCATGTTTGAAAGTTATAAATCATGGCCGTTTCTGAAACACACCATACTCACAATTGGCCTCTTTTGAACACTACTGAAAAGTTAGAACCACTCCCAAGCAACCAAATGGCCGCTTTTGAATGCCATATTTATGCACATACATGCAGATGAAGATATTTGACCACATTGCACCAAAAACACGTTTTTTTATATTTTGGACTTGGCCGGTTTTGAATCTAGGCAACTCAAATATGTATATTTTATTCACAAGTGAGACTACAGATGTTTCCAACTCGTTTAGACTATTATATTTAAAGGAGTATTTGTAACCTGCTTAACCAAAGTAATGATGCCGATAAAGTCTAATTAGATATTAATTTAGAAAGGGTAAACAAATTTGTCTAACGTGACGGATAAATAGTCAAACTGGGTAACTTTTGAGTTTAGGTCTCATCGGGAAAAAATCCCATAATAAATGCATGCCAATTTATATTTATGAATGTAATGTTCCTTAGGAACGTGGGTTCGAATCCCGCATGAAGAATGGGTTTTATTGTAATAGTCCTTCATCTTCAACAATCACCCCTCATTGTCTCGAACTCCATTATTGAAATAACATCTCTCCGTCATTGGACTGTTTTTATTTTAATTTGTAAATCAGTTACTGAAAAGAATGAGTATTAAATAAAGAAGGTTATCCTTTGATCACCGTTCTGTTATCGCCACCGATCTATAAGCTCAGTCAGTCATAATGCGAACGCTGGAAATGAGCCCTAAACAAATATTATGCAAGGGTATACTTCAGTTTCAGTTGTTTTTATGGTAAAAGGGAGCTTGCAATAACGTCATTTCCGATATCGCACGGAGGTACTCTGTAAACATTTGTTTACGTTCTTCCGATACTGCATTGTTGCAATATTGCAGATGTCCTTTGACTGACACATCAACTGTTTTCAAACAAAGGTTCCGTATTATGACCGAAAAGAAAATAAGAACGCGTAAACTCTGTTTGAAGACAATCGTTTGCATGTGTTATCATTCTCTTGAACTTTTACCTGCACACATCAATCTATACGGCTTGAAACTGTGATATTTCCTGGATAACCTGTGTCTTCTATTGACAGAAGTAACCAAATGTAAACAAGCAATGTGTACCTCATAATGGCCGCCACGTGACGTCTATTGAAAGCTACATGCGGATGTGCTGTAAGGTGACCAGACGTACCGGTTTGACCAGTACAGTACCGTTATTGGAACACTTGTACCGGTGTCCTGAGAGATTGATTGAAAATACGTATTTTTATCGGTTTGTAAATTTTGGGGAAAAGGTGTCCCGGTATTCTGTCAATAAAGACAACGTGGTCGATTGTAACAGTAAGACCAGTAACAGGAGGGGCTTACAGTTGCTGGTCGCAGACGCTGACTCACGCAGTCACGCACACACTCAACTCACAGTCAGCAGCGTTTATTCCTTCAACAGGTAGCTGGCGAAATACGACCGGGCATAGGCCAATATGCCTTCACAAAATTACTCACATTCATTTTAATACTTAATATGTATTAATTGAAATGTATATGAATAATATTGTATTGATATGTATTTAGTTTTATTAATTCATGTTAGAAAGCTGTTTTTTGGGCATTTTGCATGCAAATTTGAATTAAAAATGTTTCGCTTCTTTCGCCTCAAACCCCGTGCTTGTCTATGGAGTTCGTAATCCTCACACTTTGTTGTTTGTCGTGGTTTGCATTATTCAAAATATTGTCACCTTAGCTATGCTTATGAGTCAAAATGTACGCGAGGTCATTTGTCATTTGTGAGAATCGAGGTCTTGAAAAACACAAAACAAGCAAACTGTAAAACAAGAGTGGATTTCCCCTTCCGCTGTGTTAAATAATATATAAAATGACTGCTTTATCTAGTCTGCAGGTGCGACAATACTATTACCACAATGCATTGCGAAATATGTTCTTTCACGGATTCTCGTGATCGCAGAGCGGATTAAAAAATGTGAGTCCCTCGAATTTGAAAATAGAGAAAAACCAAAACCACCATAAATTGAAGCGTTCTTATGACAATCATATTCATACAATCACATACACGCCACACACGCCACATGGAGAAAAACCAAAACCACCATAAATTGAAGCATTGTTTCCAGTGGTTAAAGTGGGGCGGTATGAGCCGGTATGCATACCGTTACTAAGAATACCAACGGTATGCCATATTGGCACTAATTTTGATCGGTTGTTGGCATATTAACTAATTTTGTTGAACGTTTTGTTGTATTTTGTATTTATATTTGCTCATCCAATGTTTATCTAAAGTAAATGTTGCAAATTTTGTTTTTTCCCCACAAAATAATGTTATTATAGCAAGAGTTCTCAACCCCACGACCCCTCTCCGTAGCCATTTAAACGTGTTCATGACAAAATACCTTAACAAAATACTTTGCGGGTCAAAACTGAGGGGCCACGTTTCCTAGCCCCCCCCCCCCCCCCCCATTTTGTCTGTACGTTTGTCATTACAGTGCTTTATATAAGCAAACTGTCTCAAACTAGCACTTTTTTGCAATTCCTCATCTTTCGAATATTCGTACCACAATACCAATCGAAATATCAAAATAAGACTTTACAGTTATTTAAAATAATATAATAGTATAATGAAAATATAGTTTTCATTTATTTTTAATTGTAAAGCAATATTCAAGAGATCGAGAATTGCAAAAAGTGCTACTAGTTTTAGGCAGTTTGCTTTATGTAAAGCACACTGTAGTAGTGGCGTACTCATTTGTTTGAGATTTTTCAAAGTCGAGGGACATACTTTTTTAATCCGATAGTAGATACGCTTCCTACCGGGAAAACTCGTCCCTAGCCAAGCCAAGGAGTACTGACGTACCTCGCTCGTCTTTGGCTTTGTGCGTATTGGACGACATTGCACTTGTTTGTAAACAAAGACCACTACAAGTACTCTTTGTAGCCGCCATGTTAGACCGTGACGTCATGATAATTCGTCCTTGAGATCAGTTCTGTAATTGACGTGTGACGTAATATTATTCCAGACGAGAGGAACGAGTATATGAACATTGAGAATGAAGAATTTTTACAAAAATCAGTACCCCAAGGCCGCTCTTAAAACTGGGAGAAATTACCGTATTTTTATCACATTTCAAGAACCCTACACAACATCGAAAAATTTAGAATTGATTAGGTACAAAATACCGTTTTGTGTTCAGTAGAGTTGTTATGTTTATTTGTCAATAATTTCATTCAACGATGGTTCCAAATAACAACTATATTGATTAAAACACAAGAAATGTATATGTCTTTTGTTGGTACTTGCGAACTAACGCTATAGGGGGGTAGGAGGTGGGAGGTTTTTTATAATTCACTTGGGCCTCAAGTCTACTTATAATATATAAATAAATATACAGTAATAAATGATATTTTAAATGTATAGACACACATTTCATTTTTGGAAAATATGAACAATGATTAGTTTAATTAAATAGTAAGTGAAATTAAAAAAAGTATAGTAGAACTTTATGTTATATTCATGTTTAAGATGAGTCAGTATGAAACAATGCAATACTCATAATAAGCATATTGACGTACTTCACCTCGTTTTTAGTATTTGAGTCGAAGACTTACTGCGTTATTTTAAATAATTGTATTTTAATTATAGTGTAATGTCCAACTACTTTTTATTCTAAGTTTGATATCATGTTTACTTTTGTCTAGGTTGTATACCCTGCCTCTGTGTTTGGGTTCGAGCATGTGAATCCTCCGCACAACTATAATCCAGGTGGCTACAAAGGAGTCAAGCCATCGGTGCAGGTAGGGTTACACCAATTAAGTTAAATTAAATTAAATTAATAAAAATAATAAATTAAAATTAAAATTAAAATAACCACAAACACGTGAAACAACATTTTAAAACCTATAATCCATTCTCATTATTGTTATTATTATTATTATTATTATTATTATTATTATTATTATTATTATTATTATTATTATTATTATTATTATTATTAATATTATTATTATTATTATTATTATTATTATTATTATTATTATTATTATTATTATTATTATTATAATTATTATTATTTTTATTATTATTATTATTATTATTATTATTAATAATTGTTTATTCTGTTCGCCACAAAACCACATAAGTAAAAAAAATTAAAAGTCTCTTGACAAGAAGCGGCGTCGACGCTAGCAAACATTATGCTAAAACACTAGGAAATCTTTTGCCGCGAAGAGCCTTCTAAACACTAAACACTACTAACACGTCATTTAAACTAAACTAGACAAACACGTCACACTCAAAAGTTTGCCACAGTATGTGCTTCTTGCACAGTGAAGGGAAGTGGCTTACTGGACAGTCTTTAAGGGTAGTCTGCAGGCTGTTCCATGGATGCACAACACGGAATGGGAAAGCACGCCGGCCGAGCACTCCATTTGCCGGAGGGGTTTGGGGTATTATAGTTTATCTTCATGACATTACAAAACGACATATGCGTGATTTATATCACTAAGATTAGCCTAAACTGAGACGTCTTAGCACTTAGACACCTCTGTGATTCTGGGCCCAGGACCCAGTATATAACGGAAACTAATTGTATTTTTTTTTATTTCAGAAATTGATGTCTTTATTTTTTGGATGCCCTGGGCTCGACCCAGGAGATGTCAACATCACGTGTAGCAACTCAAAGCTTGAAACAAGTCACGGCGCAGGTCTAGATTGCACTTCTAAACTACCGGTGAAATCTCAGGCTTTCTTCGTCAATTGCCCACCGGGCTTTGCTCTGGTTGAAGACTATCAGATAATAAATTGCAAGTTTCCAGGGAACTGGGATAATGACGTGTTCACTTGTGATGGTAAGAGATTTAGATATAATTATGTATGTAAAAAAAAAAAAAAAATAATAATAATAATAATAATAATAATAATAATAATAATAATAATAATAATAATAATAATAATAATAATAATAATAATAATAATAATAATAATAATAATAATAATAATAATCTCGCATTCCAAGCCCGACCGCGACTCGAGGCTCGGTATTCCTTATCGAAATATTTCATCTCTATTGTGTACATCAAAACAACTAACGTACCGGTAGTGAAAAGCTAATTTTTTATCGGTTTCAACTTAATTTATCCAATTTGGGGAAAAGCTCGAATTTTTTATGAATGTGGTTAATTCAAAAAACAACTTTGAATGAAAATTCGCGCTTTTCCCCAAATTGGTAACCCTGTTAACGAAGTATTTATTTATTGCATTCTTTCAACACAAATTGTTGGGTTGATTTACCTTGAGTTTTTTCATCATTCTACGGAGAAAACAATGGAGAAAACTGTAATAGGATAATACAGTGTTGTTGTAATTTAAAAAAAAGCAACGTATAAGAAAATTGTCCTAAATTTTTAATCTCAACTGAATAACCAATTCTATCAGTTTCTTTGTTACAATCATAATATAACAGTACTTTAAGTGCACATTCTTCAAGCTTTATTTTACTGCATATAACCTTTCGCTTTTAATATCGTTATCTCTCGTTTTCACGCACTGTATAAACCTACCCATCATCCGTTAGGCAAGCCAACCTTGATTTCACCTATATTAAAACACAAGTTATAGCTCAATGAATTTATTATTATTATTATTATTATTATTATTATTATTATTATTATAATTATAATTATTATTATTATTATTATTATTATTATTATTATTATTATTGTTATTATTATTATTATTATTATTATTATTTATTTGCAATAATTATATCATTACATAGTACATGATAGAACATTGCTCGTGGGAAAAATAGCAAGGCCCCTTACACAGAAGTGTTTTGCCACCATTATCGACTAAAAGCGGTACAATCAAGGGCCTTTGTACACATTTTGAAATATAATTATGAATTTGACATTTCTTTAATCCACATGTTTTAAATCTCTTTCAACTCGTCTTTGATCACGTTAACATATTGTTTAAAATAAATAATCCAATATGAGATGATAAGATCGCTGTAAGATTGAGGTAATATTTTCCAGTTGTGGAAACCACATCTACGAAGGCAACCACTAAGGCCCCTAACGTTACAACCACAACTAAACCAACTACCAAGGCTGGTAACACCACTACCACAAAGGCTGGTAATACCACTACCACAAAGGCTGGCATTACAACGACTACTGCCAAACCATCCAACGCAACTACTGCCTCAGCAACTACGTTAGCCGGTGTCACAACTACCTCTGCAGCTGCCACTACAACTGCTGGCGTTACAACTGCAGCTGCTGTTACGACTGTTTCTGGTGCTACGACTGCAGCTGCTGCCACGACTGTTGCTACGACTGCAGCTGCTGTTACCACTGTTGCTGGTGTTACAACTGCATCTGCTGTTACAACCACAGCTGCTGTTACAACCACAACAGCTGTTACAACTGCAGCTGCTGTTACTGATACAACTACCACAATCAGCACATCAGCTGCTACTACTGCAACAGTTGTAGGGTCTATAACAATAGCGTCGTTTACTGTAGCAAGTTTCACAACGGCTCCAGATCCAAACGGTGAGTTATGTCCAACAAACAAATTATTATCTAAATTGTTATGTACAAAATGCGTCAGATTCACCAATTTCTAACGATCTTAAAAATGCTGGCCTCACCAATTTATAGGTTGCACGTACGTCACATCTTTGCGCGTGGCGGCCACATTTGTGATCAAACTTTGACGTTGCCATGGAGAAACAGTTGAAGGCTTTTGTGGTAGAACACATATATTCTTAGTTCTAAAACTCAGCCGGTTTTTGGAATAAAATTTCAATGTGTGGTAATTTTATATTTTTGTAGTACTTATGTTTACATTTGAAATTCTAAATTACGCTCATTTATTGGTATTTGCAATGATCTTGGATTGGTTCTCATCAATTGTGTCACAATCATGGCCGCTGTGACGTCACGTGGGAACTATGAATTGCCAACTGGCATTGAAATGTAGTGTATGAGAAAACTGAAATGTTCTTTTGTGTGTTTTTGAAAGTCACCAGAAAAAAGATGTGTCGAAATGTTTTGCTAATTTTAGTGCGCTATAGTGCACGCGCGCTTAGTGCGTAGTACGTAGTGCGTAGCGCATAGTGCACAACAAATGTCCATAGCAGTAACGAATAATGAACGGTTTTTATGAACGTTTTCAGGGTACGCGTTGCCTTTTGAAGGACACATATACAAAGTGCACACTAGTTCTGACAAATGGGATGACGCTCAGAAAAAATGCCATGCGGAAAGCGGTTACTTGACTGTCATAAACACTCCGGCCGAATTGGCCCATCTAGTAAAAATCGGCAACAATGGGTCATTCCTGGTGGGATTGGAGCACAAACTGGTTCCACTATCCTTTGTGGCTAGTGATGGTAAGACAGAAATTCCGACAAACATAATGTTATTTTTATTTATTTTTATAAATTGCGTGTCATGCACGTGTACGTAAAAACTATTCTGAGATCACACTAATCGGTCTCGGATTGGACTCAGATTTTGATTTCTTGTAGCATTCTTGAGATATAACTAAAACATTATAATTGTCTGCGATTTTGAATTTTAGATTACCCTGGGTACGATTACAAAGTATAAAAAAATAATGTTTGTAAAGATTTATAAAAGCATAGAAAAATATTACAAATAATGAAATAAGTATTTCCTCACGCCTCGAAATTCACACAACATAAAATCAAGGCTACTTTCTATACAAAACTTTCAAACATATTTCACATTTTACTTGTTCTTATTTTACATCCTGTCCAGGGACTGCTATACCATATCGTGGTAGGCAGGTTGATCGCGAGAAAACTATGCCGGCGGAAGCGTAGGCTTCTGGTAGGGCCACCCTAACCGGACAGGTCGAGGAGGAGAAGCCAGACGAAATGTAGTCCACGTCCACCCCGGCCTCTCTCTGTTCCTCCCTTTTACGTCTTACTTTCCTTCAATCACCCCACAACGTCATATTATGAGATATAGTTGTCGAGTGCACCGTCACACAACAAATAATAAAAATAACAATACTACTAATAATTTTTTTTTTTTTTTTTTTATTATAACAGTTATCATATAAACAAAAGCACACAACATTTTAACATCTTTATAAAATCCACAAAGCCCTTAAAAGGGCTTATCTGTGGCATAAACAAGAAAAGTATACAACAAATGATTAAACCGTAATGGCAGATAACCAAAAAGTCAAATAATATACAAAAAAACAACTAAACGACAAAAAACTGAAAAAACAAACATATATAAAGAGAAAAAAAATGAGATGGGTACAATATAAATAAAAACACAGAATAAATTAGTTGGAACACGCAATACAAATACCCAATTACTCTAACGTTAAATTTAACAAAATCCACTCTTTTAATGCAAACTTAACTAAACTAAGGCTATTTAAATCACTTAAATTTGATGGCAACTTGTTGAATTCATAAGGGATTATAAATTTTAAAGTTCTCATTCCGTACTTGTTTATATAGGAGGGCAATAAGTATCTATTTCTATGACGGAGATTCACACTACTGATATCATTTATAACTTTATATTTATCATTGAAATAATAAGCAAGCAACAATCTAAAAGTAAGTAAAAACGAGATTGGGAGCACACCAGAAAGTTGATAACACTGTATAATAGAAAGGCTTTGATTGGGTGTTATAGATTTAACAATTCGATTCTGCAATGCCATTAGAGATTTTAAATGGCATTTTGATGCACGCCCCCATAAAAATAGACCATACAACAAAAGCGATTCTATTATTGCACAGTAAACTGTCTTCAAAATACTAAAGGGTAGCAGATATTTTAAATTAAAAAGTTGAAATGCTGCAGAACGCAACCTCCTACAGAGGCTTTCAATATGGAACTTCCAGGTGAAAAATTTATCGATCGTCAATCCTAAATAGACATATGTTTCAACAATTTCAATTTTTTCAAGGCAACCTATACAGTTTTGACCTTTTTGAAATCCGTGGAGGCAATCATATGAATGATACACGATATTAATAGGCACTAATTTAAATTTATTGTAGGGTGAACACAGATGCATAACTTTCGTTTTACTAGAATTAATGATCAAATTGAAATCGTGAGTCCAACAAAGGATGTTAATAAAATCTTGTTGTAATAACTGTTCTGCTACTTTAAACACCCTGTGCGCTATAACCAATACAGTGTCATCCGCGTACATGAAAATCTTACAATGGACAACACATTTAAACATATTATTAACGTATATTAAGTATAAGATTGGTCCCAAAATAGAGCCTTGCGGCACGCCCGAGATCACCCACTTCCGTTTACTGAATCTATCCCCAACTCTAACTAATACTTGCCGGTCTTCTAAATAGCTCATGAACCATTTTAAAAGTGGTCCTCTGATTCCACAGTTACGCAAGGCTGAAATTAATTTAGAATGATTTAACGTATCGAATGCCTTAGTGAAATCAATGAACAATACCATAACATGCATATTATCATCAAGCTTTGAATTTACATGATCAGAAAATTCAAGTAGCAGATCAGTAGTACTTCTCGCTTTTTGAAAACCAAATTGTAATGGGTTAATAATTCCATACTTAGATAGATATGCTGTTAATTTATCAGCAATGCAACGTTCCATTATCTTTTCAATCGTAGGCAGCAGAGCAATAGGTCTATAATTACTATAGTTAAAATGGTCCCCTTTTTTATAAACAGGCCGCACCACCGAGACTTTTAACTTAGATGGAATATTACCCGTTACAATAGAAAGGTTTACTAATTTTGTTATAACTGGGCTAATTGTATCATTTATAGCTTTAAGATCTTTAATTCTTATCCCATCCAATCCTGGTTGCTTATTTTCATCAAATTTACTAATGATATTGTAAACCTCCCTCACCGTGATCTCAGGCATGAACATTGACTGTGCCTCACATGCAGCAATATGAGGTGTAGATGTACACACGTCACAGTCATGTTGAATGGAACTTACTTCATTGACAAAAGTTTCAACGAAATTATTAACGATTATGTCCATATTTTCTTTAGTCCCAATGTATCTCTTAATCACCTCATCGACAGATTGTTTCTGCTTTTTACCAAGGATATTATTAATTGACTGCCACGTAGCCTTCATATCGCCTTTATCTCTTTCAAATACATTTCTATAATAATTGACTTTAGCTCTTTGGATCGATTTTGTTACGTAATTTCTAAAATTAACATAACTAATACGATAATGTTGTTTATAAGAAGCACGACAATTTTTCCACCTTTTAAACAATTCATCCCTTTCCTCAGTCAGCCTCTGAATCTCAGGAGTCATCCAACTTTTTAACTTCCTTTTTTTATGCCCTTTACCATTGCCCGATATTGTTGCTTGCTCATAGCACTCTGAGAAAAAAACAACTATTCTGTTATAAAGGATCTCACAATCGTTCACGTCAAGAAGATTTTGCCACTCACAACTTAATAATTTATTATATAAAATACGCTCATTTAAACAGGATTTACGGGTAGGTACCTCGTAATAATAATAATAATAATAACAATAATGATAATAATAAAAATTGTTAAAAATAATAATAATAATAATAATAATAATAATAATAATAATAATAATAATAATAATAATAATAATAATAATAATAATAATAATAATAATAATAATAATAATAATAATAATAATAATAATAATAATAATAATAATAATAATAATAATAATAATAATAATAATAATAATAATAATAATAATAATAATATTAATAATAATAATAATAATAATAATTCACATTTTCAACATCCCGTTCAAGTTATAATTTTATCTCAATAATAATAATAATAATAAAAATAATAATAATATTAATAATAATGATAATAATAACAATAATAATAATAATAATAATAATAATAATTGGAGTAATGGACGAAGAAGACATATACAAATATCTAGGATTTGCGCAGGCCAAACGAATTGATCATAAACTGATGAAAAGTAAACTTATTTCTGCATACAAGAAACGAATAGGATCCATTTTAAAAACACAACTAAATGGTAAAAACAAGATCAAAGCAATTAACACTTATGCAATACCGGTACTAACATATTCATTTGGAATTATTAAATGGACACAGACAGAACTTCATGCCCTAGAAATTCTCACCCGCACAACATTCACCAAATACAGAAGTCATCACCCTAAGTCAGCAATAGAACGAGTGACTCTACCTAGAGAAAAAGGGGGAAGAGGCTTGATTGATTTAAACATTTTATATTATAAACAAATTGAAATTCTAAGAAAGTACTTTTATACAAAATGCCCACATTCACAACTTCATAGAGCTATAGTATCGGCAGACAAGTCGCTTTCTCCCCTCAATTTAAATGACGGAAATTTAAACTTGCTTCAAAAACTTAATTCTGACACAGCAAAAGAGATCAGAATATCAGAAAAGACGTTACATAGCAGACATTATAAGGAACTTCTTAAGGATAGCGTCGATAGGGTAGCATCGAACAAATGGTTAACGTCCGGGGACATTTTCAGCGAAACAGAGGGATTTATGATCGCTATTCAAGATAAAGTAATCAAGAAAACAATTACAAAAAATACATACTGAAAGACGTCACAGTGGAAGATAAATGTAGAAAATGTAATATGAACGGCGAAACAATTGAACATATCGTATCTGGGTGCAAAATGCTTTGTCAAACAGATTATCTTCATAGGCATAACCAAGTTGCAAACATTGTACATCAAAAATTAGCCATGAAGTATAAACGTATAAACACAACCACTGCGTATTACAAATACAAGCCTGAAAAGGTATTAGATAGTAAAGACTACAAATTATCTTACGACCGGGCAGTTATAACAGACCAAACCATACATCACAATAGACCGGATATTATATTTATTGACAAGAAGAAACGAGAAACGATTTTAATTGATGTTGCCGTCCCTTTATGCCACAATGTAGAGACAACTTGGCGGGAAAAGATAAACAGATATAAGGAATTATCTATTGAAATAAAAAGGTTGTGGAAGCAGAATAATGTAACTGTTATACCATTAATTATATCAGCAAATGGCATTATTCCACGTAAACTCCATGACAGTATCAAACTTATTGGTCTCCAACCGAACATATACATCGAGATGCAAAAAGCAATTATTTTGAACACGTGTAGGATAGTGCGAAAATTTTTGAACTAAGAAGAATGAAGACTTCAAGACGTTATCCATCCCGATGGTGGTTTTCGTGGTTTCCACCGTACAAAGAGCGAATGCTGGGATGAGTACAAATCGGCCACGACCGTACATAGCATCCATAGTTCGGTTTTGAAAAAATAATGTGGACAATGATATATTAAGTAGTTCTAAGTAGATTTTAATAAGGTAAACACATGGAAATACTTGACATTTGTGTCCGTACAACATGTTTATGCCGGTTTTGACCGAGTTTGTATGTATTGCAACAATAAAATAATAATAATAATAATACTAATAGTAATAGTAATAATAATAATAATAATGGTAATAATCATCATCATCTGTTGCCACGTCCAACTCTGCGTTGGGTAAGGGACAGGATAAGGAATGACGACATAAGAAACCAACTAGGCGTAAGGAATTTATTGGAGCGTATTAGAGAGAGAAGACTGAAATGGTTCGGACATGTCAAGAGGATGGAAAGAGAAAGATTGCCGAGGAGAATGCTAGAACTGGAGATTCCAGGTAGAAGAACGAGAGGAAGACCACGACAAAGCACGACAAAGTGAGGAAGGATGTGGAAATGCGAGGAGGGGACTGGAATGTAGTTGAGGGGGAAGAGTGGTGGCAGGGTAGAAGAATATGGAGAGGCTTATCTTCAATGCCGACCCAACGCAATAATGATAATAATAATAATAATAATAATAATAATAATAATAATAATAATAATAATAATAATAAAAATAGTTAAAATAATAATGATATAATAATAATAATAATAATAATAATAATAATAAAAATAATAATAATAATAATAATAATAATAATAATAATAATAATAATAACAATAATAATAATAATAATAATAATAATAATAATAATAATAATAATAATAATAATGATAATAATTATTATTATAATAATAATAATAATAATAATAATAATAATAATAATAATAATAATAATAATAATAATAATAATAATAATAATAATAATAATAATAATAATAATAATAATAAATAGTTTTACATGGGCATGTTCTTGTGTTACAGGGAGCGTTAAGCAGGATATCAGTACCTTGTGGGCACCGGGTCAACCCGACAACGGCGGCGGGAAAGAGAGATGCGTCCACTATGTCATCTATAAGCCATACAACTTTCTTGGCCTAAATGACTATGAATGCGATAAGTCAGACACTGATCAGTTTATTTGTGAGAAAAGTCATCTGTAAAGTACTAGATATAACTTACATTCATAACTAATCTTTAGTATCAACTAGTGCATCATGCTCTAGCAGAATATAGAGGATACTAGAAGTAAGTTAATACATGGTTTGCATCTAGATGTTTCTTTTAGCCCAAGTCAAAATGACTACATAATACAACAACCAAGCACAAGTTTTATGACATGCGGATACCTCACCTAAGCTTGATTTTTAATGGTTGCTTCCTATACATGGATATAATAGGTAAATAAATAAATTTAAAATTGTTCGTAATCAGGATTTTAAAATGTTTACGATTTTAATAAATGCACATTACAACATAATTATTGTTTATTTGTTTTAATTAAGAAGTAATAATTGTAAAAAATGTATTTTTTTATTATTGACTTGCGACTTTTTTTGAAAATGTAACTAGAAATAAGTACGACAGTCAAAATAGACAAAGTGTAAACAACTAACATGGTAGTATAATAAGAACTAAATGAAGTTTCAAGTATTGTTGTCAGTACGGTATTGTTATTTTTATTGTAATTATTACGGAATCACCAATAAATTTTCCTCCTAAGCACGTGTGTGTAACCACGCGTAAGGTATGTTATTTGTGAAGGTCCTTCATCTTACTCTTCCGCTCCTCATCTTCTCAAATATCAACAGTATCTATATCATTACTAATTATAGATTATATAGCCTACGTAAAGTAACAACAATAATGATTTCAATATTTGGAATAAATCTTAATTCAATTTTTAGTCGTTATACAGAACCTTATCTATTACACCTTTTCAATTGTATGTTAATCGTTCTATTGTTTATGAAACCATAATTACGCATGGTTTTTAATATTAAATAGTGAAACTAGAACCTTTTTCTTAAGGCTTTGTGTCGTTCAATCTTTCACAAACCTTGACTTTTAGGGTTTAAAACTCCACTGCACTATATTGCTATTAAATTATCGCAAGCAAACAAACATGATGTTCTTCCCTAGATAACGTTATACATTGTTCACACTAGGTTCACTAACAGCAGTTAGGCTAACTGCGTTACGTTCACATTACGTTCTTAACTTCTGTTAGTACCCTGATTTCTGTTAGTGGCCGTAGTGGAACAAGGTATTATCCTTCATTTTATCGATGTCGCTTATACGGTGACATTATTTATTTTTCTCCGCTCTTCTCTATGTTTCGTAGAATGATCATAGTTGTCCCGCTCTTTAGCTGAGCACACTTTATGATCATCTTACGACAAGCTAAAGTAGATGGCAAATTGTTTACATTATTGTTTATTATATGAATAGCTCAAGTCAATAACTGACCAAGTCACAAATACCACATTTTGAGAAAACTAAAAAAAACCACACTGTGCAGCCAATTTATGGACTAAACTTTTGATTTTTTTTAAACATATACCTCTAAGTGTACCCAACACCACGACATTGCTGTTTTTTTTCTGGTAGGCTTACTTTTTTTTATTTTTGAATTATAGTTTTTTGTACTTGGTCAGTTATTGACTTGAGGTTCTCACTTGGGCATTTCTTGGGTTAACTTCTTGAAAATTGTAATTTTTTTGTTAATCAATATTGTGGTTGCATGATAGCTATCTACATCAAACTTAAAATTTACCCCCCCCCCCCCCCCCGATTCATGGGGATGAATCGAAAGACAACAAAATATTTGTTAATGCTTTTGAAAATATAATTTGTTCATATTTAATGTGATAATATGTCGTATTTAGTAGTCAAAGAATCAGGGATTAATATTTAAATTAGTTCACAAACCAAGCTCATTAGAAAGTGATTTAGTTTATTACATACGTAAAGTATCTGCTATTTGTATGTTGCACTTAAAATGAAGAAAACAGGCTACATAGACAAAGAAAATACTATCATTACTAGCCTCGGTTTGTAAGTAAACATTTGTAGCTACAGTATTACATTGTTGAAGAAACAATAGTGAAGCAAGAACGTCTAGGCCTACATTCATCAGTTTAAAGATCATCATTATCTTCTGCAGGTTCCTCAGCTGTAGAATTTACAGCATTGTAGAATTCTATTTCATTAGGATTGAGATATTTATAGTTTTTTTAATATCTCTAGAATCTGAGTCAGAATCTGTCGAATCACTCATTGTTAACAGCAAGTTGCAGCCACAGGTGACAGCTAAATGATTTTAACACGGATACCATCCACGTAGCAAGAAACATTTGACAACAGTCCGGGTATTCAGACACGATCGCCAAGCTCAAGGCAAGAAATGACCAAGTGACATCTACTTGGTCTGTTATTGACTTGAGAGAGATTTTCAAGGCCTTGTAAAATATGGACTGGGTCTCACACTTGGGTGTTTCTTGCATTAATATGATGCGCCTATGTATGTACAATAACTTGGCGGGCTTAACTCAGTTTGTCAAAAAATGTCACTTAGGCACTTATTGACTTGAGCTATTCATATCGATACATGTCCATGCCCTATAATTTCGAGATTTTGTGAAACTATAACCTTTGCCTTAAAATGATGACTATTATCAGAATCCATGTTTTAAAAATTAAGCTCCATAGCAAATTAAAACTCATAATAAGGATGGATAAACCTAAAGTTTGTTATATCTTTATAACAACTTTTAAAATCGAAATTGAGGAAAGATAAAATCGGAGACTCCAATTTAGGTGCAAGGCGGGATATGCCGCTCTCCACTGAGGCAGAATAAGTGGGGTCCGGTGGGTAGACACCCCTCATATTATATCCACCTGCGTGCTACAGGGTTGCCACGTTTCTATGCATTCAGTGCAATGGCGGTCATTCGTACATTCTCGATCGGCTCCCGGCGTATGATCAGCCATTGTTGTATAGATCTTGCAATGCAGGAAATGTCTGTGGTTCTCTATTGAAATGTATGGTTGATTAGTTTTCTGAGGAGTTAACGCGCGTGTAAGTGCTGCTCTTTGGTAAAATTAGTATCCTTTGAAGATTAGATCTTGCACCAAAATTAAAGTCTCCGATTTTACACTAAAGCTATATATTATCTGTAGACCTTGCATGGTATTATCTGTCTTCTGTATCTTCCCACATATTTTGAGAGTGGTTTTAAAGGTTCGAACAGAAAACTTTAAATTCTTCCAATCTTCTGCCCGACAAATACTCGTAGAGTTCCATTCTTATGGCATCATTTAGTTCTGTATTTGAACGGCCGAGGTGAAACTTCCAAGTCGTAGGTCACATATTATTGTGTCCGTGATCATGACGGACAGTATTGTTTGTACATCATTGTTTATTCAGCACTATTGTATAGCATTGTTTAATATTGTATAGCAAGTGTTGTGTTGTAGGGGTGGCGTGGTTCAGACTCACTTCCGGTTTATTTTCTTCCGGTTCATGTACTCTGGCATTGAAGCTACCGAAGCTACGAGCAATGCAGATATATGATTCTTGTTTTGTACAAGGTTATTGTGAAGGACATTCATCAATTGATGAGTTGGTCTCATAGGAGGTGGACATAGTCCATAAACCGGAAATAATGAGGATGCAGATAATGTTTTCTCTCTTATGCGAATATACTTTCATTATCCATCAATCAACCTTGCACTTCAGAGCGGGCGGGAGTATAACAAAGCCTGAAAATTCGTGTTTAAAAAATAAAATAAAAATAGAAGTGGTGGATGGATACCCCGGCCACATAGATATTATCAACAGATAACGGCAAATAAATATATTATTCAAAATTTATTACATTTTGATTAATTCTGATAACTGAAATATTATTTTATTATCGGATTTTCCAAGTTACATGTTTGAAAAGCAGACTGCAGAATACACTCTGAATTCATAACAATGATACATTTATTCAGTTTGATGTACTTTGTCTGTGTGGCTCAGGGCCAAAATTAACGATTAACTATCTGTTTTAATTCCCATAAGAACAAAAATTGTTGTGCACCTTCAGATTTTCTAATGTTTGATTTTTGATTTACAATAGACCTAAGCAATTAACAAATTACGGTTCTGATGGAAGAAATAATTTTATAGGTCTTTTAGAATTTATATCGGATTTCTTTTTAAATTAAAATAATTTTTAATAATTTATTCATCTTCTTTTTTAATCGGAAAACATTTTACAACAGGAGTTTCAGACCATTTCTGTCGTTGATTCCATAAGTAGCAGCAACCACTGGATTATTATCTGGAAGAGTTATAGAGAGGCACATTCTATCACATAAGCTAATACTGTCGTGCATCCTGCTTGATATAGATTACAGTATTCTGCTGTTTATGCAGGGAAAGCGCCCCACGCTTTTTATATTCCGAGTGAGGCAAAATTTACCATACAAATATCCCATACTGCTGGTACTGTGCCTTCATTATAATGATCAATTTATTTCAAAATGCTAATTGTGTTATACACTGTGTAATAATCTTTAAATGTTTTTGTAAATTTAGATAGTTCAAAACTTTGCTAGATGTAGACCTAGTGGTTTTGCCAGGGGTTCTTCAGCCACCCACGTACTCGGCGCCTCTGAGTGGGGTGGTCACTGGTTAGAGAGTAGAGTGGGGGTTAATTGCCCCCTTTCCCCTCTCCCCCCGTTGCTACGCGCCTGGCCACCATTATTTTTACGAATACACTACTTAAAAACTTGTGAATATTAACTTTACTTCATATTTGAGTCTAATATACAGTTTATTGTGGGAAATAAAAATATCAATCAATCAATCAAATGCTTACACTGTAGGCCTACACCCCCAGACTTCCCTTACACCGGAACGTACATGTGGGGTCACCCCCTACTGCCGAGGAGAGATAGATAGATGGACAGATAATGGTCTTTATTGAAGGCGGGATTAATGCCAGCAAGGCCTTATCTTCCATCCAACCTTTTAACAAATAATACATTTTGATACAGACAATACACAATAGACAGAAGTACAATATTATTAATAATATAAGGATTAGTGATGAGAGAGAGAGGGAGAGAGAGAGAGAGGAGAGAGAGAGAGAGAGAGAGAGAGAGAGAGAGAGAGAGAGGAGTGACAAAGCGAGGACACCTAACCATTACTCAGAGTCAACAGTGACTCAGGCAGGTCGGAGTTGAAAACACGTCTAATCCTTATCGCGTACCTGGATGAGTTCAAGGTTTATCGAAGCACTTGCGACAACATTGCATAGACTAGAACTGGATTGTCTGATGGAAGTGAATTATAGTGTAGACGGGGCTCAAACAATACTAGGCCTATGCCCGAGATGCCCGGGGCAGGTCAAAATAGTGGTCGGACAAGTAAAATAAATTACAAAAGGTGTTTTTCTTGTAGAAAATTTACAATTTGTATGTAGGCCATACTTTGCCGTGTCCTTGCCGCCTATAATTCTTATCCTTTGTCCCACGGTCGCTTTCCGATGCCCTAAGTGTAATTAAATGGTACATTATAGGCTATACTAATGAATTTAGTATATTGGAGTTGGAGAGGATAGGGGGGAAACGGAAAAATATAATAACCAATTTTATGTAACGCCAACAATTAAAAAAATTTGGTCTGGACTGTACCACAATGTAAAACAAATTGGGCATGTAATTTTTACATCTGAGCATGATATATTTTATACAGTTTTTGGGCCCTGGTGTATGATCTCACTAGAATTAGTTGGTCGGTAATTTGATACACTGTGTTACATCTAAGTGTACATCTGTGTATCGTATCTATGATCTAAGAATCTTAAATTCAGTATCTAAGAATCAGTATCTATAAGAATCAGTATCTAATCAGTATCTAAGAATCAGTATCTAAGAATCAGTATCTAAGAATCAGTATCTAAGAATCAGTATCTAAGAATCAGTATCTAAGAATCAGTATCTAAGAATCAGTAGGTATCTAAGAATGAGTATCTAATAATCAGTATCTAAGAATCAGTATCTAAGAATCAGTATCTAAGACAGAATCTAAGAATCAGTATCTAAGAATCAGGATCTAAGAATCAGTATCCAAGAATCAGTATCTAATCAGTATCTAGGAATGTATCTAATAATCAGTATCTAAGAATCAGGATCTAAGAATCAGTATCTAAGAATCAGTATCTAAGAATCAGTATCTAAGAATGAGTGGGAGGGACGGGAGAAGAGGAACCGACAGGAACATAATCGTTTAGCTTAAGTGTTATCGATCCATCATCATCGCTAATCATTGCTTCATACTTCTACATCCCCCCCCCAAACATTCTCCGCGACATCGCAACGAGTTCGCCTACATCGCCACCTACCCCACTGGAACCATTGCTGACGACGCGCTGCAGGAATTTGGAGGATGAGTAGTACAAACACAATACTTTTATTTATTTGTTTGGCTAGCTTCGTTCACCTATTTTACACTGGGTCTTACACTGGCCAGTGTAGCAAAGCGTCTTACACTGGGTCTTACACTGGCCAGTGTAGCAAAGCGTCTTACACGAGCTAAATAGCTAGTGTGAAAATCTCATGCACTGGCTACACTAGTGTAATTTTTAACTACAGGCGAACGTCATACAAATACACTGAGTACTGAGTACTGACACTGACTTACACTAGTGTAAATTGTGTAGAACAAGTGAACGAAGCTACCATTGAACTGTTAAATACGGAAGTGAATAGGCCCGAAAATTGCAGGTAGTTTGTAAATGTGTTTTAATTTATGAATTATTTATTTATTTATTTATTCAAGAATGTTATATTTATACTCAGACAAATGCTAAATATTAACTACCACGATATAATAATGTATTAGACATAAAACTAGAGACTTGATCAACATTATTGATCTGTGTACAATACGCTGGACTCGCTCGCTACGACATGACGAGGTATGTTGACGGTCGGTGAGTAATCAGGCAGTGATAACAGTATGCAGGGCTTGGATCGCATGACTTTTGTGTTGCTTTACAAAGTTGTTGGCGTAGCAACTGGTGGAGGGCATTATTTATTTGTATTTTATTTATTATACTTGTGGTAACTTGTACAGAAAGTGCATAATAGTATATATATATATATAATATAATTATATATTTTGTTGCTATGGTCGTAAATGGACAAACACCTCGTTCACCACTGGAGTAGCGCTCATAGTACGAGAAGGGGGCGGTTGTTTGGTGCCCCCCCCCCCCCCCCGAAAATCAAGATTAATGTATGAAGATTGTCTAATAAGTAGCATAAAGAATAAATTGGGTAATATTATATCCATCAGAAGATTCCAGAGTATTCCTAGTGGCAATAAAAGGCCCTTCTGAATGCAAAGATGATCGCTCTAAACTCTAACGCCATGTAAGGTACGGGACTCTTGTGAAGACGATCTAGCAAACATTTCCGCCCTTGGCGACTGACTCCATCCCCTCACCCGACAAAGCTCCCCGAGAATCTGATTCTGGGTGCCCTACTGGAGCAATCAGGTGACTGTATATCCCTTAGAACAATATTATTTTTACAAATAATTATTACAACAATTAATAATGAATC
Organism: Isoperla grammatica; assembly: GCA_945910005.1. Lineage (NCBI taxonomy): Eukaryota > Metazoa > Arthropoda > Insecta > Plecoptera > Perlodidae > Isoperla > Isoperla grammatica. The sequence goes on from OX246741.1 coordinate 9,475,087, forward strand.
GTCATTAATTAAATAGTAACTCGCAATGTAGCACAGTAAATGTAACACAGTAACAGTGTTATAGTCAGTGTAGGCAAAGTTAAAAATACTATGCCCGAGATGCCCGATGCAGGTCAAAAAAGTGGCTGGGCAAGTAAAAAAACAAGTATGATTTATATAAAGGCTGGTCCACACAGATTTTTAAGACATACGATTTAAGGTTTAACGCGTAGTTGTAAAGTTGGATCATAGGAAACACGTACTGGCGTTCACACAAAGTTTTAGTTTTAAGACGTTGTTTTCATTGTTGTTTTTAAAACAACCTCTTAAAACCTTATGCATTATGTCTTAAAAATCTGTGTGGACCAGCCTTTAAGTAAGTAGTGGTAATCAATTATCAAAAAGTGTAACATTGTTTATCTAGGAATCAGTGGAAGGGAGAGGAGAAGAGGAACCAATAGAGATATCATTGTTTAGCTACAGTGTGCGATGATTGATCCATCGTCATCACCAATCATACGTCTACATCCATCCCCCCCCCCCCCCCCCTGGAACCCTTGTTGACGACGCGCTGCAGGATTTTAGAGGATAAGTACAAACATACTATACGATTGTTTTATTTGATTAGCTTAGACTGAGTCTTACACTGGCCAGTGTACAGCAAAGCGTCTTACACTGAGTTTTACACTGGCCAGTGTACAGCAAAGCGTCTTACACTGGGTCTTACACTGAGTCTTACACTGGCCAGTGTATAGCAAAGCGTCTTACACTGAGTCTTACACTGAGTCTTACACTGGCCAGTGTACAGCAAAGCGTCTTACACTGGGTCTTACACTGAGTCTTACACTGGCCAGTGTATAGCAAAGCGTCTTACACTGAGTCTTACACTGGCCAGTGTACAGCAAAGCGTCTTACACTGAGTCTTACACTGGCCAGTGTACAGCAAAGCGTCTTGCACTGAGTCTTACACTGGCCAGTGTACAGCAAAGCGTCTTACACTGAGTCTTACACTGGCCAGTGTACAGCAAAGCGTCTTACACTGAGTCTTACACTGGCCAGTGTACAGCAAAGCGGCTTACACTGAGTCTTACACTGGCCAGTGTATAGCAAAGCGTCTTGCACTGAGACTTACACTGGCCAGTGTACAGCAAAGCGTCTTGCACTGGGTCTTACACTGGCCAGTGTACAGCAAAGCGTCTTACACTGAGTCTTACACTGGCCAGTGTATAGCAAAGCGTCTTGCACTGAGACTTACACTGGCCAGTGTACAGCAAAGCGTCTTACACTGAGTCTTACACTGGCCAGTGTATAGCAAAGCGTCTTACACTGAGTCTTACACTGGCCAGTGTACAGCAAAGCGTCTTACACTGAGTCTTACACTGGCCAGTGTACAGCAAAGCGTCTTACACTGAGTCTTACACTGAGTCTTACACTGGCCAGTGTACAGCAAAGCGTCTTACACGAGCTAAATAGCTAGTTTTAAAAAGTCCTGCACACTGGCTACACTGCACACACTACAAACACAGGCAAACGCCATAAAAATATTACATTGACTTTCACGGGTACATAAGAACGACTAAGTATACTGACGCTTACTTACACTAGTGTAAAGTTTAGGACAGGAGAACCAAGCTACTAATGAGCTGTTAAATACAGCCATGGGACTGAACAGGTCCGAAAATTGCAGCTAATTTTTTAAAGTTAATCATCAATTAATTAATTATTTAATTAATTAAAGAACATTATATATACTCTCATACAAAAGAACTTCACTAAATATTAACTATACCACGATATAATAATGTATTTGACATAAAACTAGGGACTTGATCAAGTAATTGTAGCATTGTTGATTGATCTGTGTACAATACGCTGGACTCGCTCGCTACATGACGAGGTATGTTGACGGTCGGTGAGTAATCAGGCAGTGATAACAGTATGCAGGACTATAGGATCGCATGACTTTTGTTTTGATTTACAAAGTTGTTGGCTTAGCAAGCTGATCTATCTGGTGAAGGATATTATTTGTTAGTACGTGTATTTAATTTATTATAACCTGTGGTACTTGTATAGAAAGTGCATAATATAATATATTGTTTAGTTGCTATTGTTGTAAATGGACTAGCATCTCGTTTAGCACTGGCGTAGCGCTCACAGTGCGTGGGGGGGGGGGGGGGGCGGTATAATGGTGCCCCCCTCCCGAAAATCAAGATTAATGTATGACAATTGTTAAGTAACCAATAGCATAAAGAGTAGATTGTGTTTAATATTATATCCATCAGTCAGAAGATTCCAGAGTGTTCTTATATTAAATGATGGACAACAAAATGCCCTTCAGAATGCAAAGATAATTGCTAAAGTCATATCTCGGACTCTAGTGAAGAGAATTTTGCAAACATTACCTCCTTTGGCGAAGGGGTGTTCCTCCGCACCTTTTATTAAAATAGCAATCCGTTAAATGTAAATTCACCCGACAAAGCCCCCCAGGATCTAATTCTGGGTGCTCTACTGGAGCAAGTAGGTCACTGTATATCCGTTGAGTGTATATTACACTCAACACTGTAACGATCTGTTTTAAATACGATTAATAATTACAATTATTAACAAGGCATATCCAAGTGATATTGTATAGTTTCAAACTCGTATCGTAAACGTCAGCACACGAAAAGCCGCTAAAATACGCTGGATAGATTTTTAAAATGTTAGTTTTGTGTATATTAAAGTGACAGGTTACGTAAATTAGTGATGCACATTCGGTACCAAAAGTATAGTCAACGTAGCCTAATAGGATTTGAGTTAGGCAGTTCACAATATACTTCCCAAGGGCGCCGCTCCCAAACACCGAGCTCACGTCACGTCATAGAATATTCTATCACAATCTTCATTCTTCAATCATCCCTTTACTCATTCTTCACTGTCTTGTTCACTTCTTCAAGTCTTCCCTTTCTCTTCCTTCGCGCCATGTTTCTTATGGCGCTGTTCACAACTAAATAGTAATGTCGTTATGGGAAAATGAACATTTGCGATTACGATTACAATGCATCCGACAATTTATTGTAATAAGAGCTTTACAATCATTACATTACGATTTAGTTGTGAACAACGCCATAAGAACCATGTCAGTGAACTGTCACCATTTCCAAATTGTTTTTGCGATCCCGATACCGACAATAGGGGGTTAATGGGAACAGTGGCGTATCCGGGAATTCACAATGGGGGCGATAGAATATTCCAAGCAGGTCGTAGGGGTCTGGGGCGTAGGGCCGCCGATTTTTTTGTTCATATATTATGACGTTTGTACGCCTGTATACACGTTTCAGAATCGGACAATAAAAATAAACACAGTTAGTATTACTTTTAAATAGTTAATACTAGGAAAACTCTGTGTGACGCATTAATGAATCAATAGTTTCCTCCTCTCTTCTCCTTTCCTTCTTCTCTCAGTGCATTTTTCTTTTTAGCATGGGGGCTTGAACCCCATAATCCCCCCCCCCCCCCCCCTTGAATGGAAAAATGTACGATTACGATCACGATGAAAACAACATATTGACAGGAGTAGACTACGTCTTGATCCCACTCGCCGTCTCGATTAGCTTCGTAGCATGAGGTGGGACTAACGAAAAATAATCAATAATACCTCGTTCTTATCTCGTGATAGTGGTAGTTCAGTTCTCGAATCATCTATAGCAACACAGGGCCTACAGTCAGTCGGCTGGTGATGACGCGATGCGAGGCTAGTTTGATCGCCCCTCCGCGATCTCTCATTTGCTGCGCAGAGTTCGTGGAGTCAACACATCAGCAGGTAGGCCTCGGCTTTACATACCATTAGTGTCTGCTTTGATATCGCCCATTGTGTTTTATTTTTCGTTGTTTCTGTGTAATCTTGCCCAATTCATTCAATATTATTGTTTTTTTGGAACTATTCACGGTTTTAAAATTTCTACTGAATATTTTACGAAATATGGTAAATTAATAAAAATATATTTAGATTAACTCTATCGAGCTTCGTTTCGTTGTCCGTTGGCATTATGTAGAATCTTGAAATCTGTCCCCATCCTCTCGGCATTATTGCTTTTCTTTCATTTTGTGGCGCTGTTAGCTTTGCATTATTGTTATATTCAGTTATCCGCGATAAAACCATCATATTATTCATTCTTGACTTTTTTTTCAAATGCGAATGTTCTAGACTAGATGGTATTTGAAATAACATGTGCAACTTTGAACCCATCTCCATCCTCTCGGTATTACTTTTCTTTCTTTTTGTGACGCGATTGGCTTATTATTGTTATATTCAGTTATCCTCGATAAAACAATAATTATTGAATCTTGTAGAAGGTTCCCCGTCATCTTCACCAGGATTAGACTACGTGCATGTATGGGGGCTATTTCTCCTTCAACTTCCCAATTCTCGTCTCGATAAATCTCTCTGCAAGAATATGTGAAACCATGGGCCATGCTACTACTTTCCTCTCAGTGATCGCGTGATTAATGAATGTTGTTTCTATTGTTGCAGCCGTTCTGGGTTAGAGGTGACTCGTCTAGCTGTCTCGTCGTCGTCGGAGGTGCCGGCCGGAGTCCACATCCCCCCCACGGATACCCACGCCGATGACGTCACACATCATGGTAAGCTTGCACACTTGCACAATATTGGATGCAATTATTTTATTTTTTAGATTACATTTTTACGTTTACATTAAAATTCCCTTATAATTGTTGGTTTTTAGAGTATTTTTAGATTAATTTTAATGTGTCTAGTTCTCAAATTTTGGTTTAGTATTTCGTCTCGATTAGCCTCGTTGCAAAAATATGGGACGTTAAATCCCAAATGTCAGTTGGTTTAGTATTGCTGGTCATGGATATTTTACACACTCATCTGAGCGTTTGTTGAAAAAGTGCTTTAAAACGGTAAAATTAACACATTTACAATGCATTATTGTGAAATGAGTAAATAATAAACGTCATTTGTAAAATGTTTAGTAGATTTCTAATACTATCTTTGTTTTGTTTTTGTTTTTAGGAATCGTAGAACTGCTCCAGTCGAGAGCTACGCAACCCATCGTCCGGACTAGCGTAGTCTTCTGCACCTGCCTGCCGTACTACCAGCTCAACCCACATCGCGGACATCCAGCTTACCTCGAGAACTTCTACGCTGTCACATGCGGCACTTCAAGATTTCCATTTCGGTGAGTTAAAACTATAACCATTTGTAGCCGTGTAATGAAACTTTTTACTACATATTCCAAAATAAACTCGTAAAATTAAGAGTAAATATAGCAACTTTGCTAAATAAATAAATAAATAAAGATTTCATCAGTTTAAAATCTTATCTTATCTATATCTAGACTACATAGGCATCACAGTCAATATAACTGCCTGTATCAGTATTGCACTGTTAAATAAATCAATATTAAATAACATTCAAACAAGAGTAAATAGATTTATATGTTCATAGGCTTAGTTTTGTTGTGAATATGACTGACGTTAAACCTTTAATTCCAGATGAGATGGACTGCGCTGGTGAACGGCTGCCTGGCTTCAAGAAGAGACGTCTGGACTCTTCACTGGTTCGACATCGCAGACATCCAGCTTACCTCGAGAACTTTTACGCAGTCACATGCGGCACTTCAAGATTTCCATTTCGGTGAGTGTAAACTATAACTATATGTAACCGTTTAATTTAACTTTTACTATGTATCCAAAATTAAACTCATAAAATTATAGTAAAATCAATGATTTTGTTTGAAGCTATATGTGTCGGAAACTAGTTTGCCTTGACAAATTCAAGGTATAAATTATCACAAACATTGAAATCATTAGTCCATTTTTGTTAGATTGGCTTCAGTGAATGTTACTTTAATCAAAGCCAAATCTTTGTGGTACAGTACTTCGCTACATCCTAATTATTGTTATTTATTTGTTTTTCATTTATTTCTAATTTAAAATTTCTCAAAATAAATAAAATGCAGCTTGGATTGATTGTACAGGGTACTGTTAAAAGTCATAAGACTAGACATTACAAAGATCAGTAAAAATCATTGACTCTGTACTAAGTATGTATAAGGTGAACTTTGTAATGTATGTACTTAAATAGCAACTTTGCTAAATAAATTATGGTTTCATCACTTTTTAATCTAATCTTATCTTTATCTAAACTACATAATATAGGCATCATGGTCAATATAATTACCTTAATCAGTACTGCATTGTTAAACAAATAAAAAGTAAATAACATTCAAATTAGAGTAAATAGATTTATATGTTCATAGGCTTAGTTTCGTTGTAATATGACTGACGTTTAAACCTTTGTTTCCAGATGAGATGGACTGCGCTGGTGAACGGCTGCCTGGCTTCAAGAAGAGACGTCTGGACTCTCACTGGATCGGCATTGCAGACATCCAGCTTACCTCGAGACTTCTACGCAGTCACATGCGGCACTTCAAGATTTCCATTTCGGTGAGTTTAAATTATAACTATATGTAAACGTATAATGAAACTTATACTATATAAACAAAAATTAAACTCGTAAAATCTTATTTGTATCCAAACTGGCTACATAGGCATCACAGTCAATATAATTGCCTATATCAGTAATGCATTGTTAAATAAATAAATAGAAAATCGATTTATATGTTCATAGGCTTAGTTTCGTTGTGAATATTACTGATGTTAGGCCTTTGTTTCCAGATGAGATGGACTGCGCTGGTGAACGGCAGCCTGGCTGCAAGAAGAGACGTCTACACTGGATCGGCATCACAGACATCCAGCTTACCTCGAGACTACCTTGAAGAGTCGGGATCCAAACTATTCGGTGAGTCAAAATTACTTCCAGAGTAAAGCCGTATTTTACATCCACTCAACGTTCGTAAATTAAAGTACACACATTTCATGAATTTGGCCAATTTAGATGAAAGTCCAGAACAAATTCATTTACGAAAGTATTAATCTTATTGAACCACTTGGACTATATCTGGCAGTGGGAGTTTTTGTGTGCTTGCGCCATTTCACCAACTTCATAAAAACCGAGAAAACGTCGAATTGCTTAAAAACTTTCACCATTGCTTTGCTTGGCGTACGTAGCGTTAGCCTAATTTCAATATAGACGAAGCCGTTGATTTTTACACGCTCACCTTGTGGGCGAGCGTGACGTTATTTGATTTACGGACTTTGAGGGGATGTAACGCGGCAAAAGGCCAGCCATAAGTTGAAAGCAGTGTAGCACAGTTACTATGCAGCTACCTAGGGAATCGTTTTTGATCAGATTCCACTTAAAACGCTCAAATAAAGTTGTGCAGAGCATTTCTTATCATGTATTTACTGTGGAAAATACATAAAGAAAAACTGAAATTCATAACATCTTAGGAGAAGGCCTCTGCATGCCAGGGTGACTCACCTAAAGTACTGTGCTGCATTTGATTTGCGATATCTAAAGTTAACCATTTCACATTTATTTTATTTGGGAATTTATTAGGAAACGAAATAAATAGCTCAATTTTCCTGTAGGTTTGCTATCTGCTTTCATTTCAATTCATGTAGGAGATTCAGGGTTCAATATCAGGATATTGAGTCCTAAAATACTACATCTACCAATAAAATATTAATGTTATAGGGAACTTTACTAGTATCGAGTTTGCAACAAGGCAATAAGTAATTATTGTATGTTCAGTAATGTCTTCCACTAAAAATGTACTTTTTTAACACTACATTGTTGGAGGTGAAGAAATTAAATATTAATAAGATGAAATACAATCCGGGTATTGATTTCTTTATACGTCCATTTCAACTGGTATTAGCCATCGGTAGGAGTAATAAAGCTTTGACCATGATGGAATAGATGCATCTTAATTGCATTGTTTAGACTGTGGCTCTTGACTGACGTGTACGTTCTTGTTTTCAGACTGGCAGATCGCCTCACAGCCTTGCATCACCTTCAAGACGGAAGCAGTTTCCCACTCAAGACTGACGCCGTATCGCAAACCAGCTTACCTACAAGACTGAATCCATCTCTAAGACCAGTTTACCTCAAAAGACTCTCACATTGCAGCAGCCCGTCCACGTCTCACGTTACTCTTGGTGAGTTGTGTTGGTCCGTTTACTTCGACAAACAGGGTCACTCTGGAGATACATCTTTTTAGCATTTGAATTTTTTTGTTATTTTAAATTTAGCATTTTGTAGTATCTTCATTCTTCCATCAATATGAGGGAATATAAGGGGGTTTCTTACACTTTTAATGGAAAATTATGTGCAGATATTTAAAATCAATTCAATAAAGGGTTAGAGTGCAATTCTTAACTAAATCTCGGAAGGAATGGGAACATCTTACTTTTTGTAATATTAACACTTTGAAAGAATTTCCATTTAGCATAAAACCTAAATGCTAAAAGAATGTATCTCTAGACTGACACTGTGTATTTCTCAACACATTCAAGAAATCTGCAATGATTTTTGTCTATACGACGTATTTATTTATATTTATTTTATTAAATTGTTATTATATTTTTATGGAGATCCTTGAATTTTTCGAAATACTATAGTACCGAAATATGTAGGTATCTGTTATTTCACAAAATGAGCATAAACTTATGAATTTTAAACCTAAATATGTCAAAATTAAATAGTCGCTAAACACAGTACAACCTTGATATACTGTAGCTTAGGGGAATATTGATTTGTCAACTAATTAAAAACGTTTCACACAAGCTCTAAAATTTCCCGTCTAACGCCTTAGTTGGAAGTAACTATTCTCGGTCCCAATTCAAGATACACGCCGGCAAAATGAGAACTAAAAGGAACTGTGTCTTATTGTTGGAGACTTATGCTGTCAATCATCCCCTTTATTTTGCAAACCAAACATAGTAAAGACAGCTCCAAACCACATGGACCGTCGAAACAAGAGATAATTATGGTCGACCCTTAGAAAAGGGACAGAATCCTGAGCCCCCGTCTTCCTATTGTCAAGTGGGTGTCTTTCTTATTTGAATAGATATTATTGGTGGTCACTTTTTTTAAAAACTGTGCATCCTTCCTGGTGACAAGCTTGACGTTTACAACCTTGCACAGTGATCGGGAAATAATCCGCCCTTTGAGGAGTCTTCTTTACCGGCGTGTATCTTGGATAGGGACCGAGTATATACTCTATAGGGCAATATTGCGCACAATGTTTCACACAATCTCTAAAATAACTGCTTAACAGCTTAGTTGGAAGTAAATATACTCTATAGGGAAATATCAGGCACAAAGTTTCACACAAGCTCTAAAATAACTGCTTAATGGCTTAGTTGGAAGTAAATATATTCTATAGGGCAATATCGGGCACAACGTTTCACACAAGCTCTAAAATAACTGCTTAACGGCTTAGTTGGAAGTAAATACAGTAGGCCCTCGTTAATTCAAACTCAGTTAATTCAAAATAATGTATAATTCAAACTGAGTCCCAGTAGAACATTTAGGTATGGTGCATAGAATGTTCTTTTGATTCAAAATTTTGTAATTCAAATTGGAGTTTTTAGGGTCCCTTGAAATTTGAATTAAAGGGGGATTACTGTATACTAGGGCAATATCAGGCACAACGTTTCATACAATCTCTAAAATAACTGTTTAACAGCTTAGTTGGAAGTAAATATAGTCTATAGCAGTGGTACTCAAACTGCGGCCCGCGGGCCGCATGCGGCCCTCCTGAACAATTTTGCGGCTCAGAGCTTTTGCGTTTTCATATATATATTTTTTTATTTTAACTGACTATTTGTTTGCTGTATAGTGTATATGAAAATAATATTGTATTCGTGATGAATTATGATATATCGCCAACCAACAAAACTTTACTTGGTATTCGTTACCTGTAACGTAATATAAACTAATGGGTAATGCTTCGAGTTTTACGCTTTGACTCGAAAAAGCACGAAATATCTATAATAGTCGAACAAATTTTGCGCCTTCGGCGAAAAGGCCTCCGGCGGCTGGGGCTTTGCCCCAGAGCCTTTCCTATTTCCACACCTCACTTTTCCCTGGTAACCCCCCCCCCCCCCCCCCCCCACCCCCACCCCGAAATAATTCCTAGTTACGCCACTGCATACTTGTATTAGTGCGGCCCAGCTTTACTTGGATTTTTGGAAAAGTGGCCCTCCAAGAAAAAAGTTTGAGTACCACTGGTCTATAGGGCAACATTAGGCACAATGTTTCACACAAGCTCTAAAATAACCGCGTAATGGCGTAGTTGGAACTTGGAAGTAAATATACTCAATATAGGACATAATCAATAATAAAGAGACTAAAGTATTGACAGATTGTAGATTTAATATAAAGGGTAACCAAAAAACTATAAAGAGTGAGTTTAAACACACTAATTAGTACAATAAAAACTAACTAATCTTGACTCGGATAATCAACGCGTGTAAGTTCTTAAAAAATGGATGATATTAGAATCAAACTACGAATGACCACCAAAAACGGATCAGTAGGAGGCCTATGGCATTTGTATTTCATTATCTTACGCTTAAATTACACAGTTTGGAGTTGTATTAGCAGCTTTTATAACCCGTTACCTCGCGCATGCCCTGCGTTTGCCAACGTTCAGCCAGTCGGCTGTCACTCGCTGCTCGCATCAAGGAAGAGATAACATGACTGTCGAGTAAGATGATGATATTTGGGCTTAACGTCTTATATTTTTACAACTTGGCTAATCAAGACGATGAGTTGGTGATAATGAAGATGAAATTGGGGGCTCTTTGGAGGAAAGGGGCAAATAGGAGGGCGCGTTAGGAAAGGGGAAAGGGGAAAGGGGAGGAAAGGGGATTGGGGTGTGGACTGCACTTCGTCTGACTTCTCCTCCTCGACCAGTCCGGCTAGGGTGGCCCTACCAGAAGCATACGCTTCCGCCGGCATAGCTCTCGGGATCCACAAAGTACGCAAACCTGCCCACCACGATAAGGTAGCAGTCCCTGGGCAGGGACTGTCGAGTAAGAAAGCTTACATCGCACGGGTGATAAACTGGGCCCGGATTCACTAAAAGTCTTGTTAGGCCTGGCCTAACTTTTGGTCCACTACGCCATTGGCTGATACGGGCCTGCACATAGCCTCGACTCAACGTCGCTAAGAAACCCTAGTAAACAAACACTTGGGACAAAAATTTAGACCCTGTCTGAGTTGGTCTTATCTTTCTTCAAAGATGGTGGCAATACATCTATGACTTCAAAGTGTGAACATAAATAAATATCGTTTACTTACTTTGACATACACATTTCTCAGTTTTTAGATTGTGGAGGTATTAGAAAACCAAACACTAAACACCGCCTTGCTATGTTTCAAGTTCACTGTGATTTCCACAAAATTAGCTATCAATTGGACTGTGTTGTAGGCCTATCATGGATTTATAATAGCACATACGGTACAGCAGGACTTCGGAACTGTTAAGTTCTGCTCTACCGTATGTGCTATTATAAATCCATGATAGGCCTACAACACAGCCCAATTGATAGCTACTTTTGTGAAAATCACAGTGAACTTAAAATATGGCAAGGTGGTGTTTTTAAGTTTAGTGTTTTGTCTTCTAATACCTCTACAATCTAAATAGAGATGTGTATGTCAAGTTAAGTAAACGATATTTATTTATGTTCACACTTCAAAGTCATAGACGTATTGCCACCATCTTTGAATAAAGATAAGACCAACTCAGACAGGACCTTAATTTTGGTCTCAAGTGTTTGTTATTTACTAGGGTTTCTTAGCGACGTTGAGTCGAGGCTATGTGCAGGCCCGTATCAGCCAATGGCGTAGTGGTTCAAAAGTTAGGTCAGGCCTAAGTTAAGACTTTTTGTGAATCCGGGCCCTGATTTCTCTTCATTTTGATCGTTTTTAGATTAATAGATTCAACACATTACAGTACCTATATCTAGAGATTCATGTAAAAAGCATTTTCAATTTCATTTTATATAATCAATTTTTTGTCAACATTAAAATACTAAAAAATAGTTTTCTCAGACTTTTATTTATTAAATTAAATACATTAAAATAAGAACAAAAGTCTTAGTTTTAGTTTAAAAAAAAAAACAGTACTTTGTAGTTTCTATATACTAAAAGCTATTTTCATGTATCTCTAATTATATGTAGTGCGCTATATTGCGGGATCCGAGCCCCGTGCGTTAGATCAATGAAACGCGTTAATCTACAGATACTTAACGAGTAACGTACATTCCACTGTTCAACGGTTGACAGAAATCGGTTGTTAAGAAGATACCGTAAAAAGGAAATGAAATGCACACACTCATGAACGTACACAGATATTCCCACGCAGCTGCGGTAATAAAACGTAGGTGATCGAGGAAAAGGGACCCATCAACGGAAGGACATTTCGTTTACTTGTCAAAATTAGCAAAGTCAGCAACTCGATGAGTTTTAGTTTAATAATTGTTTAGTTTAAAGTAAAAACAGAAACACTTTCCTTCTCGTTGTAATCGTGATCGATATGATCGATATTCGCACACTCTGTCCATGCACCACACACATTGTGGGCTTGGTTTAGCCAGTGCCAGGCAGGCAGGTGTTTGGTGGGGGGGGTGGAAGTACACAATTCCATTTAACTGGACCAAGTTTGGTTAAACTAAAGTTAATCTGAAATAACATTATAGTATGAATCATTTTTTACTGTAGAGAGTACGGACACTTACAATCGCATTCAAGGTTCCATTGGGGACATTATATTCAGAAAAATAGCATTGCGCCATATGGGGGATTCGCTGGGATCAAAATGATGTAGTAGTGTGAACGTGTTTTTATTGAGCGACATAATAACAAGGTTGTACTGTAGCGAGATTTGTATACATCTGTGAAAAACACTTGATTATTTGTTTTTAATGATACAAAAAAGAAATCTGACATCTTTTATCACAAAGGCCTTGTTTTTATTAATTTGGCTGGTGTAGACGCGTGATAGTAGATATCTCCGAGTGTCTCAAGCCACCCTCAGTCGTGATTTCAAAACTGTTCAAATACAACTTTTACTAAATAATCATGAACGTTCATTCAAAAACAAATATACTGCAAAATAAAACTATTTTCATGGATCTCTATAAATTTATTATTTGTATATATTATTGTATGTTGGTCTAGTGGGTTTATTCCTGCTTCCAATGCATAAGGTTCAGAGTTCGATTCTCCGGTGAACTACTTAATCCACTTTTTATGTGCCTCATTGCTATGATTGCTCCAAAGCCACTATTTCTGTATACACCAGTGTCGTAATAATAAATAAAAATAATTACAAAATAAAGTCTATTTTCCACTTGGCAAAGCTTACGACTTATGGCGAAGCTTAAGCCGTTTTTCCAGGTGGATAGATTAAAATTTAGTCGATAAAAATTAATACCATTTATAAATTAAAGCAATTTAGCAAGACTATTTTTACAATGATTCTAGTGACGGCTTGTATGCTAATTTCACACGACCCGAACAATTCATAGTAAGACTAAAACGTAGGATCAGAATGTAAATATAAGGAGTTTTTAAACGCATTTGTAAGGTTTTGTTAGTCCAAAATTGATGGTAGGGTAATTAGTAATTACTATGGATGTCAAATGAAATAATCAATTGTTGATAATATTAACCAGCCCAATAAAGTCTCTTGCATACAATTATAGAGCCAGTGCATTAATGTCCCGAAACGTCACTTGGGTCACATGCACTTCTATTTGTCCTTTATAAAACCAAAAAGAATTGCAAAATGTACCGGTAGATAGAACATTTTACTCTGGACAAGCTCAGAAAACTTGAATAATAGAGATTCTTCTATGTCACTAAAATATTGCTTAAATAAATACAAATATTAAATATTACTGGCTACGTTCATCTTGCTACCTCTGCCAATGTACTTTCAAACGTATGCGGTGCAATACGTATGATATTATGAAATTTCGATATCTTTTGACATCCACTAGTCACTACAATTACTAACGGGATTACTTCATTCAGTTTCCAATAAGGAATTTTTTAACCAAATAATTTGAAATCATAATTTATCTAGTTCTAGTATTAATTTTTAATGTAATGAATTAGAATAGGCAACACGCGTACGATTTTTTTTGTTAAACCAAGCACTTAGTTTAATAGTATCAGATACAAAAAGTATATTAATGCAAGTCCTAAGTGAAAAAGAAATTTTTAAATAGGTTAATGTGGTCGCATTTATTGAAGTTTAAACTCGGGGATCTGAAACGCGTACAGGTGGCTGTGACGTCATGATTCAGTAGACGTGGCCCACGTAACAGACCAATCGCTGAGGCGGTGAGCGTACACAGACACAAACCATGACGTCAAATCCCATCAACATGGCGGCGGCTCATTTTTCGCGCCCTTTTATTTATCGTTACTAAACCAATTATTTTGAGGCATAAGACTGATCCGTTTTTCAAAATTCAAAGACACAAAATTATTAAATGAGAGACAAGGTATTAAAAAATCGATTAAAATTTTCATACCCGTGTTCCCTATTGTGTTGCTCGTGGGTCTAGTGTGTTTATTTCTGCTTCGATTTTACCAGGCCCAGGGTTCGATTACCGGTTAGGGATAGTTTTTTTTTTTTAAACTACAATTTATCTATACTGGTACACGTAAACGGTGACTTTGGAGCTGTCATTACAACAAAGCACATAATGAATTGTATAAATTGACCCAAGCTGAAATCTGTTCTTGTAACTGAATGGGTAGAAAATAAATACACATGTATATATTAATTTACATAATTCTAATTTTTGAGTTATCCCAGTAATCCTTCAGTACATGCTTAAGCCCAGTTGTTGAAACAAAATGAAAAATTAGACCAAAACCTTATATTCTTATACGTATTCATTATGGTTAGAGTTACGTCTAAATAGCATTTTCAATTGTCATTTCATAGCATTTTGTAGGATCTGATTTACCAACATTAAAATCTTGAATGAAGTTTTCTCACATTTTTGTATTTATTTATTTATTTATTTTATTTATTTATTTAATGTCTATCCTATTCAGTTATAAAAACTGATTATGTCATACTATTAAAATTAAAATCAAGTAAAATGCATTTATGATTTATCATAATTAAAGCATAAATACTAGTTAAATTAGTTTCAGTTGAAAATGGCACTTTGTAGCATCTGATCTATACACACAATGCTATTTATACGTAACTCTAATTATGATGCATTTGGGTTCCAACCCCAGTAGTGCTTATGTCATCGATTTAACACCATATCCACAATGCTGCACAACCTAAACTCTCTACAGTTGGCTGGCTAAGACCCGATATTATGATGACCTGCTAAATATTTAGTCAGTTTCATGTTATAAAGAAATAGTTAGCATTTGCTATTTAAAACCTATCATTTCAATGTGAATCTCTTAAGTTACAATAAAAAAACTCTACCCTCCGTAATTACTTTGGTAGTGAAAATAATAACGGAACGGCTAGCTTAACTCGTACTCATGCTCGCATAGTAGCGAAGGTGCACAGAACTTTCCGTGTATGCCTTAGCAACTACGAGAGCTCCAGTTGGCATGTACGAGGTAAGCTAGCTGTTAGGCTCCTATTTCCGCTACCGAAGTAATTACGGCAGTTACGTCTGTACTACATTACATGCTACATCCATTAATTTATGTCTTGTCCAGGTGGCTTGAAGGGTTCATACCCTTTACGTTCACATCACTTGCCGAACTTCTACACCTCCTTCGACCACATGCGTCTTCTCGTTCGACAAGTCTTCAACGCCGATCCCGGACAACATCAAATTTCAAGACCGTGGACTCAGCCTACTTGCTGTGGTGAATATACTGTACTGATTTTCTCAATATATGCCATTCAACTCATGCTGTTGTGTTCATTCATTGCACTAACCCTTTTCTCTCTCTCTCTCCCCCATGCTTAGTTCATGACCTAGTTCGGCTTGTGAACTAGTTTATGGACTTAGTCTACTTTTGAGTGCCATGTTATATATAAGATGTTTAATAAATATTGTTTAACCAATGCCGTTTGTTGTATACAGTACTTTGTACTTAGCACCTTGTTTACAGCATTCCCATTGCCTCCTCACTTTCCTGACCTAGTTCACCTCGTGAACTAGCACACAACACAAACAAAACACAAAACATTCTTTTCAAATAATATTTATTCAACAATAATACAACAAAACAATATACAATTTATAAATATTTTATAAATTTTATAAAAATTTTATAAAATTTATAAAAAAATTTATAAATTTTATAAAATTTATAAAAAATTTATAAATTTTATAAAATTTATAAAAAAATTTATAAATTTTATAAAATTTATAAAAAATTTATAAATTTTATAAAAATTTATAAAAAATCATAAAAATTAAGCAAAAAATGGGAAAAATATGCCAAAAAAAGTCCTTTTTATACCCTAAGTCTTTTTGCATTTTTCAAGCGACCAGGTTTAGCGTCGAAACTTTTTAGCTTCACAGAGTTTTCTCCCCAACGCCAAGACAGGACTGACGACGGAACTCGATAAATTTTCAAGCATTTCCATCATCAGTCCTGTCTGAGCGAGAGGAACGGTTGCAAAGATACCAGTACCACACTACATACGCATACAATAACGAGCATGAATAATATTTGGAAGCACAGATCGGGCAACGAATTCATCGTGACCTAGTTTATGGACTTAGTATATTTTTTGAAGGTCATCTAGAGGTTGCGACCTAATTTATGGACTTAGTATTTTTTTTGAAGGTCATCTAGAGGTTGCGACCTAATTAGTGAACATGAACTAGTTTATGGACTTAGTATTTATTTATTAAATCTTTCTATTCATATTATATACAACAATGAATGGCATAAAAGAGAACAGCTATTCATATTATATACAACAATGAATGGCATAAAAGAGCACAGCTCCAAACACAAAGAGTCATATAAAGATTGCAACCTAGTTCAGCAAAATGAATTGACAGTGAATTGTGAATTGAATGCAAGTAAATTGATCTTAAGAATAGGCAACTCTCAAAAATCACAAATTTGGTGCTCGCGAGTAATGGCAGACGTCAATTATACGATCTAGTTTGAAGCAACGCTTAGGCACAAATTTCCTGTTCGCAACTGTAATGACATGAGTTTTGCATTCTAAACTGGTGAAGAATTCAAGATTTCATTACTCAGCTTTTACATGTAGTACCCTATTTGAATTTCTATTTTGCCCAGATGGTTTAAACAACGATACTCGAACAAGTTTTGTTTGCGTCACGATGACGACTGAACTGCAAATCAGTTTAGTTACTGAGTGGGTAGACTCTAAATGTGAATTTATTTATTTATTTTTATTTATTTATTAGTAATCAAAATAGAAGGACTCGAGATTCTAATTATAGAAAACTTACACCGCGACACCAGTTCAATTGGAAAAGAAATTTGACTAAATCGAATCTGAATTTCGTTTTTGTATTTTTCCTTCGCGCTAATGAAGACAGTAAAAGCATGCCGGCATGCCAATTGTGGATGGCGTTTACGCCCTACAAGTTTCCTTTCAGTTTGTAATCAATAAGCAAAACTCTGGGTAAAAAAAATTTCCCTGACTTCTTTATTAGGCTATCTGTTCCGATTACTCTACTTAGCACCAATGTCAAAACGAAGCAAATTTTCGAGAGTTGCATATTTGGTTAAAAAGCGTCTTTAACTTTTCGCGGCGAATTATTATGTGCTTCCAAATCTATTTATACTCAAAATTGTAGCGTACAACAAACAACAGATCTGTTCATTTTGGCAACACCAATTCATTTTATAGACCATATGATATCTAAAAAGAGGATCTAAGTAAACTCAATAGTGAGTAATCACCTAGTATTCTTTAAGGACCAATAGCTCACTCCAATCCCTGGGAGAAAGGTTGTGCAAACACCGAGTCCTAGTCCGCGAGGAAAGGTGCCCAGAGAATACAATCGATCATTTTCCAAATTGATCTAGAATCATTAGACTGAGTTAATCACAGTCCTCTAAATCTTCAATGACAACAATGCACAACAATAAAAACTAGTTTTCAAATGTTATATCAGGGTTCATTTCTGATTGTTGTGCATCATTGTCATTGAAGATTAAGAGGACCATGATGAACTCAGTCTAAGGGTCCACGATTAATTTTGAAAATGGTCTATTCCAACTCTCACAATGTCTGGATCACCCGAAAAACTATTCTCGATTTCAACAATAGGGAATGCTCATTTTTAATTTTTGTACTATACTAAAATGAAGAGTATACTCCAAGAAGAAAATATTTTGATTTAAAATTACCTACAGGCAAGTTTTTGAGCGAAAGAAGTAATACTCTTTCACGCATCATTATGGTAGAAAAACAAGGCGTGGCATCAACATGTTTGACCGATCACACCAAGTGTAATGAATCTACATTTCATGTAAACAAATGTGTTACTATTCCGGACAATAGCTACTTCTCAGCTTTAATTAAAAATGGCATGTTAACTGTACTCAAGGGTTTAGAATGTATAGGCTAATAATTAGAATTAAATTATAAAATAAATAAAAACTAAGAAATTAATTCAGGGAAAAATTGATTAAAAAATAAAATATGTGAAGTCACTAAAATGATAAAAAAATGCAGACAAGTAACAAATTATTTCTTAAACACTGTTGCCTCTCAATCTTAAAAAAAAAAGAAAAAACTTAAAAAAATTCAAAATTACGGACCTATGTTCCTAATATTTGTAGACGGGTATTTTACATAACTGTGACAATGTATCGAGAATAAAAGAGCATTCCCTATTTACGTTTGCCGAGTACACTTTACGATATAATAGCTTTCCAGAGCTACCTTCCCTCGATCTACCAATTATTAATATTATTCATTACACGTATCTGCAGTCAGGTATTTGTAGTTAAGACAATTATTATTTTTGGCTGCCTAAAAGGCTAAAAACACACTTTGGTTGTGTAAATTATTTAAAATTTCAAATGAAAGTTTTAAGTTTGTTGTTTTTTGCAAACTTTAGGCTCCGGTCTTGTTTAGAGCATTTTTTGTTGACTAAAACGTAACGTTTAAATGCATAGCATTGTTCAGCCCTAGCTAGAGCTTAATATTACATAATTGTATTATTGAACTATCTAGTCTAGCCAAATGACTGTCAGCTGATTTTTTTTGTCACATTAGATGAGAATTTAAAAAAAATATAGTCAGAACTGCAAAGTAAAGCTCATATTTGGCAATATTACCTTAGTCCCAATAATTATCTGTCAACTCAAAATTTTGTAAATTCAAACTAGACAAGGTCCCTGTAGAAGGTTTGAATACAGGGCTAAGTGTAAATGTTCGTTCAAGTCAAAAAATTGTATTCAAACTGGGAAGTTTGGGGTCATTACAATGTCAATTGAAGTGAGTTTTATAATTGGAAAATTGTCATGTTTGAGTTTGAGTTTTAAAACCAAAAAGTAAATAGTACTACACCTAATTAGGTTTGCTAAAAATTAATAAAGTGGGAACTTAGAAAATTCTGGTTTAATACAGATTTGCAAAATTGAAAATGATATTCTTACTATCAGACATAATTTTTTTTTTTTTTAATGTAGAAAAGCTTGTTTCACAACCATTTGATTTTTTATAACCACAAATACCTGGGTCTACATTATACGTAAGCATATTTTCCTACCCTCGCTTCCTCATGAGTTAGAAACTTAGAGAGTAAATTGGTGTATAGCCAAACTGAACAGGTCTATTGTAAGTTCTAAGTATGCCAGTAGAACTAGATACACAATCAATCATGCAAGCTGCCACGGAACCACGGGTACAACCACGGCCAGGTGCAAAGTAGAATGCGAGAAAATTAGTCGGTGAAAAGTAAACGAAATCACTAATCAGTTTCATTGATGAACATTTATGCAACTCTACTTCACGACTTGCATTTGGCCGTGATTGCAGAGTCACAACTCTTAGTTTGTTAGCACAAAATATTTACATGAACAGCATCAAGGGGTTCTAGTTTCGAAACCAAAATAAGTTCCAACTTTCATGACACGCCCGAGAGCAAGGGTGGTGTGTGGATACCCGTGACGCTAGCGAATTACGATAACATCAAAATAACACCCACACTGATTGACCGAGGGATGTCGACAAGGTGACCGGCCAATTACTCGCATGTTACTTCCAAAACCAGTTGCTCGGTTATTAACCGTTATTTAATGTGAGGAAGAAAATAAAGTATGCAGCAGCGCACAATTGTGCAGTGTGGCAGCACACGGCGACCGACAGAACGAGACAAGAGACGAAGCCGCCCCCCTTCAGAGAGCTAAGAGAACCGAGTAAGCCGGCGAGAGAACTTGGTAAGGTATAAATATACAAATACTGTGAGCACCTTGTTTTGAGGGGATTGCGAACAGTTTCAATGATTTTTATTTACCAAAGTAAGCATGAATTGATCAATTCTAAAGCAAAAATTAATTAAATCAAGCACCAACAAATATCGATATTGGTACACCGGTAATTGGACAACAACAGCGAAACCCACATTACAGTAGGCCTATTCATATTACCGAAAAGCATGAAAAATATGAACTTTTCATTTAATTTAAACAGGATAAAATAATACTTTTTTAAATTTATCAGTACCGGCATACAACATTATGGAATTTAATTAATTTTTATAATGTCACATTTAACTTTTTCACAGGTAAGGTATCAACTCGTAAGTGTAAATGAACAGTGCACACCTAAAAATATGTACTACTGTCCAGGCAAGATGATGTATAAAAAAAAACGTGAAAATACAGCTTTAACCATCGACTCAATAGAACCAGAACTCACTCTTAATTGAAACCACTTTCGCGGGCCACTACGTAGTTGCACTCACACAACACTGACCTCCACATCTCGGCTTCATGCTTTGACGGACAGACCGGAGCCATTTACGTTTTAGTTATCCACTGAATAGTACGATACCCTTGCGCACGAATAATGCTGTTCACGTAAATAGTTTGCTGTGTACATGTGTCTGTGGTTCAAGTTTATGGATGGAGTACAAAATCAAGAAGTTTAATAAGGTTAATATTACATATTTTAAGTAGTTGTATAATAAGTAAATGTAATTAATTATGTGTTTTACTTTTAATCTATTGACAACTAAAAAGTTCTGCACATTTTAAATTATAAATGTACACAAGAATTCTTAAAAAATCTAATGAAATAATAATATTAAAATACAAGCAGCAAAATGTCTAGAGCAAGGAACTCTGTAATCCATCCAATAACTGAGAAAGTGCCTTAGATTATAAAAAAAGTAAAACAGCATGAAAACAAGCAACCAAAGTAAGTGCCTTTATTTGAGAAGTTCGGACTGGCTTGATCAAAGCAAAACAGCAAAAGAAGTTGCCATTACTTAATTTTCTTCTAGTGTTTAAGTCACAGAGAGTAGAATTACTAGAATTATTTACGTTGCTATAACAGTTGCTTTTACTGCCTCAAATCTCTGCAAAATTTCAAGTTTCCTATGTTACAAACAGAGCTAAATTAAATTTTATTTTTCAATAAAATATCTCTTGTTTCCATACTGCATTACTAACGCTAGTGTAGTATGGTGTGTCCACCGACAGCAGCTTTAGATTGTGTACCTGTATTGCACCACTGGCATACCCACCACCAACTACTGTAGTTAACACTAGGCAACACAACACAGTTCACAAGAGAGCATTAGGAGGCCCACTGGGTTAGGATCTGTGTGGCTTCTATTAATAGCAATAGTATACAGTATACACTATTAAAACAAAGCTGGGAGGAAATTCCTAAAATCTTCCACGGTCAGAGGTGAGTAACTGCACCTGGTTCAAGGCTACAAGGGTTCTAGCTAGTAATTGTATTTTTCCATTGCAGCCGCATGTACGGTCACAGCCGACTATAATTGTCAGAATGTGGAACGAAGTCAGTCGCAGTGCCTTATGGTTATGCCACTATAATTGAACCACTTAGCGATCTGAATTGAGCTGCGTAGTCAATAGTCACCGTGGAGCTACAGAGTACAGAAACCTTTCTCTTCCAAAATCATAGCGGACAAAGTTCTACCAAAAAGTTTATGGTTTGGTTGGTATATTTTTAACTCTATTTGAGAATGTTTGGACATTTATCCTTACTAATCTTTGTACTATACTACTGATACTGAACTAATTATAGTAATGTAACTTAACGCAACATCTGTACTTGGTTTATTTAGTTGAACTTTTGATTTTATATGTTATGTAAGTTTCATTTTGCATTACGACTATTTATTGGGTCAAAAAGATGTGACAGTTGTTATACATTCTACTATAGCCTACTGCATGTTTTAGTTCAGCTATATCACCTGTAGACTACGTAAGTTGGAAGATCAAGACAGAGCGCACCTATTTAGATGCGCCGCCCTCAAGAAGGACATTGACTCCCTGCCCGACTCAATGAGCAGGACAGAGAAGGAGGCCGCCTTATATTGGGTAGCAAGAAAGAAGAATGGCTGAAGAGGCCAACTCTGCACAGGAAAAAAAAAAAATATATTCGGCTGTGACAATCACGCGACGAGCACAACAGTAATAGCTCCTTAATAGACTTCTACGACTAGGGATGGGCATGGGACATGATAGTCATCATTCAACAGAATTACATAAAAATCGCATTACGAAATAAAACAGAATTTAAAAAACCGACTGCAAAATGTGGACAAGATAATCGATAAGGATCCCGCTTAATTATATTAAAACATTACATAATGTGATCTTCATCTACTACTTCCTAAAGCGGAAAGCCTCCAAATCCCTTTTCCCAAACTATTACATACAGTAATACCAACATTGCAAAAAATGTTTGAAACCGTAAAATATTTACAAAGGTAGACCTTTAGTTCTGGCACTGCCCATCTAGACACTTCCCGTCGGTGAAATTATGCGAGTAGGCAACAGTGTTGGTCTTGTCCCCCCACAATAGCCAAACAAGTCAATCACTCGACATCCTCCTAAGTTGTGTACATGTTACGGACTTTTTTGAAACTTCATAAATTTAAACCGATTTCAAGTTTTGTTTTATATGTACTGATTATTCCGTCACTTTGTTGATCCATTATTCTCAGTTACCGGTACTTGTAACGTATTAATTACATGGCAACATGAATACACATTCTACAAAAAGAAAGTAGATCTGGATAGCTGGATGGATTAGGCTTTTGAATAACAATTTCATTACTCTCATATGAACTGTGAAGTAACCGCTAGTGTACACTACATAATATACTATGACATTACTAAATGTCGTAACTTTGAACTCGATGACATTGTCAATCACTGATCTTGAAATAAAGTTTGACTTGAAATGAAGAAATACAGTTACCACTCAAATATATGTTACATTTTACCACAGGCCTATGTAGTCGAGTTCAACAATGCAACACTAGGTCCACGACTGCATTAATATACATATTTATTATGTAATATGTATACTGTTGTGTTGGAATCCAGTCAACAAATTAATAATGAACCTGTTTTCAGTGTTAACAATTCCACAGAGTTCAAAGTTGCCCTGCCCACTCCATTATCCTAACAAGCATGCGAAAATGGAATGAGCTCAGGTCTTTTCATAGTATGTCGTGGTTTCACGACCGGCTCACACACAAAGTTTCCTCGGTCTACGTCAACCCCAACAGTCAATGTTGATGCTCGCAGTCTCGAACTTGCCAAAGGTCTCGCAGTGTTCCTGAAATGTGATGCACGGATATAAAGTGTGAAAACTTAAGAAGCACAAAATAACATAAAAGTTACAGTAGGCCCTACCACTAAAAAATGAATGTCGGACCTAGCTATATTATCATATAAAAATATCATAAATGAATCTACAATGTTTACCACCCAGAAAATATTTTATAACAGTCTAAATTCAAATTTTTTTTTTTAAAGTGGATCTAAAATATAAAAACGAGTGGCATTAAAATGTGGAATTAAAACTCATCTGACTGACTCAGTACAGGTACTGAATTGTCCTCAAAATGATAAAGATCTCTCACCTACATTTTCAATTAAGTTTTGTTTAAGCCTAGAATGTTTGTAAGTGTCAACGTTCTTCTTTTTGACAACCGAGGGGCCAAAATCCTAGATGGATCGTGTTATTACATCTATATACTTTCAAAGGACCTTACTAGACTAGAAAGGGCCGACTACAGTAGTCCCTCATTAATTCAAACTCGGTTAATTCAAATGTATGTAAATTCCAACTACTGATGGAGTCCTAGCAGAAGATTTGGTATGGTTCTTAGTGTTAAAGTTTTTTAAATTAAAATTTTCTAATTCAATTTGTAGTTTTTAGGGTCTTGAAATTTGAATTAACGTGAGACTACTGTAGATTAATCAAATTCAAAACAATCTTCTCACCATTTTCTCCAAGAAGTGGTCACAGAAATCCCGCTAATAAGCAAGGTCGGTATTGTGTGTTGTTGTTGTTGACCTAAGCTGTTGGTAAAGAAACATACATACTTGACATCATGCACACATACGTGCATGGAAATGAAGCAAATTGCACAAAAACTTCAATTCATGTGGATCAGAAGAATATTATCAGTCCATTTCTGCCACAGTTCTTGAGGAATTATGTTTTCAACTTTCATAACATTAGTTATTGTAAGTGTTCTTTCAGACTTATTAAAACACTGAAGTTAATCTTGATGGCAATGCCAAAATTACGTTTCAAATACTGTTCGGTTTGACTTCGTCCTACGAGATATTATCACTTTAAAATAGGGATGAACATTGATAAAATAAAAACTATCGATAATCGAAAAGATGACTGCATTATCGATCGATAATATCGAACGATAGTAAATTTACAAAATTGAAGTAATCTTTTACAGTTTCAGTGATATGTCGCCTAATCGAGCACATAAGGATATGGCAACATTACTTAGACACATCTGACGTGACACTGCTGAGAGTATAATCACATTTTACGAGGCCCGAGGCCTAGTATTTTGGCGGTATCTTTGAGTATTTCAATACTAGAAAGGTCAGAGAAGAACGAAATAATGCTTTACGAACCTGCTTTTTTAGAAATCAGACCATTCAATAATATTTGTATTATCGATTATCGAAATTTTATTGCATATCGAATATCGAACGATAATATCGATTATCGTGTGCATCCCTACTTTAAAAGTAACGCAATTCAAGTCAATTAAGAACGTTTGAATCTATCAAAACCCTATTCTATAATCTTGGCTTCTTGCTGACAGAATAGAGACGTCCGAGGTCTGAGGGAATCTTCATGTTTCTGAAACGAAAAGAAAGACTCAGATTATATACATGTAGCCTTTGTATTATATCTACATATGTATGCATATGTGGAATGGATTTAAATGCAAACTTAAGCTGCACTCACCGCTGCTTTGACGTGGCTGCAGTTGAGACTGTAGATTGCTTCAGTGGAGAATCTTCATCAAAGAAAATTCATGACTGCTGAAAACAATATTGAATGTATTTTCAAAAGGTTTATGTTTTAGATTTGATGACATTCAAAACCCTTGATTTTAAATTTAATCTTGATACGATTGCAGAACTTTTCCTTAAAATGTACACAAATAGGTACCGGTATATAAAAGCACGGAGACCTACAAACACACCCCAGTGAATTTAACTGAAAGTTCTGTTGTATCGTTTCATTTCGTGACTATTTCTACTACTGTATGTACACCAACATTTGTAACAGGTTTACTTTTTAAGAGAATACATAAGAACATATTTTGAAATGAAAATCAGAAATTGCCAATATAAATGAATCCTTACAATGTATCCCGATTTCCTGCCTCTGGCAGGGTTGATTGACTCCAATAGACATCAAGATCTTCCCATGCTCTTCTCTATTCCATATTCCTCATCTGCTCTCCTCTCTTCATGAAGAAGAAGGTCACAACTGAAAAATGAAGACAATCAAAGATACAATTCTTCAGGTCTCTGCCTACTGTCTCCTTCCATCTATTCCGTGATCTTGCTCTCCAGAGCCTTCCTGCCGCCTCCGTCAAACCCATTGGTAAGGGTAGGTCTGGGCTAGACCCTACAATGACAGCAAAAGATGTCAGACCTTGATCTTTGATGTGCCAGTCAAGCCTCAGACCAGACACTACCGAGACCTAGGCTAGACCCTACATGATCTCTGCAATGGCCTAGCCTATGTAATGATTCTAAAGCCTAGGCCTATGCGTAGACCTGGGCTAGACCCTAGGCCTACATGATTTCTGCAATGGCCTATGTAATGGCCCTAAAGCCTAGGCTTAGGCCTAGGCGGAGACATAGGCTAGACCCTATATGACACTCTGCAATGGCCTATGTAATGGTCGGTGGCCCTGAAGCCTAGGCGTAGAACCAGGCGTAGAACTAGGCTAGACCCTACTCTGCAATGGCTCCAAGGCCTAGGCCTAGGGGGGCCTCTGGACCTCTAAGGGCCGGGTAGGCTAGGCCTACAAAGAACTATTCTTACATTTTATACACATTTTATCTACTCACATGTTTTGTAATTTACCATGACTGATGAAGACGTAAAACACAATTTTAAAACTGATGTACACCTTTTTAGGATGTCACTACAGAAATACGTCATTTATTTATATTGAAATCGATTTATATCGCGAGTCGAAATGTGTAAATGAAAAATGCGACCGGTCGATCATGAGAGAATGGGAGCAGCTGGGAGATTTATTAAAAATAAAACTCTTTTACTTTACTTTTACAAAATATATCAATTCACATTATTGTAATTTAGTATCCCATGACAGGACAGGATGGACAGTGTAGGGTTATGGACTTGCCCATCCCATACCCTCTTCGGTTTGTTGGATTTCTCCTCGCCATGGCAGCACAGGATGGTCTTCTAGGTTGGCATCCATGCCGAACGCCTGCGCAGAATCGAGTCGGCAACCAGAAACACAACTCAACTTCTCAGCGCTGGTCGGAGGCGGCGGCGGAGTGGCGAACGCCAACAAATAAATAATTCACGTTCTAACTAGTTCTTGTAGTTTAAATTTACTACACCAATCCACCACACTACCAAATATTTATCAAACTGGAGTTCCTAGTATTTTGATTTCTACTTTCAAGTTTTTCACTGCTTGCACATGGTAACTGAAGCCAGAAGTTTCAAACGTCATTGCAAGGTTGTATGCCGCTTCTTGCTTTCAATGAAGCTTACAAACTGTGCACTATTAGCCTAACAATCTCTGCATCAAGTGCTGCTTGTGAAAGAACATTTTCGTGCATGTGCCGTATCAAAAGTTACTTACGAAATCGAATACAAAACTGCAGTATTTTGGTATTGCATTGAGTCCGGTATTGCTTTCTAAAACGCTCAAAACACGCTCTAAAAGCCTGATTTTTTTAATCGCCTGCGGCGTCATTGTTGTGGGGGGCTTTTCCCCCCAAACCCCCATGCTTTTTTTATCTGGAAAGATGTGTCCCTCCAACTTCCCACTGAAGCGTATACGTACTGGTATATCTGGCACTTCACCACTGCCTTGCATTAATTAGGTAAGAATGGAATGCATATTTTCATGTTCGCGAGTGCATGTAGCCTGGTGTACCCCCCCCCCCCCCCTTCCCCCTTCCCCCCCGATACCGATAGAAAACCAGTCTGGAATCTGCATGGCCTCCCCATACATTCGTAGGACCCCCCTTAGCCCCCCCAATGGAAAATTCCTGGCGTCGTCACTGGTGTCCAGTCTAAAATTTCAAAGTCCTGCTTTCAAATCTTCGGGGTTGTTCAAATAAAGATGGATTTACGAACCGAGGGACGCGTTAGATTTACAAAATATCCAAGAATATGATCTGATGATAAAAACTTTGAAAATTGAAAAAAAAAAATTAGGCCTAGGCCTAAGTGTTTTTTTTTCCAAAGTCCAAGTCCAAGTCCAAAAAATGAGTTTCAACACCTTGTCTTTTTAAAATCGCATTTGATAAATTTTGATCACGTGATTGCGAAACAGTAAACCGTTTTTGGCGGAAACGTACCGTTTGTCTGTAACAAAAATAATGAACATAGCCTATTCAACTCGATTCTTCTTATTGTAGTTGTAACTACAAATATGGATGGATTTACGAAATGATGGTTTCTCTGGATTCAAAAAGTATCAAAGAATGTGATCTGATCACAAAAACTGCATAAATTGCAAAAAAATGTTTTTAAGCCGTTTTGCAATCCCTTCTCAGATTTTCAATTTTCACACTTTGTCTTTTTATGATTGTATTCGATAGATCTTGAACACTTGAATCCGAATTCGTAAACAGTTTTTTGCGGAACCGAACCGTTCGTCTGTAAAAAAAATAATCTTTATTCAACTCAATACTTTGTTATTGTAATTGTAGGTCCAAATATGGATGGATTTACGAACTGAGGGACACGTTGGATTCAAAACATATCCAAGAATACGATCTGATGATAAAAAATATGAAAATTGAAAAAAAAAATCGAAGCCGTTTTTTTTTAAGTCCAAGAAATAAGTTTTAACCCATTGTCTTTTATAATCGAATTTCATAGATCTTGACCACGTGATTTTTAAACCGTAAACGGTTTTTGGCGGAAACGTAGCGTTTGTCTGTAAAAAAATAATGAATATTCTACCCAAATAGTGTTATTGTATTTGCAAGGCCAAATATGGATGGATTTACGAACTGATGGTCTCACAGGATGCAAAAAATATCAAAGAATGCGATCTGATCATAAAAACTGCAAAAATTGCAAAAAACGTGTTTAAGCCGTTTTGCAATCAAGGCTATACCCTTCTCAGATTTTCAATTTTCACACTTTGTCTTTCTACAATCTTATTCGATAGATCTTTACACCGTAAATGCAAAACTGTAAACGTTTCTTTGCGAAAAGAAACCGTTCGCCTGTAAAAAAATAATTAATATTCTACTCGATGTATTCTTTACGTAATTGTAACTCCAAATATGGATGGATTTACGAACTAATGGTTTCTCTGGATTCACAAAGTCGCCAAGAATACGATCTGATGATAAAAGGCTAAGGAGAGATGAATGATTAAAATTCATGAGAAAATATAAATATATAAATGAAATAAATGATAAAAACCTAAGAAAATTCAAACAAAATTTTTAGCCGTTTTTCGACTGTCCATACCGTTAATAAATTTTCAACATTGTATGCGGCCATGAATTGGCTGAAAGCGGGACAAACGATGAAGATGCTACATAAACTAAATCGATATGTTATTTTGTCAGCTGTCCATTCCTGTTCCTCTCCGGGTGTCATGATCAGTAAGACTGTGGTTCTTCTACTTTCTTTTAATCTGCATATTACTGCTGAGTGTTGCGAATCATGGCAATAATGATTGATAGATTGATTTTTAAACAAGAGAAACATAACAAGGCAAGTGTGCAAACACTGCCTGCAAGTTTAAGATAGTTTCTTCCATGTCCTTGATTTATGTATATCGGCGTCTCTGATAGTATCAAGAGGAGAACTTAATGGATTGGGAGTTTACATCACAAACATAAATATTGTAAATCAAAAATTTTAAATACAGAAACAATAATTACTTTATTCTTAGCATTTAGGGCAATGGCAGGATTTAAAGACATTTAAAGGTTGTGTTTTCTCACTCAAATAACCTCTTACAGATCACACATGTGGCTCCGCTCACTGGAAATACATTCTCAAACGTAACATTCATCATACAGATAACCTTAGATCACACTATTGCACACATACATCTTTCGTTGGGACTACTGGCAGATAGAAGTCGAGCATTATACAATAGTGTACATTCAATATTATGAAAATAGATCATTCACTTGGGGACATTGCAGGCTTACTGAAGGGGGAGTATACTATATACGTACAATATTTACAATATCATTAATTCAAAGCATCACATTGTAATTTAATCACGCCTAAACTTCCTCAATGTAATGTCAATGATTACATTAACTTTATGCAACTATTAGCTTAATTAACTTTCAGAAACCGTTGTAATTCTGGTCATGATAACATTGCTAAAATATAATATCCTTATACATACTAAACAAAACAAAACCACATGGATGTCTACTATTGTTTAGCTGTTCCTTGATTGTTGTTAGAATGGAAAGAATGCATAGTATATCGAGATATTTAGTTCTGGGATGATTGTGATGATATGTTTACAAAAATATGACTCGTGCAGAGATAGTATAGTGAATCTCAGTCCGAAAGTCAATACCTACCAAGTTTCAGACCTGTATCGCAATCAACTACATTTTTTTAGCTTGAAATATGATTTCAAATACGGACGAAATCATTTGATTTAAGTTTAACACTGACCACATAATAGGTTGTAAATTAGGAACTGTGCAAAACGACAGTTGGCATAAACAAGATTTGCACGATGTAACAATAAATAAGCGTTAAATTATTGTTTCTTTTACAGATTATCTAATTATTGTTAAAACACAATCGCTCAACAAACTAGCAAGTAAAGTCAATATGTCTTCACGGCTTTACTAATACATCTTATGAAGTAATTTCCAATCCAATATATTCGTTAAAAATATGTAACGATTATTTATTGTTGGAAACAATAAAGTTCCAGAAAAAAGAACACAAGTTTGTATTTAACTTATCATTCAAGTTGGTGATTTGGTAGGCCTACTTTGATCCTAGTTAGCATTTAAATGATAAGGCTCGAACCGTAACAGTACCATAGATAAATAATCTGTATTCAAACAAATTTGAACGAAAATTAATGTAAACCTGCAAAGACTGTTGCAACAAACAAGCTATTAGCCAACCTTTCTAGCTATTGGAAGTGTAATTACTTGAAACTCAAATCCCTGGACTCGCAGCTTAAAAATGGTGTGAACATTACTATACCCTGTATGTTTGTCTTAAGATACACAACGTATGTATTACTGTTAATATGATGTTAGCATATTTTAAGTCGTCTTACTCGTACATCCGGCATAAACTATTTTAAGAATAAATAATGCTACTCTGTTCACGTACTAATCAAAATCAAAGCTGTGTTTTCAACTGACATTTAAATTATCACAAAAAAATATTTTGTTAAAAAATAAATTAAAAGATCAAGTCAGGCTGCTCCTTCGAAATGTACCGTAAGGTTTCATGACCTGTTACGTGACTAGATAAATAAACAATAATAATATAGATCAAAATAGTATAAATTAATTATATAATATATACGTATCGAATGCCAACTTAGTTACACATTTTCACAAAATTAACGAATATATTACTCACTTTCAATACTTGGTCACGACATTGGTAAATACATACACATTTGTATAAAACATAAGTTACATCTGTTATACTTATATTTTTTGTTCTTCCTCAAAATAAGTTCCAGGCTTTCAGCAACTTACAATATTATTGTTATTTGAATAAACCAACACAATGAGCATGAATAAACTTGTAATAAAATAAAGGTTAATATTTTTGGTAATATGGAATCGTACAATCTCAAAGCGTCAAAATATGTATTTTTAACTCACACGCCATATTTGTTATTTGAAATATGAGTGGTAAATTATGGAAAATACTGTAATTTTTAATAAAAAATAATGATAATAATAATAATAATAATAATAATAATAATAATAATAATAATAATTATAATAATAATAATAATAATAATAATAATAATAATAATAATAATAATAATAAAAATAATAAAACTTTCATTCAGATTTAAAACGTATAATATACTTATCGTCTTCCCATTACTTCTCATTTGATTTGAACATTGATAACTAATCAATGATCATATATTGTTACGGAATACCCTATCATTATCGTTATGTGTATTTTATATATACAAGTGCATATTTACCGATGCTCTTATATGGTCGACTCATAGGTATATTCAAGGTTTAATACCAATATTTTTAAGATGATCAATTTAAAGACGTAGTTATACACAGTTGACGAAGGTCAAATAACTTCCAGTAAAATAAACATTCACATAAAAGAAGCTCTTTGGATAAGCAACCCATAAACCAAGGAAATCAAAAACGTGTTTAACTTGACGAAGTAAAATAATAAGTTATAGAAGTATATATTCACTTAGCCGTGCACTTTGCAATTGACAAGAAATAAAATGAATGACCGAAATTCATTGGTTGGCTAAAAGAATTTTTTAAAATGTAAGCTTGTGTTAAATTAAACACTAAGACTGTGAAAAATATTAATTTTTGTAGGATAACTGCCTAAGAAAAATTCATAACCCACTTTAGGTGACTAACTAAATATTGTGGTATTCGGAACAGTTTGGAAACATTGACCGCTATTGAGAGTTGTTAGTATGACTCAGTTATCGACCTTGTGACTGAGGAAAACCTTGGAAAAAATTTCAGTC
This sequence comes from Isoperla grammatica, assembly GCA_945910005.1. NCBI lineage: Eukaryota > Metazoa > Arthropoda > Insecta > Plecoptera > Perlodidae > Isoperla > Isoperla grammatica. The sequence goes on from OX246741.1 coordinate 9,507,412, forward strand.
AGCATTGCCGGTAGTAAGTATCGACCCGGTGACCTCCTGAATTAAAGCCTGGTGTTCTAGCACTCCACTCTATGTAAATATTTTATCTAAAATAATAGAAATCTATGTGAACGCCAAAATGGGTGTGGTGTTGTTTAAAATTAAATATTAAACCTTAAATAGTTGTGTGTGACCCGACCATTATTAACAAAAGCGAAAATAGCTATATACAGTAATTAATACCTCGATTGCTGAAATGTCCCACAAAAGTAAACCACTTATAATATCTTCACTCTTGACAAACTATTTGCCAATCTCTGTATACAATAGTATACACAATTACGATACTTAATACATGAATTTTTCGATCCGGATTAGATAAATATATGGTATTCACATAAGATATGGCAATTTGAAGAGCAATCGCCCTTCAAATTTTGTTTTTTTATTTACACTACTGTCAACACTGCTTATTTTCACATTCCAATAGCCAGCTGACATTATTCACTCTGTGAAGGATTTGATCAAAACATCTGCCTTTGTATCAAATAAAACGTTCACTCTTTTTTACTTCGTTTCTTGAGTAAAATAAATTGACTTTCGTTTCCTCCTCAACATTGTTAAATTACCTTTGCTTAGCGACAAGCTCCCAAAGCAGTGTAAAATGATACAATTACATCAACTGTATCATTTCATTCCAGAAGAAACACATATTCGCGTGTATAATACAGCAAAAGCCCGGTTAGTTTATTTCTGGCATTGGCAGTTGTAATTTAAACTACGGTTGCTCCTACGTTCTGATTGCTTCAAGGATGTGGTTGCTTCAAAGGTTTGATTGAATTACTCACTACAAACAAACTTATGTACACATTGTCGAACCGCTCAGTTGATAGTTTGTTGTTGTTGATTCATGACCAACCCTCAGACAAGGCCCTGAAGGGTTGTGTGGAATAATGCGTAGTCAGTTGCGAAACATCCTCCGGGCCAATCTCTAGTAACTCTTATTGACAGTCTAGTCTGCAGATCGACTAGTGTGCTTCAGTTCAAGTCGTTACCATCTCTTGGTTGGGCGTGCTGGCGGTAGATGGCGTTGACGTCGACGAATATCCGTTGAGGAAGTAAGTAACCATCTCCCCCTTCCCCTTGACCTTGATAGTACCCCTGCAGGTGAGCGGGTATCCCCTCGTGCTGAGGATCTGGTGCATTTCTTGTGTTACCTGCAAATTCATTAATTTTATTTATTTTAATCCCTTAACAGTTAACAATCTTCTAAAAATCACAGGTATAGATAAATGAAAAGTCCAAATTAGAACAAGCCTCGAGTGTGGGCAAAACTATGTAAGAAAAGAAAATTTAATAAAATCGCAAGATTTAATTAGTTCCAAAATAAATTAAATACCATCAATGTAGACAGAAAAATCTTATTGTGTGCGTATTAAGACTTTAAACAGATACATCCTACTAGTAATAAAATTCCCGTCAGTCATAATCATTTTATCAGTATTATTCACCCCCTCCCCCCCTTTCCTCTCTCCCGCGCTTCCTCGGCTCGCGCGGCTCGGTGTGTCATGGCGGCAAGTGAGTAGCAGCGTGTATTTTGTGTGTCCGGGGAAACTCTAAATATCGGCCTATCTTCACATCAAATATCCTTTTCCATATAATCAAGTTGTGCCGTACATTTTTATTCATCTGCCGCATTGCGTTTGTTGTGGATTGTGTTAGTGTCAGCTTCGATAATTACTATATTCACCATATTTTACGTTACCTGTCGTGTGCAAACATTGTCAAGATGGCGCGTGTGTGCTTTTAGTTCAAAAACTCTCCACCTCCATAAAATACACGAACAACAGATGTGCTGCCACCTACCACCAGTTTCCTAAACTACCAGTTTTTTAGTTCAAAAACTCTCCACCTCCATAAAATACACGAACAACAGATGTGCTGCCACCTATCACCAGTTTTCTAAACTACCAGTACTTCCAAAACCCGCGAAAACTTATAAAACAAGTAGCGGAACCAATGGTCCACAAACAGACGTAAATCTTACAAATTATCGAACTACTTGACCGATCTCATTTTGGAGCTGGAGCTTTTTTCACGCGCGTCAAGATGTCTTCTGCCAGCGCGACGAGTACCGACCCTGCAACCCTAAAAGCCCCCAAAAACGTGAAGGAGTTGTCTGCGTACTGTATTTCATTGGACGGAGCCATAACGAAGCGCCTAGACGAACTGCAAGCCTCAACCACTGCACAACTGGCGCAAATGCACGAGACGTTCAAGAAGTCAATGAAAGAAGGTGCCGGCCTCTCACACGTTACCGATACCCACGTCTCCGCCGCTATCCGCGAACTTCAGACCAAGTTGGAGACCCAGATCGCCGCTGTGAAGGAAGGGGTCGCCAAAGATCTGGACGCCTTGCGCATGGACATCGAGGACATTAGGGACGTGACAGTGGAGCAGAAGGACATGATCGACGCCGCCGAGCAGTATAGTCGGCGAAACTGTATCCTACTTCACGGCGTGCCGGAGGCCCCTGGCGAGGACATTGTAGACACGGTCCTACGGTTTGCGCACAGCAAACTGAACGTCCAGCTACGTGTGGAAGACCTCGACCGATGTCATCGCCTCGGGCCTGCCAGACACAACACGGCGCAGGTGGTTGCGGCGGGCCGCCCGAGGCCAATCATTGTCAAATTAGTCCGATACTACGTCAGGGCTGAAATGTGGGGGCGGAAACGGCACCTCGCGAAGACCGGCTTCTTGCTGACGGAGTCGCTCACGCGAGTTCGAGCAAAACTGCTCAGCGAAGTGAAGGGCATCGTCGGAATTCGCAATGTATGGACCGAGGATGGTCAAATTATTGTTCTGGGCCCAAACAATCGCCGAGCCTACATCAGCTGTGAACGCGATATGGCACAACTTAAAAACTATCTGCCCCCTGCCTAAACATCCGCATGTTGGCAATGTTTTCAAAAGATCCCCATTTGGATACACGGAAGTTTCCACGTCATGGACGAAAGAGTTCATGTGTTGTCATTAATTTGTATTTTAGTGTTAGTGTTAGTTTTTGTGTTTATTTAAATTTTAACAGTGTTACTCTTAATCGTGTGGCTTATGCGTGATTGTGTGTATGTGAGTGTAAACAAGAAAGAATACGACAGTTCATATGGTGAGTTTGAAAACTTTCATTACCTTGTAAATGATATCGTTATTGTTTTTGTGCATCCCCTAAAATTATGTCTAGTGTTATTCTGCATAAATGGCTCAAAAAGCTAAATTGGCAAACATGGGCATTCCAAGTGGACCCCCCACCACACCCACCCTGACCGACTTTACGACAGCCCTCTCAGCACTCCCAGATGTTTTCAATGACTCCTGTCTCTCAGCCCCCCTCTCTCCGACGAACCATCCCTCAACTGCAGATATTCTAAAGAACGAACTCATCGGACATCCTCGCGCGCTACAGGTCGTTCACCTAAATGCCTCATCTGTCATGTCTCATTGCCTTGAACTTCAAACCATTTTTGACGAAAATAAAGTACACGTCATTCTCATCAGTGAGTCATGGTTGAAACCATCATTAAACTCGAGTTTAGTAGAAATAGACGGATACCGTCTTGTTAGAAATGATCGGACTAAACGCCGAGGGGGTGGTGTGTGCGCGTATATTCGCAAGGACCTAAAAAGTAAAGTTTTATGTAAATCTCCAAGTGCGTATTCCTCTAGGCCAGAGTACATTTTATTCGAAATTAAAATCTCTAATCAGTCAGTTCTCCTAGCGGTCGTCTACCGACCCCCAAAAATTGGCTTTCTAACTGAATTCGAAACTTCTCTTTTAACCTACATTCCACACTATGAACATGTTATAGTCATGGGCGATTTTAACACTAATTTATTATCAACTAATCACACGGACACAAAGCAACTTAATACTATTTTTGAATCCTGCAACTTAGCAGTACTTCCATTACAGCCCACCCATCACACTAGTTCATCGCACACCTGGATTGACTTGATGATGACATCAAATGTTGCTAGAGTCCTTAATCACGGTCAGCTGTCTGTACCAGGAATCTCTGCGCACGACCTAATTTACCTCCAATACTCGATCCGCGTACCGAAGCAAAAACAAAAATTAATTACTAGACGCAACATTAAATTAATTGATCCTGCACAATTTCAGATAGATTCTATTTCGCTACCCTGGTCCAACCTCGAAAATCTCCCGACACTTGATGACAAACTATCTGAATTTAACCGTCTAGTGTTAGACCTATACGACAAACATGCACCCTTGAGAACGGTGAGAGTTACTAAACCGCCCTCCCCGTGGATGACAGTTCAAATAAAAGATCTCATGGCCAGGAGAGATGGGGCGTTCAATCAATATAAAACAAACCCTACTAATGAACATAAAGAAAAATACAGAGGACTTCGAAACAAAACAAACCAAATTATACGGACAGAAAAAAGACGACATACTTATAATTTACTAGATCCAAAAATACCGGCACGAAAAATGTGGCAACACCTCACGCAAATGGGTATAGGAAAACCAAAAACAGATGACACGCCAATAGAAATACCTCTTGACACCCTAAACACTCACTTTACAACGCTTTCTCAAAATGCAAACCCCACACACAAAAACACAAATTTGGAACATCTAAAAGCTAACTATATCCAACCTACCCACGGCAAATTTTATTTTTCTCATGTAACACCAAAGTGCACCCTTCACGCGATCAGACGAATAAAAACGAGTGCTCAAGGAGTTGACCTTATCTCGATAAAGCTCATTCAACACATGATACAACTTTCGCCTATTCTAATCGAGCCAATAACTTACCTCTTCAACTTCTCTTTGACAACTCAACAATATCCAACCACGTGGAAGCATTCACTTGTTCGCCCTCTACCAAAAAATACTAAGCCAGACTCAGCCAGCGATTATCGACCCATAAGCATTCTTCCCGCTCTTTCTAAAGCTCTAGAATTCATCGTTCATAAACAAATGTCTCAATATCTGAAAGATAATGACTTATTAGATAAGCATCAATCCGGTTTCAGAACTAATCATAGCACATGCACAGCATTAATTAAAGTTACAGATGACATTAGGACAAACATGGACAACCGACAACTCACACTTTTGACACTACTCGATTTTAGCAAAGCATTTGACAACGTTGACTTTGACATATTACTCAGTAAACTTAAATCCATGCATTTTTCTGACTCAACACTTGAGTGGATGAATTCTTATCTCCGTGGTAGACAGCAATGCACAATATCAGGTGACAACCAATCATCGTGGCTGGCGGTAAATGCTGGGGTACCACAAGGCAGTGTACTTGGGCCCTTATTATTTTCTATTTATATAAATGACATTTCATCTTCTCTTACCCATTGCAGTTATCACTTATACGCCGACGACCTACAAATCTATCTACGCGCCTCGCCTTCATCAATTAACCATGCAATATTCTTGATGAACGAGGACTTAAAAGGTCTTTCAAACTGGGCTGCTGAGAATGTTTTGAGTATAAATCCAAATAAATCACAAACAATCATCTTCGGCTATCACAAATTACTTAAAAAACTAGATTATACATCACTGCAACACGTCACTTTAAATGGCGTCGTCATACCCTTACAAAAAACTGTTAAAAACTTGGGACTCTACATGACGGACAACCTCTCTTGGTCAGACCACATTCAACACGTGTGCCAAAAGACTTACGCAGCATTACACTCACTCAACAGACTTAAAAACTTTTTACCTACCAAACTGAAGACAATGCTTGTCCAATGCCTCATACTCCCACATTTTGACTACTGTGACGTTGTTTATAATGACTTGACCGAAGACTTGGCAATCCGGTTACAGAGGGCTCAAAATTCATGTATACGTTTTATTTTAGGAATCAAGAAATCCGATCATATCACCCCTGGTTTCAAACATCTTTCATGGCTCCGTCTGAACGAAAGACGTAACCTTCACTCAGTCTGTATGGTTCACCGAATACTATCCACTTCTTTACCCGCATACCTTACTGACAATTTTCAATACCTCCACTCAAACCATCTCTTTAACACAAGGTCGAGATCAGGCACACAACTTACTTTTCCATTACACAGGACAACTTTACTTGACAACTCATTTACAATCAACGCCATTAGAACTTGGAATGCCCTTCCTTCAGAGATCAGGGATGTGCACATCAATAATTTTTACATTTTCAAGAGTAAAACTCACAATCTATATTTCGAGCAATGTCATCACAAGGCCGAAATATAGCTATAATAACGTAAAAACCAAATCCACCAAATAGCTATCTATATATTATTGTCTAAAATTTCGTAAAACTTTCTTGTTGCCGTATGAATGGGGTGTGCATGAATGATAAGCCTGTTTCCTGTTTTCCTGTTTTTTGTTTTGTTTGTTTCTTTTGTTAAATTGCTATGTATGAATGATCGTAGACACTGATTAAATAATTACTGCGTTATTATTATATTTTAATATGTTAACGCTAACTTCAAATTAAACTCTAATGCAGTTTTCGAATGAATGGTTAACCTTAATTGCAATTAATTTTTTGTTTTTCATTATGAGTTTGTATTGTAGTATATGTATTGAATAGTTTAATATTATTGTACTACTGTCTATTGTTTATTGTCTGTATCAAAATGTATTATTTGTTAAAAGGTTGGATGGAAGATAAGGCCTAGCTGGCCTTAATCCCGCCTTCAATAAAGACCATTATCTATCTATCTATCTATCTCTCTTTCTTTCAGATTGTAACTTAATAAATGCACCATAGTACACATATATCCGCGTGTTCGTTACAAACATGTTATCATGTTTGATGACGATCGCTTTATGCGTCATATTTTGGCAAAATGATTCTAATAAATGTCAGCATATTTCCGTCCTATGTCCTCACCTGTATCTGGTCCAGAACCCCAGTGGAGTCCATACGGCTGGCCACGTTCACCGCGTTGCCCCAGATGTCGTATTGTGGCTTCCGGGCCCCTATCACACCGGCCACCACAGGCCCGATGTTGATGCCTGTAAAACAATCAGGTTTTGTGTTTTTATATATAATAATTACATTTTTTACATTATTTTTTTTACATTTTTCATTATTATTTTTCATTTTTTTTACATTTTTACATTTGGACTTTTTTTCTTCTTTTTTTACGGCTATTTTTACTGTAAATTTTTCAATAGTAGGTACGGTAGTTTGTTTTGTCGTTTTGTATTTCTATATTATTTTATAATGTTTCGTAATAAATTTGATATTTCTATAATTTGTTATTCTTCTTTGTAAATCAGTTTTATAACTAAATAGGACATGCATAAATACTAATAAGATAATATGATATTTGGGTTTTATGTCTTTACATCAAACAAAGCTTATACCGAAAGACTCATAATAATACATAAATAACTCTCTAAAACTTATGTATAAAATGAATGACGTGACAAAGATTGACATATTATCTAATCCAAACCAAAATGAGATTGGAGTTTGTAATGCAAAGTAAAAAAGTTTTTACATTAAACTTTCTAGACATGGCATGTATAGGGTCATAGTTATGTCTTTGATTTATACATACCAATGCGGATGCGAAAATTGTTGAAGGAATGTTCATTGACGTTTTTCAGCTGCTCACGGATTCTAAGGGCGTAGTCAGCCATCGCGGTCACGTGCCGAAAGTTTCTCATATCACAAGTGTTTCGCGTCAATCCTGAAACAACAGTGGAGGGTGAACGTATTGGTGGTATCAAGCATCTTGTTTAAACAGGCCTTTAGGGTGAAGTGAAGGAATAATAATAATAATAATAATAAAAATAATAATAATAATAATAATAATAATAATAATAATGATAGTAATAATAAAAATAATAATAATAATAACAACAATAACAATATAACATCATAATAATAATAAAAATAATAATAATATAATAACAGTAACAATAAAAATAACAATAATAATAATGATAATAATGATAAATATATAATAATAATAACAATAATAATTAATAATAATAATAATGATAATAATTAATAATTATAATGATAGTTACTAAATGAAATTTAAAATAATTTAATGCAATTTAATTTAATTTGTGTTTTATGTTTAAAATATATTATAACGATATACATATAAATAATTTATTAAAAAAATTAAAAAATGTCTACCCATGCACTCATTATCTAACTAATAATTTTCAATGGGGGAAAATTTATACGATTTAATATGTGCTTCGTTGCTATGACCATTGGGTTTGAAATATATTTCAAACCCAATGCTATGACGGCTAAGCCGCTGTTTACAAACCGGTAAAAACACCCAGTCCGAACAGGGAATCGAAGCATGTACATTATACATTGACAACAGGTATAAAAAAACGAGCCAGACTTTTTTTTAACGTCATTCTTAGAGACAACGGTCCAGTAGTAGGCTAATAGTGACGTACCTGAAGCAGCCATGTACGTAGCCCCGGTAGACTTGATCTTCTCAATATATCTAAACTGCTCCTCGGACAAGAGTTCGTCGAAGTCGGCAATGATCTCGTTTAGTAGCCGAAGACATTCCACCCCCTCGTTGTTGGCCTCGAGTTCGACGTAGAACTCGGAGAAGTTCGGTATTGATGCGAACATGACGCAGACACTGTCGCACTGCTCGTGGTACAACTCCTGCAAGAACGGTGGGAGAATGTGCGTTGATGCAATCAGAATAATCCTTAGGTTTTATATAGCTCATTCATGAGAATCCAAATATCAATTTTCATGTGTTTCGGTTATTGAGATATAAAGTATTCTAAAGAACTAATTCATTCCCCTTTTTCACCCCCTTAGGGACAGAATTTCCAAAGTGGGTGGTATCATCATAAGAGCAACGCACCTTCTAAATTTCACGTTCCTAGGTTGAACGGTTTGAACTTGGAGCTGATGAGTCTCACAGTAGGGGTAAACCATCGGTCAGTCAGTCAGTCAGTCAGTCAGTCAGTAAGGTGCTTGCTTTTAAATTTACATCTCCATTGTTGATAAATACTGATAATAAAAGATGAAATACTACCAAATAAATATTGAAACCTGCAATGTACAATTTATTTTTTACCAGACCATAGAAATCCCTAAATTAATCATAAAGTAAGTATGTATGTACATAAGTAAGTATCCAAAGCAAGTATATAAAAAGATTGTGAGGAATGTAGTGTCTATGTAAGTAAATACGTTACTAGGTCGTAATTTAGAATGCCTACGCAAATATTTAACTAGCTCGTTAGAAGTAATATTTCAGAATTTTAGAATTTTGTTTTAGTAGGTTAAGAAAATAAAATAAGCCAAGTTAAGTAAAGTAAAGTACTGACATCCGCGTGCTTGACGCTGCGCAGGAAGTGCTCGGCCACGTGTTCGGGCAGAATATTGGCGAGCAGTTTCCGGTTGTAGGCCTGCAAGTGTTCCATGTCGTCCTTCTCTTCAGTAGCCTGGAGTTTCCAGAGGAAGTCCAGGCGATAAGTTGCCTCTGTTTGCCGCGCATGGATGACCAGCGCCACCAGGAACACGAGCAGCACCAGTAACAGCAACCCTCGCTCGTCCAAGGGCAGCCGCCTAGGGAGGAACACGGCCATTAGTTAGTATCATTACTTCTGTGGATAGACACAATATTTAACAGCGCGAAATTTAGATTAACACGCTCAAGAGGGTTAGAACTCAAAATTAACATTACAAAATTGAATACGTCCATAAGTACGTCAATATTGAACAATAATGAGACTCCCCATGTTCTTTGACCCTGATACTTTGTTATATCACTCACCCTGAATCCCCGGCCGGCAGCCTCACGTGGTCAAAACAGACGCACGTGAGCAGCAGAAACTTGGCGATACTCCTCATATTCTGTGACCCTGATACTTTGTTCCATCACTCACCCTGAATGACCGGCCAGCAGCCCCACGTGGCCCAAACAGACGCACGTGAGCAGAAGAAACTTGGCGAGACTCCTCGTATTCTGTGACCATGATACTTTGTTCCATCACTCACGCTGAATGACCGGCCAGCAGCCCCACGTGGCCCAAACAGACGCACGTGAGCAGCAGAAACTTGGCAAGACTCCTCAAGTTCTGTGACCCTGATACTTTGCTCCATCACTCACCCCGAATGACCATGCTTGGCTCAACTTTTCAAGTTCTGTGACCCTGATACTTTGTTCCATCACTCACCCCGAATGACCATGCTTGGCTCGACTTCTCATGTTCTGTGACCCTGATACTTTGTTTCTTCACTCACGCCGAATGACCGGCCAGCAGCCCCACGTGACCCAAACAGACGCACGTGAGCAGAAGAAACTTGGCGAGACTCCTCATATTCTGTGACCCTGATACTTTGTTCCATCACTCACCCCGAATGACCGGCCAGCAGCCCCACGTGGCCCAAACAGACGCACGTGAGCAGAAGAAACTTGGCGAGACTGATGAGAACTTGGAAGACTGCGCACATCAACATCACGAGTAAAGCGCAGAACGTAAGATACTGCAACAAACATCACAACGAAGTTCTTTGGAAGATTGAGAAAATGCGAATAAAGTGCATTTACAGCAAAAGTACAACAAATAATGTTATAATGATTGTAAAGGTGCCTATTACACAGCGAGAAACCTTGAGTCGCCTTCTTAGCTAATTAATAGTTATGTTTAACAAAAATTTCATATTAGTGTCCACTAACTAAATGTTTAAGTGTGCGTTAAAAATGTCTCTCACCAACCAGAAACTTTGAGATCAAGTATCTGACAGCCATTATTTAGTTGTAAGTATAAGACCTAGCGTAATAAATCTTCTAATCTATTTGCCAATAAACGCATTTGTAATTGGGTCTTGTATTTTGTCCCAAGTTCGTCTGATAGTGTGAGCTACAGGTAGGCTACTACTCACGTCTATAATGTGGGGGTCAGGGTCATCCTGACACGAATCTTCTGACCCGTCCAGTCTTTCGGCTACCGGGATCTCCGTGGCAAGTCTTGACTCGTTCACTAACAAGTTCGGGCAATGTTCCCATCTGAGTGAAAACTGGAACACGCACAACACAGTTCTTGAAACACATCTAAAAACACATTATGCGAGAAAACATTTGATTAGAGTTAAAAAAAATCGTGTGTACACTTTAAATAATCAACTCTTTTTTAAATCAATCGGTGATGATGATTTTTGTTGTTTTACTCATGATATTCGAGGCGAGGAGGGCTGATAGATATAGATGAAAGACAATTACACGAAACCTATCTCTTATGTGAGATTAGAACCCACGTTCCAAGGTGGGATACGGTTAAGACCCGCTCCCACCGCGGACGGCTAAAAAAGAATGTCGAACTCTTTTATAGAATGAATAACAGTGAAGTGTCAAATTTTACTTTCTTTATAAAACTGTCGACAAGTGGTTGATTTTTATAAAAATTCCGCGTGAGCGATGATCGGTAAATTCACAAGGTAAGGTATGTTTTAATTTTTCCTTTTTTTGGACTCAGTCCGCCATGTGAACAAGGTTAATAAGTATGAATGCTTACCCATGGCGATAAGCTACTGCAGTAGGTGACTAGAACAACGATAGAGGCGAGAAGCTGGGCTAGAGATCTGTTCTGGTAGACTCTAGTGGACACGATTTTGAGCAATCGTGGAGTGCCCTACAACAAACACTGGATGTCAGACATCTGTAGTAAGATGTACTTTAAATGTAATCTAACACATGGCTGATTAAGTGAGCGATTAGGAAGAGCGACTATTTAACTAAACTCGTGAGTCAACACTTCACTTCATCGCTGGGCTACTGTCAACTAGTCAAAACTGTTCATGCTCATCAAAAGTTAATCATAGTTTGTTAAATCATTTATTCTGATTGATCCAATCAGAAGCTTACGAATTTAAGTCAGCTGTCACCCAAAACATATACAGCCTACGATATTTTCCAATTTACTATTCTGGTTTGAGAAATCGTAGTAAAATTTACATCAGAAAGTAGTTGAATTTGATAGTAGCAAATTGATCGGCATTACACAATTAAACTTTTCTAAAATAAACAACACTAATACTGTTCTTACCTGACTATTCTCGTTAAAGATGATGGTTGTTATAAGGACTACAATTAAACCTCCGACTAGTAGGGAAATGTACATAAAACTTGAACTGAAAAACAAGAACGACAGCGTTAGTAAATGTAGTGAATGAACAGGACTACCTACACAACAACTGACATTTGTAATAATTCTTAAATTGAATTAAATGCACAAAAATTGTATGATTTAATAAGAGGTGTACAATTTAATTGAATTACCAACTTCAATGAATTGTTTAACTAACGAGCAGCCATTAAAAATCGCAAATTTTAATTGAAGGGTAGATGCAGTCACAACTTCATCACTCCCATGTTTGGAATGTTATTTTGTAAATAACATATTGATATATTTTCAATGTGTCGTCGTGTTAATATTAACATTAACTAAAATATAAAAGTATGAGTGTTTACTTACTGCGGAAGTATGACTAGTTGGACCAAAGCCACGGAAACAAAGATGAAAAGTGAACACATGAAATAGGTAGACAGCATCCGATCTCGCTCCTTGCGGTACTGGAACGAGACAAGACGAGATTACTTGATCGGCTATCCTTATGACGAGAAACTAAAACAATCATAATAATACAAATGTATTCCGATCATTGAGAAATAATGATACATATGTGTAAAAAAAACTCTACCCCGAAGAGAAAGAGGGAAAAATTAACGAAATCGTATTGGGGTAGTTGCCCAACAATAATTTTTGTATGGGAATGAACATGTACGTGGTTTTCACTGTAGGAGAACAAGACAAAGTAAAGCAGATACAAATGATTGGGTCTTTGATACGAATGCAGTAGTTCTTAAGCTTGATTAATATGTAATTCGAGTTGAATAATTTTTTGGTTATGTTTATTATTCGGAAAATCACTCTAAACTCCCCCTCACCTTTAGTTCTATCTCCCGCTGTCTGAAGGTCAGAAGGAAGGCCTTGCAATGCTCCGAGCGCAATCGGTCTATGCTACGCGCATCAATTGCGCGCATTAGATACTCGTTGACTTCGTCTTCGGGATCTTTCACTTCCAAACTCTCCCCAAATCCCAATCTGAAAAAGTGACGTCACTATTAGAAATAAATTAATTTCAGTGAAAAAACTAACAAAATGAGAGAAAGCAAAGGAGAAACAGAGTTGAAAGGCAATTATCTATAACAATATGTCTCTATACTTCATTCAGAACAAAATTAAAATAAGACACCATGTTGAGATATGAAAGGTAAGTTGTCATATTATGATTGTCATTGATAGAATGACCCATATGGTCCAAACTATTTAATGTATTTTTTTATTTTTTTATTATTAAAATATTCATTTCCTAAACTAGTTTGGTTCCTTAGTTCCACAGCAACCTTGAGAATGCTATCATCATAGATTCGTGAGTCAGCCAATCAGCGGGTAGCTTCTCATGTACTGACGTGTCATTGGTCTATGCATTAGTCATCCATGACGTAAGCATCCACTAGGTTGCTGTGGAACGACAAGTGTTATATTATGGCACTTAGAAAAAAAAAAATCATATCATTAATGGCTGATACATAATATTGAATTTGGTTACAGTGTAAAAAAAAACCATATCATTAATGGCTGATACATAATATTGAATTTGGTTACAGTGTTAAAAAAATCATATCAATAATGGCTGAAAAGTAATTATTGAATTGGGTTACAGTGTTAAAAAAAAATCATATCATTAATGGCTGATAAATAATATTGAATTTGGTTACAATGTTAAAAAAAAATCATATCATTAATGGCTGATAAATAATATTGAATTTGGTTACAGTGTTAAACAAAAAAATCATATCATTAATGGCTGGTAAATTATATTGAATTTGGTTACAGTGTTTAAAAAAATCATATCATTAATGGCTGATAAATAATACTGAATTTGGTTACAGTATTAAAAATCATGTGCAAAACAAAATATCTTAATCGTACTTGTTTTTGTTAAGTTGCGCGCCGTGTCCCATCATGCGTAGCTCCTTGGAGACGCTCCCGTTGTGGGGCATATTGGCCGGCTGGCTTGGTCTCGTCTATAACAAGACAATCACTATCACAGCTGTGGTAGTTGTATAAAACACTCTTCTTATTATCTGGAGTTAACTAGATTTTATGCAGAGTCGTGTTAAGTATGTGATTCGTTTATGGTTGCTATGGTATTGTTCTTTTTATGGAAAATAGCAAGCAATAAAACAATTCCATAGCAACAGATCCTGTACTAAACTTGACACTTGACTCTGCATACTGTAGGATTTGCACACTTTAACATTCTCCATCTCTCCGAAGACATCGAGAAATTTTTAACTGTGTTAAACCACAATCACAATTATCGGGATCAGGATCGCGATCGTACATTTTGTCTCGCTTAATCATTACATTAACGGTAGTAGGTATCCATTCATTGTTGATTTGGAACGTGTTTTATGTGGTAATCTCCAAGTTGTTTAGATAGATGGATGTTAAATGTTTCGATCGCACACTGTTGCCATGTCATGTGCTCCTGATACCTCAGCCTCGGTACGGCGTGTCAGGGGCAAACCTTGCGAATATTGAACACGTAGCTGCCAAAAATAGCAAACAGCTTTCGCGACTAGTTACATTTACATGTTTTGCATCAGGAGCTGCGTTTGATATAATATATACTATAACTATTTTATGATTGTGTATTGATATCTTTAAAACATATTTTCATTTACAAATGCATATCATGCACACAAATGAATTTAAGTCATTACTGTGTAATGATAGTAACGAATACTACGGCTACTTGCATTATTATTATTATTATTATTATTATTATTATTATTATTATTATTATTATTATTATTATTATTATTATTATTATTATTATTATTATTATTATTATTATTATTATTATTATTATTATTATTATTATTATTTCTTTCGAAAACTTGAACTTGAATTTCAACTTATTCTCCTCTATTAATAATTTATTCAATTGTTATTTTAAACACATATTATAATAAAACTATTATATTGAGATTTTGCGAAATTTGCGAAATTTTACTCACAAGTTAATCAATTCCTGTGTATCATAAAAATTGCAATAATGTTTTTAAAACATCATAATATAGGATAGTTTCGCAGACTTTCCAATGTTTTTAGATACCATTTCTGAAAACACTTTGTTTGATTGGAATGTTTGTTGATGTATAAATTGAAAGTCTGTGACAAAAACATTGATAGTAATAATGTGATAATGTTATTTCAATACGTCTCACAGATTAACAATCTTCTGTTCCCCTGATACCCCAGTTGAGAACGGAATGTCTACTTACGCTGACACCTCGATATGTGTTTTCGGGGACTATGAGGAATGTCTCGATGTTGTGGTCTTTGAGGTATGTGTTCCTTTCCCCTCCATTCCCCGGCTCTACATTATAGTCGGCTCCCAGGCAGGCCAGGGTGTCTTTTGTTATGTGAACGCGCCTGCAGAAAGAATACACAGAACTTGGTACGGTTATTGTACAACTTTCCTTTCAGCTAGTTGAATCATCTAAATGGAAAAATATGATGAAGTTGGATGAAATTGTTTGAGTTCCACTTTTGCTTCAACTTTTTCGTTTAGAACATGCATCTTTTTAACTTCAAGTTATAAGCCAAACGCATCAATCACAGAGTATCGAGTGGACTGGAAAGTGGAGTCAATGTTTGAAGTAAGTATCGTGGTTGGAAGTGCAAGTCCACTAATAAATAATAGATTTATAAAAAATGGATCATGTATATATGTGATTTTATCGAATAATTAGGGATAAACATTAGTCTTGGGTAAGTTTATCTGTCATCTCCGTCTTGCAACTGATTTTTCATCCGTTACCTTTCCTTGCAAAAGTGACTTGAGAGTATTTAGTTTGATTTGAGTGCGCGTCTAAATAGGTAGCCTATGCTTTTCAATGTTTGCTTCAACTTTCCATTAAAGTTATTGAAATTAATCTAGAATTCAATTAGTCAGTCGGGAAGTTTGGCCGTGCACGTATAAAACAACTTAAATGCCCTAGATCTAGATTCTAGACGGTTGATGAAATCTCCTGAGTCGTGTTTTCCAACACTATCTCCATCAGTAGGTCTACTTGTTACCATACAAATTACCGGCAGCTTGATACACGGCTGGAGGATATTACGTGTCCAGCTATTTCAACTTCTCACCAACAAAAGTTAGCAATCTCCAATCCAAACTCTCCAAAGTATCACGTGACCATAGATCTAAAAGATTTCTATAGAATGCACAATGCGAGCCAACACATTATGATCAAGGTCTAGAAATGCTACTAATCCTTGTCAAAATCAATATTAAACTGAATATTTCGGATGCTGGCCAGCACTCTTTCATCATCATCATTATCCATCGCCGTTTCCTCCTTCTGGCAGGGTCAGCTTGGGTTTCACAACCAAATTTTCCACCTCTTCCTATCTTCCAACAATCGTACTTGCTCCCAGTTCTCTCCTCTCCTCTGTAAGTCTTCAGCAATCTTTTCCTTCCACTCTTTTTTCAAACTTTTCCAGCACTCTTTACCATTCGAAATATTGCATTTTTATTTTATATTGACAATTCATTGTTCCCACGTGACATCACAGCGGCTATGATTGCGACACAATTGATGCGGACCAATCCCAGATCATTGGCAAATACTATTGAAATTTAATAAATAAGCCTAATTTAGAGCTTAAAAAGTAAACATAAGTAATATACAAATAAAATATTAACACACATACCAATTTTATCTCAAAAACAGACTGAATTTTAAAGAACTAAGACTTTCTGTGTTCTATCACAACAGCCTTGAATTGTTTCTCCATGGCAACGTCAAAGTTTGGTCACAAATGTGACCGCCGCGCGCACAGATGTGACGTACGTGCAACCTATGAATAAACAGTGTATAGTCCAATAACTTTTTCTATAACAACTCATCTGTTCTACTATAAGTTTCGTTTTAATGAAAGTCAAAATTGTACTCTATTATTCAGTGTTGTAAAAGCTGGACAGTACTTACCCCGGAATACCGCCGCTCTCCATGTAGTTAGCCAGAGTGACATCATTGGACCACACGTCAAACTGCCACTTCCTAAGCCCCAGCACCCCACAATGCACCCGGCCAGTGTGGATCCCCACTCGCATGTTGACGTTTACATCCATGACGTCACGAACCAATCTAAACAACCAACCATGTATTGACATGACCGTGTAGCGCCTTTTTATGCTTACATTTACAATAAATTGTTTCATATTTAGGCTTCCGTGGCTCGAAATAACTTCAAATAAATAAACAAATAAAAATAAAGTAAATAATTTCAAAGTAAATCAGTGAAGTCAATATTGAAATATCGACGCATAAAATCTAACAATCTGTGTAAGCATTTTCGGAAATAATTATCGTAATACGATATAAAATCAAGGAATTACATTATTATGAAAAACAAACAAAATTATACAAAATTATGAAAAATAGTTTTGAATTCCATCACTTCTTTCTACATTTCTTTCCCAATTCGTTACAAACAAAAACCAACACTACTGCCTGGGTTATTTGTGATTTAGTTTCCGACTCAATTTAATTTAGTTTAAACCCGGCACCTCCACCAAATACATTAATCTCCTGAAAATCACTTCATTCAATTCAATTCATTAACTCTATGTTCCAATACTCTTACTGTAAATAAATAAACTTTAAAACTATATTGACATGCAAGCATTAAGCAAATATTAAGAGCGAAACAAAACTGTTTGATTTTGTTAGCTTGTATATTTCATATTTCATTCAAATAATGAATGTGTGATGAGTAGAGATCGTTATTTTAGCGTTTTAGTATTTAGATGCAAAATTGATCATTTTTTTAACGCTACAAAATGCAAATTTTACAAAAAATAATGTGTTCCCATTCGTATTGAGATTTAGTTAAGAACTGCATTAAAAGGTACAACTGAATTGATTTTAACTATTAGGCCTACCTGCACATATTTTGTCATTAGAAGTGCAAGAAACTCCCTGATATACAAGGTTTTGACGAAAAGAAAAATATAAATGCTACAAAATGCTAAATTTAAAATAATTAATGCTAAAATTTAGAGAATTTTTTTGTTAAAAAGACCTATCTCTAGTGATGAGGCAACTCACGCAATAGCGTCAATCATATCAAGACCCATCTCGACGCAGCATTGAGCATGATCGGGTCTCGGCTCGGGCAGTCCACTCACGCAGTAGTAGCAGTCTCCGAGCAGTTTGATGCGCAGACAGTGATGCTCGGCAGCTAGGTGGTCGAACCTAGGCAGCAACAGGTGCACACACAATAATACACATCTACCTCATGAAAAATTACTAAAAAAAACGCAGAAAAACAATGTTTATATTAATCAAAATTTATGTGGCATTAATCACTAAGGAAAATTTATTATATTGACAATAAATAAGCAAATAAAAAATGTTGGTATTAATGTTATACAACATTATTGTTGCGACTTCTTACTTGGCTCACATTATAAATGATTCAGAAACATGGAAATGAAACTATTTAAAGCAAGAATAACTACATGATAAATAACATAGATCTATACTGAATTAAAAGGATATTAATATAAACATATAAACACCCGCCCATAATTCATTTCGACTGTTGTTTTTCGTAACAAGAAAATGTATATATTACTTTACCGATCAATACTGAATGTTTTAAAGTTAGTTTTCACAATATCGAACCTAGCTATGAAAATATCGTATTCCCTGTCTAAAAACAAATATAACCGATTGTATAATATTATTATTTAAATGCCGAAATTGTAATTCACAAATAATCCAAACAAAGAGTTCGATACAAGTCATTAATTAAAAAGCAGAACTCCGATTTACATCCGTCTGTGAGCATTGTGAACCACTTGCTGAGTTTGAGTTTTGATTTCCATCTAATGACAACGCTTCTAAACTGCTGTAAACGCGATTTGAAGAGCTTGAACCATTTCACTGAAGAGCAATTCACAAAACTTTTTTGTTCAACTCTCTGTTATAATTATAAAGTTTTTTATGTTGCGAAGTGAACATGAGTTGTGTTGTGCATTAAATGGATCGTACCTTGCAAACAGTTCGTTTAGCAGTCGCACCAACTCCTCGGCCGTGCATTGGTCAGACAAGCTGGTGAATCCACAGATGTCGGCAAACAAGATACTGAAAGAGAAAATTAAAGCAACATGTTAGGCAGAAGTTTTTTAACTTCAATTTAAGATTCAGTTCCATTACTTCTATTCTTAAGATTGAGTAAACGGTGACTTTGGAGCCGTCCTAGCAACGAAGCACTCAATAACATCAAAGTTGTTCTGAATTGGCCTTGTTGATTGACATTTGTCCGCAGGTGTTCGCACTGTTCAATCAGTGATTCATATGATTAGTTTTGAAATATCGATATTTGATTGGTTATCGCTCACTCTTCGACGGTGTTCGGAGCCTACAGGGTTGGTTAAGTCACTTTAAATTAAAGTCCCCCACTGACAATAAGTTTCATTACTAAGTGTGTAGACTCTAAATGTGAATTTATTTTATTTATTAAGTTAGCAGGTTGTCCAAAATACTGATACATTAAAAAAGTAGCTAAGCAGGGTGCCCAAAACCCTTAAATACGAATCAACATGGGTTTCTAAATAATAATATATGAAGACGTCAGGTTAGGTGGATGTCAAAAAATGAATCAACAGTGTCTAAAATAATGTCACATGAAGACTGAAGATGAAAGCGTATAAGGTCCAAAGCTGGTACACGAAAAAAAATGATGAAAGATGATCCCTACAGTATGTGGAACGTTTGACTCTTTTTATGGTTTGCTGGCTTATGATAACCTTTTTTTAGGTCGCATTTCGTACAATATGTGTTTTGAGAGTCATGTTGTCAGTTATCATTTCTATAAAGAAAATTGTACTTACTGCTAGTCACGATATTTTACATTAATTGCCGAGGGGAGTTTTATATTTTTAACTTATTTGCATTCAAAAATTATTTTTAATACATACATTTTTCTTTAGTTCAATGTTTGTTTATTAATGATTTTATATGTTTCGAGGGAGAATTGCTATTGCTAAGGTTTATTATAAAAAATGTTTGTATATATATATTTATACTCGGTGTGTTAGTTTGTGAATTAGCTTTCAAAACATCTCATTTTGTCAAGCCGACTTAATCAAGGTTATGAGAGGGCCACGGATGGCGTGGTTCATTTAGGGTGGTTTTATTTGAACCGGATTCAGAACACGGAAATTCAATTCAATTTGATAACCATTTAGTTAATTACTCGAGGTTATATGCCATACTAATAACAACATATTATAAATTGGATGTTATGGGGCGTCAACAAAGTTCTAAAATGTAACTCACCTGACATTCTCATGTTTCTGTATGTATATCTTGTGAAACATGGAGTCCCGAGGCTTTCCAGCGATATCGGCCTTCATCTCCATGGCAACGTGCCGCGGTAGCACTGACAACAGTAGCGTCTCCTGCAACCAACCACGTCATGTCTACGTCACACAAAGAACTTAGCCTACATCTCCATGGCAACGTGGCACAGACAACAGTAGCGTCTCCTGCAACCAACCACGTCATGTCTACGTCACACAAAGAACTTAGCCTACATCTCTATGGCAACGTGGCACAGACAACAGTAGCGTCTCCTGCAACCAACCACGTCATGTCTACGTCACACAAAGAACTTAGCCTACATCTCCATGGCAACGTGGCACAGACAACAGTAGCGTCTCCTGCAACCAACCACGTCATGTCTACGTCACACAAAGAACTTAGCCTACATCTCCATGGCAACGTGGCACAGACAACAGTAGCGTCTCCTGCAACCAACCACGTCATGTCTACGTCACACAAAGAACTTAGCCTACATATCCATGGCAACGTGGCACAGACAACAGTAGCGTCTCCTGCAACCAACCACGTCATGTCTACGTCACACAAAGAACTTAGCCTACATCTCCATGGCAACGTGCCGCGGTAGCACTGACAACAGTAGCGTCTCCTGCAACCAACCACGTCATGTCTACGTCACACAAAGAACTTAGCCTACATCTCCATGGCAACGTGGCACAGACAACAGTAGCGTCTCCTGCAACCAACCACGTCATGTCTACGTCACACAAAGAACTTAGCCTACATCTCCATGGCAACGTGGCACAGACAACAGTAGCGTCTCCTGCAACCAACCACGTCATGTCTACGTCACACAAAGAACTTAGCCTACATCTCCATGGCAACGTGGCACAGACAACAGTAGCGTCTCCTGCAACCCACCACGTCATGTCTACGTCACACAAAGAACTTAGCCTACATCTCCATGGCAACGTGGCACAGACAACAGTAGCGTCTCCTGCAACCAACCACGTCATGTCTACGTCACACAAAGAACTTAGCCTACATCTCCATGGCAACGTGGCACAGACAACAGTAGCGTCTCCTGCAACCAACCACGTCATGTCTACGTCACACAAAGAACTTAGCCTACATCTCCATGGCAACGTGGCACTGACAACAGTAGCGTCTCCTGCAACCAACCACGTCATGTCTACGTCACACAAAGAACTTAGCCTACATCTCCATGGCAACGTGGCACAGACAACAGTAGCGTCTCCTGCAACCAACCACGTCATGTCTACGTCACACAAAGAACTTAGCCTACATCTCCATGGCAACGTGGCACAGACAACAGTAGCGTCTCCTGCAACCAACCACGTCATGTCTACGTCACACAAAGAACTTAGCCTACATCTCCATGGCAACGTGGCACAGACAACAGTAGCGTCTCCTGCAACCAACCACGTCATGTCTACGTCACACAAAGAACTTAGCCTACATCTCCATGGCAACGTGGCACAGACAACAGTAGCGTCTCCTGCAACCAACCACGTCATGTCTACGTCACACAAAGAACTTAGCCTACATCTCTATGGCAACGTGGCACAGACAACAGAAGCGTCTCCTGCAACCAACCACGTCATGTCTACGTCACACAAAGAACTTAGCCTACATCTCCATGGCAACGTGGCACAGACAACAGTAGCGTCTCCTGCAACCAACCACGTCATGTCTACGTCACACAAAGAACTTAGCCTACATCTCCATGGCAACGTGGCACAGACAACAGTAGCGTCTCCT